>CM065135.1:34505710-34938210 GCA_033026305.1 Cirrhinus molitorella
AGATTAGTTATTGCAGTAGGATGTTTTTTTATTTCATTAGGATTTTTTACAATATATAATACAATACAATATATATAATTTAAAAAATTGCTTTTTTTAATTATTTATTTGAGTTTATTTGATTTGATTTGAAAATTCTTTAACATTGCTTTTAGTTTTTGTTTGTTTTAAAGTCCTATATCTAGTAGTGTTTATCTAATTGGTTTCAAAATATACAAAATATAATTTTTAAAATGTATATTTTAATTTTAGCCATTAAAATGTAGTTGTTTTTTTTATTTAACATTTTTATTTTATTTATTGTAATGTAATTATTTCTCATTTATGTATTTATTTTAGTTCATTTGATTTGATTTTTATTCCCTCCCATTGGTGACAAAAATCCTTTTAATATTGCTTTTTGTTTTATTCATTTATTTTATTTATTTATTTTTTTTAGAGGGGGAGGTGAAGGGGAGGCCTAATTATTTATTTAAGATTAGTTTATCTAGTAGTTTTTTTTTTTGTTGTTTGTTTGTTTATTTCTATTTTTTTTATCTCATTGTTTCCAAATTATATAAAATAAAAAAAATAAAAAAAAATCCATTATTATTTATTTCCAGTTGCCAACATATTTGTCACCAATGTGAGCAGTTTTAATTGTATTAAAATGATCAGGAATCTTTTTAATTCTGTGCTTTTTATAAATCTTTTTTTAAATGATTTTTTGTAATGATCTTATGTTTAATCAGTCCCCCCACTGGGATTAGAAAAAAATAATTTAGGTTTTGTTGTTTTTTGTTGTTTTTTGCAGTGTTGAACAGTGATGGTATCTGATATATAACATGTTATGGTAATGATTACTACATTTAAACACTGTGGTATATGCAAAGTGCTTAAAAACCAATGATGGTAGTACAATTTTTCCAAAACACGTCAGCATGAACCTGTGTGTGTTGTTTGAGTGTTTGTGAGGACTGATGTTCTCCGTCAGCAGACATTTCAGTCTCATTTTAATGAGAGGGTGGATGGTGCGACTCGCTTGAAGGTTGGCAGTGCTTCATTTCAAGTAGCTACTAAATACTCCAGACGACACGCACTGTTTGTGCTTCTGCCTCCAGGACAATGAAGAGCGTCAGTGTTTCCCAAAGGCATCCGGCCAAACTCTCATTGACTCCTGTGCGTTCTTATGAATGCCTCTGAGAAACCCATTTAATGACATTTGCACATAGAAGATGCAGGAACAGGGAAATTCATTTATTGATATTTTTCTATTGCATTGGGGCATTCATTCTGGATCATTTTGTTTATTTGTCAGTTTTCCAGTCGATGATTTCATTGTGTATGATTGTGAACTTTGTGAAAGCCGGCTTCTCTCTGACCATGTTGTGTCTGAAATGATGTTTTGCATATGAGCCTCAGAGAGACGCCACTCCGCCTCGCTAATTTCCATCTAAACATCTCTTAAATGTCAACGAGAAAAGCACAAGCACTTCCGAACACAAGTGGAAAAACACAAATGAATTATTTTTTATTGTCGAAGAGAAAAGCAGAAGCATTTCAAACGCCAGTGGAAAAACTCAATTTATTTTTATTTATTGTCAACGAGAAGCACAAACATTTCAAATGCAAGTGGAAAGCACAATATGTATTTTTATATATTTTTTTGTCAACAAGAAAAGCACAAGCTTTTTATTTTTACACATTTTTTATTTATTTTTATATTTTATTTCTTTTTTAATGTCAGTGACAAACAACTCAAGCATTTCAAACGCAAACACAAATCGTTGTCGCAACTCACCAGAGTAAATAAATTCCTTCTGGTGAATGTCATTTGTGTAAAATCATACAAAAGCATCTGAACAGGTAAGTCACACCGAAAAATGAAGTGTTATTTGTTGTAGATGCATAAATTTACTTTACAACCAAAACATTTGGCAAAAGTAGGTTTGCATGGTCTGAATTAAAACAATAGTTGTAGTGTTGAGGATGAAGACAGTCAGCGTTGTTTGTTTATGGTTAGTTAGCGGATGACGTTGATCGTTTATGTGATTCATTCATTCACTGAAATCACCAAAACACCAGCTTATTTCAACACTGAAGAAAAGTGACGTTAGTCAAGCTGAACTGAAACATACCTGTTGAGGCTGCTGTGCATTTCTGTACGTGTATTTTATTTTATTTTATTTTATTTTATATTAGATTAGATTAGATTAGATTAGATTAATATTTTAACTGTTTTTATATATTATTATTATTTTTTTTTTTTTTAAGAATCCTTTAAAGTTCCTTCAGATTTTTGATACTTTTTAAGGCTTGCTCGTTTATTTTATTTTAGATTTTATTGTATTTTATTTATTTTAGATTAGTTGATTCAGTAGGATCGTGTTAATTTTTTTTAATCTGGATTGTTTCCAAAATAATAATAAAGAAATATTAAATACATTTTTATTTTATTTTATTTTATAAGAATCCTTTAAAGTTCCTTCAGATCTTTGGTACTTATTAAGGCTTGCTTGTTTTTATTTTATTTTATTTTTATTTATTTTTTTACATTTTATTTTACATTTTTCATTTTAGTTTAATTTTAATTTTATTGTATTTTATTTATTTCCGATTAGTTAATTCAGTAGGATCGTCTTTAATTATTTTTTTTATATCTCATTAGGATTGTTTCCAAACTATAATTAAACAAATATAATGTATTAGTGTTTAGGATTTTTTTTTTTTTTTTTTTTTTTTTTGGACAAATGTTTTTCACTAGTAGTAATTTTATTTTTATTAAAATGATGTTTGTTTAAATGTCATTTATTTTAGTTTTATTTTATCTCATTAGGATTGTTTTCAAAATCCAAAATTATTAAACATAACATAAATTATTAAACATAATAAGTACGCATTATTATTTTCATTAAGAATCCTTTAAAGTTCCTTAACATTTTTGATACTTTTTAAGTCTTATTTTTATTTTATTTTATTTTTTTATTTTAGATTAGTTCATCAGTACTGATTAAACATCAGTTAGTTTATCTTATTTTATTTAAATCCCATTAGGATACGTTAAATATTGTATTAGATGGTATTTCGTTATTTTTCAGTACTGATATTTAGAGACTACAGTATCTACTTAAAAACTAATTATGCTAGTTCCATGTTAAAATAAAGCATCAGTAGTCACTTTTCACTTTATCGGTGTGATTGTAAAATTGTGGGTGTGATTACAGGAGTGTCGAGGCAGTAGAGGAGTGTTAAACGGCGACGCACATTAATCACATCCCATCAGATCTGCTTTTCCTCCCCTGAGGTGTGCTGCACGATTAGAGATATCAGGAAACTTCAAAAGGAAACAGCCGTGCGTTTGTCAGCGCCTCAGGTGAGGAATATTTCTAGAGCTGCTTACTGCTGTTAGACATACAGACTGCGGCTTTGAACGCGTGTTTATATAAGCGAACATTAATATCAGTCTCATACCAGCTAATTTTTTAACTGAACTTGTTTATTTTAGGTTTCAAACTGTATGTTGTGTAACTGTACGACAGGCTCGGTCATTTGCATTAGTGAAACCGTGTTCGTGATCAGATCTGCAGTCGCCCGCTGGTGTTAGACGTCACTGTTCTCTGCTTTGACTATGCAGACGCTGCTTATGGCTGATGGTGATGTTGTTCAGTGTCAAATTTGCATCAGCTGCTTTGAGTTTGACTGATGTGTGTCTGACTGTAACTTGCTGGAAGGAAATGCGACGCTTCGAGCCAGAAATCATTAATCCATGCTGCTTTCCTGTGTTTTATGTTTTACATGTGCAGCACTGATCCTTTATGATTTACTGGGCGATTTATAATGTGGAAATGTATAAACGAATTTGACGTTGAGTTATTACAAAAAAGTCTCTTCTGCTCATCAGGGCTGCGTTTAATAAATCAAAAATATGGTAAAAATTGTGAAATATTATTAGAATCTAGAAAAGCTGTTTTCTATGTGAATATCTGTTAAAACGTATTTTATTTCTGTGATCAGAAATCTGTGATTCTCATCTTTAGTGTCTGATAATCTGTCAGAAATCATTCTAAAATGCTGGAAAAAGGGTGTAGAATCAGTTTCCCCTGAGAAAGTGGTAGTAAATTTCAGACATTATTTTAAAGAAATGGCTAAAACAATCGTTTCTTTTAAAATTAATATTTAATTAATCAATATTATTTACTACTATGTCATTTTACAAGTCAACAGTGCAACAATTTATGAAACTTAAATTAAAGTGTAACTCAGGAATGTTTTTTTAAAAACCTAGATTTTACCATTTATTGTTAAAAATTGAAAAATTTTACCCAAATTATTTCAGTTTATATATATATATATATATATATATATATATATATATATATATATATATATGATGATATATATATATATGATATATATATGATATATATATATATATATATCAAATCTAGGCATCATTAAAATGTTTATAAGCGTGTAAAAGTTCACTAGAATTTTAATCCATTGTTCAGTTGCATAAATTAAGCATAAATGCATAAAGTGCATGGGTAATGCATGAATAAAATTTACATTTGAACATTTTTACGACATTTAGATTTGACCATATTTTGTTAGAAACTGAATAATTTGCTAAATTATTGAAACATAAATTGTTTAATTTCAGAAGTTATGCTTAAATGCACAAAGTGCTTTTTACTATTTTATTTTATCATATGTTATTTTGCCTTATTAAGAATCCTTTAAAGTTCCTTTTAGATTTTTGGCACTTTTTAAGGCTTCCTATTTTATTTTATTTTATTTAATTTTATTTTAATTTAACTTTTACATTAGTCAATTCAATTCAATATTTTTTAATCTCATTAGGATTGTTTTCAAAATATAATTAAACAAATATTAAATATAAGTGTTTAGGAAATTTATTTATTTTTGGACAAATGTTTTCTCAGGTCGCTACTATGTTTGTCACCAGTGAATTATTTTACTTTTATTAAACTACAATTTATTTTATTATTTTATTTTTTATTTAGTATTTTATTTTAATTTAAATATGTTCATTAAATATGTTAATTTAAAAAATTTAAAATTTAAACTAAATTTTATTTTATTTTATCTTAATTCATTTCAATTCCATTAGGGATACATTTGTTACTGTGTTGGTACCATGGTATACAGTTATTAGTTGGTATTTCAGTTTTTTGCACTTTTTAAGGCTTGCTTGTTTATTTTATTTTATTTTATTTTATTTTTACATTAGTCAATTCAGTAGGATTGTGTTTAATTAATTTATTTTTTTAAATCTCATTATAATTTAGCAAATATTAAATATTAGTGTTTAGGAAATGTATTTATTTATTTATTTATTTTATTTTTTATTTTTTTTGGACAATTGTTTTCCCAGGTTGCTACTATGTTTGTCACCAGTGAGTTATTTTAGTTTTATTAAACTAAATTTTTTATTGTTATTTTAGTTTTTATTATTATGATGTTTGTTTAAATGTAATTTATTTTATTTAAATTTTATTTTATTTTATTTCAATTCCATTAGGAATACATTTGTTACTGTGTTGGTATGATGGTAAACCATTGGTATTTCAATATAGTACAAATTTCATTAATTGCATAAATTAGGTATAAATGTGCATGAATAAAAATAAAATTAGAAAATGTTTAAGACTTTTAGATTTGACCATATCTTGTTAGAACCTAAATAATTAGTGAGACATAAATTGTTTAATTGCATAAGTTATGCATAAAAGTGCATGTGTTATACCTAAAACCATAATCTGCCGTTCCTCGGAAGTTATATTTAGTGATCGCAACTTATTTTAAACTATTAGCGTTTGCATTTTCTACCTCTAATAGATGATCAGGTAAAGATGCGGTCTGTTATTTCTAAGGATTGAGGAATTCAGGCTCTAAAAATCAAACCTCGGCGCTCGAGAATCCCAGGAATTCCAGCAATTCCGCCGCAGACGCTCTCTTCCAGAAACGTCTGCCAATCCAGACGGAAAGCAGGTTGATGTTCGCATGGGTTTCTCTGCGTGTGGTTTGTTTGCTGATGTCCTGTTTGGAGCTGCTGAATGTGTTGAGCTCAGGTCAAATACTACACTCACCTTGAGGTGAGTTAATCATTGTTTGTGTTCACAATCCTCAACACTCACAGTCAGACATGAAGGTATGTGGGTTAATGCTTGTTTTCGGCTGGTTTAGTGTGCATTGAGTTCACCGATAAGGGATTGAGCTGAAGCGATCAGCGATCAGGGTGTTGCTGTTTTAAAGGGAAGAGTTTCGTAATCGCTTTCATTTTTCAGATTAACAAATGCTACGCTTTAAAGCTTTTCTGAGTGCATCGCCTCTGTGACTAATATGGATTTGTCTATCTGTTATTGAGTCGTTATTGAGTCATTCCTGTAGCTGTTCTCTGCCTGTCTGAGCAGATGTGAGTCAGTCGGGATGAGCGTGTTTGTCATTGGTACGTCATGGATTTCCATTTGGAGGAACGGCGTGTTTCAGTGCCCATGAAGGAATGTTACTGGTGTGTCAGGTGTGTTTATATTTCCTGTAAGCGTCTGAAGGTGTGCGTCTACTCAAATGCTGTGTTTAACCATTAGCTCTGTACTAATGTTTATTTAACGTCATTTCTTGAGATCTTAGAGTTACAATGTTGGGCGCTTTAGGTTGGATATAAAATGTCATTTTCAGCATCTTTTAAAAAACACTTGGGAACGTGAAACATTTTGTAGTTTGAATTAAAATTTTACATTCATAAACATTTTTAGACACCTGGATTTGACCATATTTTGTTAGACATTCAATCATTCATGAATTTGTTGAAACAATGTAAAAAAAAATTTTTACGTTTTTTTTAACTGAAATGTTACACATTTATTGAAACATAAGTCGTTTAAATGCATAAGTTATGCATAGCATTTATGAAGTGCATTTTATTTTAAACTCAAGAAGTCAAGATTGATTTGTCTTTTTGGTTGATTCCTTTAAGATCTTTGTAAGTGACTTATGTTCGGGAGTCACTAGAAACTAGTTTTGTCCTCTTATAGAAAATCTTACAGTTGTGAAATTTCAATTTAATAAATTATTGTTTCAATAATTTCATAACTTGTTTCATTTTTAAAAAATAAAATGTCAAATCTAAGTGTCTTAAAAAAATATAGATGTAAAATTTAAAAACAAATTGAATAAATTCTTTCATTTGTTTCAACAATTTTTCAACAAATCTTAGATGTGAAATTTTATAAATTATTGTTTTATTTTAAAAATAAAATGTCAAATCTAAGTGTCTTAAAATACCTTATAGATGTAAAATTTCAATGCAAATTGAATAAATCTTTTCATTGTTTCAGCAATTTCAAAAATTGTTTCATTTTTAAAAATACATTTTCAGCATCTTTTAAAAAACAATTGGAAATGTGAAACATTTTGTAGTTTGAATTAAAATTTTACATTCATAAACATTTTTAGACACCTGGATTTGACCATATTTTGTTAGACATTCAATCATTCATGAATTTGTTGAAACAATGTAAAAAAAATTTTTTACGTTTTTTTTAACTGAAATGTTACACATTTATTGAAACATAAGTCGTTTAAATGCATAAGTTATGCATAGCATTTATGAAGTGCATTTTATTTTATCTTATTTTATTTGACTTTATTAAGAGTCCTTTATTTTATTTTATTTTTACATTAGTCAATTCAGTAGGATTTTTTTTTTTTTTTTTTTTTATGTCATTAGGATGGTTTTCAAAATATAATTAAATATTAAATATTAGTGTTTAGGAAATTTATTAAGAATCCTTTATTTTATTTATTTTTACATTAGTCAATTCAGTAGGATCGTGTGTGTTTTTTTTTTTTTTTTTTAATGTCATTAGGGTTGTTTTCAAAATATAATTAAACAAATATTAAATATTAGTGTTTAGGAAATGTATAAAAAAAAAATTGGACAAATGTTTTCCCAGGTCACTACTATGTTTGTCACCAGTGAGTTATTTTAGTTTTATTAAACTAATATTTATATTATTATTTTAGTTTTTATAATTATGATGTTTGTTTAAATGTAATTTATTTTAATACAAATTATTTATTTATTTTTTATTTAATTTAATTTTAACTTTATTTTTTAATTTTTTTTTAATTAAAATTTTTACTTTTTTTTTTTTTTTTTTTTTTTTTTTTTTTTTTTTTTTATTATTGAAACATAAATTGTTAAATAAATTAAATGTATACATTTATTGAACCAATGCAGCAATTAATACATTTTGAATTACTTTTATACTCATAAATGTTAATAAGACACCTAGAAATTACAACTTCTGGAATCATTTATGAAATTGTTGCAATTTAATAGTTTTATTATCAAATAGTTTTATTATCATAATAACTTATAATTCTTGGTATTTCTTAATGTTGCATTTCCAGAGTAGAATAATAAGTAAATTCAGGCTAGCAGACATGTGTTTGTCTTCAGATTGTGAGTTAATGGGTCAGACTGAACGTCTGAGAGCAATTTATAAGCTCTTTAAAGGCTGTAGAGGAATCGATACCTACAAATACAGACAAAAATATTTCCCTGAATGGTTTCTTTGAGGTGTAACATCATTATTAGTGAGTTTTACTGACTTATACTGCTTAGGATGGCTGAATTACTGAGAACTTTTTAGTTTAGTTTAGCATCTGGTTCTTTAAAATCACAGTTTACCAAAAAAAAAAAAAAAAAGGTTCAATTAGAAACAGATGAGTGTGAGCAGCCTATCCTACTGCACCCAGTTTTTAATTTCCTTTCAATGGCATTGGATAGTAAATTTATAAGGAAGTGCGTTTAATGACAGGTCTGTCATAAATTTTATGATGGAGCCTCCAAGATATACAGCTGATGAGACGCTCCATTGTTTTAGTTCCCAAAATATGGGTTCCCTGGAATGCGATGCTTTACAGTGTCTCTCTTTGTCATAACTAGTCCTGATGAAGTCATTTAACGCTACATGAACACCTGCAAAAACTGATTTCACTGAGAAAACTGCAGAAACTTTCGGTTCTGATTCCTTCAGTGATTCGTATTATTGTCGTATGATAATTCAAACTCAAGAAGTCAAGATTGAATTGTCTTTTTGGTTGATTCCTTTAAGATCTTTGTAAGTGACATATGTTCGGGAGTCACTAGAACCTAGTTTTGTCCTCTTATAGAAAATCTTACAGTTGTGAAATTTCAATTTAATAAATTATTGTTTCAACAACTTGTTTCATTTTTAAAAATAAAATGTCAAATCTAAGTGTCTTAAAAAAAATATATAGATGTAAAATTTCAAAACAAATTGAATAAATTCTTTCATTTGTTTCAACAATTTTCCAACAAATCTTAGATGTGAAATTTTATAAATTATTGTTTTATTTTAAAAATAAAATGTCAAATCTAAGTGTCTTAAAATACCTTATAGATGTAAAATTTCAATGCAAATTGAATAAATCTTTTCATTGTTTCAGCAATTTCAAAAATTGTTTCACTTTTAAAAATAAAATTTTAAATCTAAATGTCTTAAAAAAATAGATGTAAAATTTCAATACAAATTGAATGAATTTTCATTTGTTTCAACAATTTTAAAAATGTTAATTTTTAAAAAAAATAAAATCTAAATGTCTTAAATCCTTATAGATGTGACATTTTCTATACAAATGGAATAAATTATTTCAACTATTTCATAAATTGCCTCTTTTTTCATAAATTTCTTCATTTTCAAAAATAAAATGTCAAATCTAAGTGTCTTAAAATTATAGATGTGAAATTTCAGTGCAAATTTAATAAATTCTTTCATGTTTTTTCAACAATTGAAAAATTATTTTAAAAAAATTAAATCTAAATGTCTTAATTCCTATAGATGTGACATTTCAAATGTGTCTTAAAATGTTTATAAACGTAAAATTTCAAAACAAATTTAATACATTTAATACAGAAGAAAATGTAAAATGTATGTTTTAATGCCTGAAATTGTAACATTTTAATGCAAATTGAATGAATATTGTTTCAAAAGTTTTGTAAATTGTTACATTTATAACACGAAAGTGTCAAATATAGGTGTCTTAAAATTGCTCATGAATGTAAAATTTCAAGTTTCAAGTTCATAAATTGTTCCATTGTTCCAGTGCTTATGAATGTAGAATTTAATGCAAGCTTAAAGTCTTTTTTCATAATAAGTCATTAATAATGAAAGTTTAACCATAGATATTTTCTATTTTTTGATGTTTGCATGTCCAATGTAAGTCCAGCTCACAGATTGTAATGCTAAATCTTTCCTATATGTTGAGTGCTGTTGTCATGTGAGTCTGTGTTTGTTTGTGTTTAAGGATGCACCGAATATTCGGCCACCGAAAATTTTCGGCCGAAAATGGCTTAAAAGTGCATTTTCGGTTTTCGGCCGAAAGACTTTTCTCACCGAAACAATACGGCCGAAACAGGATGTTATCGTGTATCGACGATAGTCAGAGATATCGTCTGTTGCTGATGCCTATGACAATAGCAAGACGATTATTATTATTATCCGTCAAAAATAAACTAGGCGCTTATGTTTAGCAAAGCAGCGCAGAGAACCGCTTCTAGGATGCTTCAGAAACTTGCCGCGGGGCGTCGGAGCCGTAACGTGCACAATGAAAATAAGGGGTAAGAGATTTATTCATCATATAGTGCAGATAGCTTTACTGATTATAACGCGAGTGGTTTTTAAAAGTGTATAAACTCGCGCTAGACAAAGCCAGTGATGTTCTCTGACAAATGTTCTTTGCTCGTTTTCTGTAGCTGCTTTTTAAAGCTAACGTTAAGGAAATATGAGCATTATATTATCCAGCACTGCACAGTCATTAGGACCACCGAGGTGGTTTAGGCTGAAACAAACAAATACGATCAGAATCCGTCCATATAGTAAACATAAACATTCACATATGATGAGATGAAATGGCGCTAAACGTATGCGAGAAGGCTGAATCCAGCTTCTTATTGACGCTATCCGTTCCACCTTAAAAACGCGACGCTTCCGCGGTTCTTAGCTCCTTATTCACGCGCATCGCTTCTCCACATTCTATATGAACTGAACTACAGTATGGACTAATGACAACAATCAGACATGCAGCGGTAACATTATCGCAATATGACGGGTAAAGACAAAACATAAATTGATTTACATTCATGCACGCACATTTTGCCTACTACTCACTGAAGATAGCGGATAGCAGAGAAACTGAAAATAAACAGCGAATGTCAGCGCTCTGTACACGCAAGTCACATGCCCATAAACAAGACTACGTGTACAAAACGAATAAGGAATTTAGTACATGGATAATTAAAGTCGGCCAGTACATTATTATTTAATGTACACATGAGTGGGGTCAAGTTAAACATTTTAGTTTGAATTTTATTTTATACTGTGCATTGCTGCAATGTGCTAAATAAATATTTGCATAATTTGTAATTGATTTATTCTTTGAAACTTTAATATTAATTTATGCAATTGCAATGCCTTGATTTTAGTAAAGTTAGTACACAGTCATGGCCATAAATGCAATGTTACTAATAATTGGCATAATTTCTTTCGGTGTTTTGGTTTTCGGTTTTCGGCCTTGGTTTCCTCTTTTTCGGTTTTCGGCTTCGGCCAAGAATTTTCATTTCGGTGCATCCCTATTTGTGTTGAGTGTTCAGTTCCTCAAACGAGGAGTGTTTCTATCAGAACAGTGAGATGCTGGTCACACTCTACACAGGAAGGAAATGAGAATGTACTCTTGTCTTACTAAAGCAGCAGATTTCGACACAGCTGCTAAACAACCTGCTTCATAGATGGTATGAATAGTTTTCCTTTATGATAA
The DNA here is from genome assembly GCA_033026305.1 of Cirrhinus molitorella. NCBI lineage: Eukaryota > Metazoa > Chordata > Actinopteri > Cypriniformes > Cyprinidae > Cirrhinus > Cirrhinus molitorella. The sequence goes on from CM065135.1 coordinate 34,517,555, forward strand.
GAATGATGTCATCCGTGAATCATAGAGCCGTTAAGGACTGATCAGATTTGAGTGCGTGTCGCTCATGTGGAGGCTTGCGGTTGGATTTCACCGTTAAACACGGGCAGCTCACTTTATCATGTGTCTACAAGCCCACAATGAGTTTCTCAAGAGCCGTATAAGCTGGTAATGACATAATGTTTCAGGAAACGTCTGGCGTGATAATATTCATATCACTTTGTAATGACTGATCTAAAGGACTGCAGTTTCCCAGGGTTTTATGCCTAGTATTGTCCATTTTTGTCACTGTGCAAACGTTAACCACTGGATAATAAATTATTTCATTGTTTCAGCAATTTCGTTTCTTTTTTTTTTTAAATAAAATGTCAAATCTAAAAGTCTTAATAATTCTTATAGATGTGAATTTCAATGCACATTTAATTAATTATTTTATCATTTCAACAATTTCATAAATTTTCATTTTTAAAAATAAAATGTCAAATCTAAGTAAAATGCAAAAAATGCAGTTTGAATTATTTCATTGTTTCAACAACAAAAAAATGTCAATGTCCTAAAAATTCTTAAAGATGTGAAATTTCAATAAAAAATTAATGAATTGTTTCATTTTTAAAAATAAAATGTAACATACAGAAGTGAAATTTCAATACAAATTTATTTCATTGTTTCAACAATTTATATATATATATATATATATATATATATATATATATATATATATATATATATTTATTTATTTATTTATTTATTTATTTATTTATTTATTTATTTATTTATTTATTTATTTTATTTTTATTTTTTTCATTTTTACAAATAAAATGTCAAATCTAAGTGTCTTAAATCTTAAAGATGTGAAATTTCAATACAAATTTAATACATTTTTTCATTGTTTCAACAATTTAGTACATTTTCATTTTTAAAAATAAAATGTCAAATCTAAATATCCTAAAAATTCTTGTAGATGTGAAATTTCAATACAAATTTAATTATTTCATTGTTTCAACAATTTCAAAATTTGTTTAATTTTTAAAAATAAAATGTCAAATCTAAGTGTCTTAAATTCTTATAGATGTGAAATGTCAATGCAAATTTAATACATTATTTAATTGTTTCAATAATATATAATTTTCATTTTTAAAAATAAAATATCAAATGTAAGTGCCTTTATAGATGTGAAATTTCAATACAAATGTAGTAAATTTTCATTATTTTAACAATTTCATAAATTGTTTAATTTTTTTTAAATAAAATGTCAAAGTGAAATGTCTATAATTCTTGTAGATGTGAAATTTCAATACAAATTTAGTTATTTCATTGTTTCAACATTTCCTTTTTTTTTTCATTTTTACAAATAAAATGTCAAATCTAATCTTACAGATATGAAATTTCAATACAAATTTAATAGATTATTTCATTATTTCAAGAATTTCATAAATTGTTTAATTTTTAAGAAATAACATTTCAATCAAAGGATGCTTTAATAATTCTCTTTCTGATTCAGATTAGTGATTCTTTAAGTGAAGAACCTCTCTAAACGATTCATTGAATGAGTCGCCTGACTGATTCAAATGATTAGAACTCCAGACTCACAAACAAATGACTTTTATCACTGAATCAATTAATGAATCAATCATTAATTTTTGTTATTTTTCAGTATTTTTCTTCTCCTAAAAATGATCTAAACATTCTTAAATTAAGATGCATTTGCAATGCAAACTGACAAGGTTTTGAGTCGTGTGAGTCTTTTTGATTGATTCACTAAATGAGCGGTTCATAAGAGTCATTTGTTTGTGAATCAAACTACACTGGTTGTGCTGTGTGTGTGTGTGTGTGTGTGTGTTTGCATGCATCCAGTGAGGACTGTGCAAGCCGTGATTCGTATTTATTGACTTTTTACATATTTTTCTAGCATAATAACTCAAATCGCATAACTTTAGTATAATAACTTGAGTCTGACGTCATCCTGTGACCCTAAAATCTGTCCCTGTCAGACTGTCTCCAGTAGATTGTCCTTTATTTCCTGCCTCTCCGGATTCTCATTTCCAGCCAACATCATTCCAGAGGATTTTATGTCAGTATGAAGAGCAGGAATCAGGGCATGTCAAAAAGCATTTCAGAAAATGAACTTACGGTAAACCACAACACCGTACAGGGTTTCTGGGAATTAAAGCAGCTCCAAGAAGTATTCAAAGCCTGAAAGTGGCATTAGATGACTAACATGCACAACTGCAGTTTCTTCGGTCCATACAGACCATCTGCTTAAAGTAAAGTGCAAGAGCTGCTTAATTTTGACTCATTAGTTCAGTATTCAGCAGCTTGGCAGAGGCATTTCTATTCATTTCACAAATCGTACCTAGAAGTCTTAAAAGTAGAGTAGTTTGAAGAAGTTATGGCAGAAATATATTACCGTTTACAGTAGACAGCAGAATGCACTTCTTAAAGTAGAAGCAGTATTAATAATAATATTAATGTTTTTTATTATTAAAATAAAAAAAAATCTACAAACGCAATTATATTTTTAGGAATATCATCGTTTTTCATTCATGTTTTAATTTAAATCTTTTTTTAGATGTTTTAGATATTGGTTTGATTGCATCATTTTCTGTAGTAAATTTGCATTTGACATTTATTATTATTGTTAGTAGTACTAATAATAATATAATAATAATAATAATAAATGGCAATACAGTACATTTAAAAAATGTAAGCAATATCGAACCATTTTTGTCCAAGTTTGAATCTGTAAACCTTTGTGCAGCGCTTTGTCAAGAAATAAAATAATTATTAATATTTCCTTTTATTAAATGAATTTATTAAATCTAATTATTTCCATTTTTTTTACATTTTTAAAAGTTCACCAAATTGTTAGTATAATTTTTACACTAAACTTGTATTCAACATTATTAGAAGTAGCAATAATAATAATAAATAGGAGGATTTTTTTATCTGTTTTAAACTATAAACCTTTGTTTTTTAGCACTTTAGCAAAAAATTATTACATTTCCCCATTTGATTATATTTGTAAAAAAAAATTACCTTTTTTTGGTTTTATAAATGGATTTGATTACCAATGGTTTTATATTAAATTTGTATTTGACATTAATATTATTATTGTTGTTATTATTATTATTATTATTATTATTAGCCATAGAAATAGCAATAATAATAATAATAGTAATAAATTTTTTTGTATTTTTTAATGATTTTTTAATGTTTTAAATTAAACTGTAAACCTTTGTTTTTCAGCACTTTAGCAAAAAATAAAAGGAATTATTAAATTTCCCCATTTGATTACATTTGTAAAAAATTACTAAATTTTTAGTTTTTTAAATGGATTTGATTACCACTGTTTTTCTATTAAATTTATATTTGACATTATTATTATTATTAGTAGTAGTAGTAGCAGTCATAGAAGTATCAATAACAATAATAATAATATTTTTTAAATGATTTGTTTTAAATTAAACAGTAAACCTTTTGTTTTTCAGCACTTTAGCAAAAAATGAATGATTTATTACATTTTTCCAGTTGATTTAAGTTAGTAAAAAATTACACATTTTTTGTTATATGAATGAATTTGATAACTACCTTTTTTATAGTAGATTTGTATTTGACATTATTATTATTAGTTATAGAAGTAGCAATAATAATAATAAAAAAAAAATTTGTTTTAAATTTAAACAGTGAACCTTTGTTTTTCAGCACTTCGGCAAAAAAAATGAAAGTTATTATTACACTTCCCCATTTGACTAAATTACTAATTATTTTTGTTTTATAAATAGATTTGATTCACCATTTTTATAGTAGATTTGTATTTGACAAAAATGTACTTTTTTTTTGTTGTATAAATGGATTTGATTAACCTTTTTATAGCAGATTTGTATTTGACATTGTTATTATTAGTCATAAAAGTAATGGTAATAATAATGATTATCCATTTTTTTAAGGAAGATCTAACCTTTGTTTTGCAGCACTTTGCCAAAAAAGTAAAGAAATTTAAATTTTCATTTGATTACATTAAAATAATCTTAAATTGTTAGTTTTATAAATTGATTTTAACACTGTTTTCAATCCAGGTCCAGTCATGCAAAGAAAAAATACAGCGAAACCTGCATGAAATAAAAAAAAAATGACATTGATACAGATTTTAGAGCATACTGACCAGCACTAGTAGCTTGTTTAATTGATAAAACTTGATTAACATCATCATAATGTTATTAAGACTCACCCAAAGATGAAAAATGAAAAGAAAAAAAAAGCTGTCTGCATGCTAACAACATTTTTTGTTTGTCTCCAGCAGAATGTCATCGTCTGTCCACCGGTTCATCTGTGGGAAGTCACGATCTGCGATCCGCAGACTGCTGTTCGCTGTCCAGCACTGAACCATCAGAGGACGGCCGGCCGGTCAGCACCGTGTCCACCGTCTCGTCCGAATCGTCCGTCGAGGGCAACAGCGGCTCCCCGACAGCGGCGTCCGCGGGAGCCGACATCGACCTGGAGCTCAGTCCTCCGGAGGCTCCCTCAGGTCCTCCAGAGCTGCTCGGCTTGGACTGGCCATCTGAAGAAACGCCGGTCACGACCCCAGACCCTCCGTCGCCGTTCGCCACCGTCACGATGGCGCCAAACCCTCAGCTCACATACGTGGATCGCGTCGTGATGGAGATTATCGAGACGGAGCGAATGTACGTCAGAGATCTGTGCAGCATCGTAGAGGTGAGAAACATTAGTTTTATGCTTCCTTACATTTTTTATTCATTAAAATTAGTAATAAATAAAGCAAATAACTCAACCCCATCACAAGTTTACAACCCCGTAACAATGAGAAATACATATATTTGTGACGGGGTTGTGGTTTTTCACTCTAAATGGCCGCTGCTCCTCGTGTATTGTAGCAGAGTAAACTATATATCATCTTGAGACCCAGCTATGGGGTTTTTAGTGAATTTTGTAAGCCTGAATGTCTTGTACAGAGCACATTCAGGGCTTTTTTTGAGATACCAAATGTTTGGAAGTTGACCATGATCACACCATGATCACCAATGGCCAAAAATAATTTAGTGAAAAATTTGACATCCTTATGGAAATAGGATTATATTATGTAATTGTCCTTTAAATCTGAATAATTTTCTAATGGTTTCAGGAAAATGTTAAGAGTTTTTGAATCCAAATACGACACCACGATTAAAGCAAGTTTATTATGAATTTTGGGAGACATAACAATTGAATAGGGAAAAAAAACATATTCATCAATATATCAATATTCTTATAAATTATTAGATATTATTACGAAAATCTGACCAATTAATACTCCCATTATGACAGTTCTTTTTTTCAACATTCTGTACCAACAGCAACACATTAATATTCAAATGAGATGCAGTGTACATGTAAGTGTGTGTGTGTGTGTGTGTGTGTGTGTGTGTGTGTGTGTGTGTGTATATATATATAATATATATACATACTGTGTTTAATGGAAAAAACAGTTTATGGAAATGTTTACACACACATTGCATAAAACAAATTGGTAAATCAAATCATTTTGTTATATATTTTATAACATACTTGAGAATCATCCTTAATCAAAGTTTGGTATAAAAAATCCTGAAACCTAAAAATTGATTAGTGATTTTTTTTTGGTATCTGTTTATACCATTTTATTTTTAGAAAAACTTAGTCCTAGTGTCCTTTAGAGAAGACACTGAATAATATGAATAAATGAATAAAATATAAATAAAAAAAAAAATTGAATTACATTTTTTTCTTATGCTCTAAACAGTGTAATGACAAAAAAAAAAAAAAAAAAAAAAAACTAAATCCACAAAAACAATTTATGGGTACCAGGAGGATATGGCAGCAATAAAATAAGTACTAATTTTATATGCTAATGGATTTAAATAAAATATTGAAGTAATAATAATCTTAATTTTATGTGTCAGGGTTGAGTCGACTTAAGCTTGACAGTACCCTATAAGACTATAACATGCCTCAAAAATATGAAAAAAAAGTATGATTCTACAAATTATTTTCTGCACCATTATTAAACACACCTGGATGATGTCTTTTCTGGTAAATGATGTCACATAAGTGTGGAGTCTAAATAATGGCCATAAAATGTTTTTCAGCAACATATTTTTTACAAGAAATAAACACAAATAAATGCTTACATTGTTGGCAAAACTCAGACACTATGCACATTTCATTAATAACTTTCTAAGTACATACCTAGTGAAGTGCCTCAGGGACATGACAAAATCCTTGGTTTAAGATGGATATAAGACATTATTTTATGCTAAAAATATAAAAATTCAATGATTATTTGTATTCATTGTAACGGGCATCCCAAAGTTTTGTGAAAAGCTTCTAACATTTCGGTGAACCACCACTTTAGAAACTCCGGGGGACTGAAATATTACCGATTATTTATTTTAATTTTTTGTAATTTGCAAAGATTTCAAGCAAACTTCTTGCACGTTGTCATTATAAGGTTTTGTTTGTAGAATCTGGAGGAAAATAATTCATTTAATCCATTTTGGAATAAGGCTGTAACATGACAAAATGTGGACAAAGTGAAGCGTTGTGAACACTTTCCGGATGCACTGTGAAACTGCTGTCTATGTAGGAATCTCACTAGAAAGCATTTATCTGCGTGTCCCATAAACCCTCCACAGAGCCGCTGACGGCTCCCACGCCTCCGTCATCTTTAACGGCCACTTCCTGTAACGTTACCAGCCTCAAACAGACAGATGGTGTTTCTCACACTTCTGCCGAACTCCCAGAATGGCGTGCTTTAAAACAACAACATCAACAAACCAACAATAAACTGCACGACTAATAAGAGACGCTGAGGTTTTGAACTTCACTGCGCTAACTGCTGTTTTTCTAGTCATTTTCCACTCAGGGTGGAGTGCTGCGTTAGCAGGATGTCTCGCTGCTGAACACGGGAATTCCTCGGGTTTGTAGGTTTTCACAGGTGTCACTCCTCGTGCAGGAATGTGTTTGCACCTTCATATTCCTTATGCATGACTTTCCATTCATCAGTATTGCATTGCTGACCATCTGCAATGCATATAATGCAGTTTTGATGAACGTAAATGTAATGAGCTGCACTTCCTTCGCCTGTTACTTAAATTAGACCTTATGAAATACTTCTCTTTTTTGGGAAATCCCATAATGCATTGCCTTCTCAGTGGAATATGTGCAATGCATTGAAAAGGTGGTTAATATTATTCTTTGGTTCTCAAATTTGAAATTAGAAGTGAACTGCTGTGTTCCTGCCGAAGTATGTATTTCAGTGACAACCCGCTGTTTTTCACTAAAGACAAGCAGTCGTATCTTAATTGATGCTTTTTGAGAATTCCTTTATAGAACAGGGTGGACTAAGATTTAAATCTCTAATTAGCAGACCATCCTTTAGATGTCTAATTAAAATAAAATAAAATAAAACGATTTTTAAATCTCTTAATAAAACAAATCCAACCGATATTTAATTCTCTAATTAGAAAAAAACACGAGTTTTTAAATAACTTAATAAAGCAAAACAAACCGATATTTAAATCTCTAATTAGAACATATCTTAAAAAAAAAATATATATATATATATATATATATATATATATATATTTAAATCCATATTTAGAACAAAACCAATATTTTAATTTAACTTAAATCTCTAATTAAAACAAAACTAACCGATATTCAAATTGCTAATTAAAACAAAACTGACCCATATTTAAATATTTTAATAAAACAAGTTCAACCGATATTTAATTCTCTAATTAGAAAAAAACACCAGTATTTAAATATCTTAATAAAGCAAAACCAACCGATATTTAAATGTCTAATTAGAACAAAACTGACCCATATTTAAATCTCTTAATAAAACGAAACCAACCAATATTTAAATCATGAATTTATGTACCTAAATTTAGTTCTATTAATTAAACAAATCCAACCGGTATTTTAATATCTAATTAGAAAAAAATTACCAATATAGAACAAAACAGACCGTCCATTAGATATCTAATTAACACAAAACTAAACAATATTTAAATCGCTAATTAGAACAAAACTGACCCATATTTAAAACTCCTAATTTAACAAAACCAACCAATATTTAAATCCTGACTTAGAACAAAATACCAAAAATACCCATATTTAAGTCTATTAATTACACAAATCAACCGATATTTAAATTTCTAAGTAGAGAAAATGACTAATATTTAAATATATTAATTGAACAAAACAGACCATCCATTAGATCTCTAATTAAAACAAAACTAGCCGATATTTAAATCCCGAATAAGAACAAAAACTACCTATATTTAGGTTTATTAATTGAACAAATAAACCTATATTTAAATCTCTAATCAGAAAAAATGACCAATATTTAAATATCTTAATAGAACAAAACAGACCATCCATTAGATCTCTAATTAAAACAAAACTAACCAATATTTAAATCTCTAATTAGAACAAAACCTATCCATATTTAAATCTCCTAATAAAACAAAACCAACCAATATTTAAATCCTGAATTAGAACAAAAATGACCTATATTTAATTTGATTAATTAAACAAATCAACCAATATTTAAATCTCTAATTTAAAAAAGACCAATATTTAAATATATTAATAGAACAAAACGGGCCTTTCATTAGATCCCTAATTAAAACAAAACTGACCGATATTTAAATTTCTAATTAGAACAAAACCGACCTGTATTTAAATCTCTTAATAAAGCTAATCACCCGATATAAAAAAAAAATTTTAATTAGAAAAAATTTACCAATATTTAAATATCTTAATAAAACAAAACCAACCGGAATTTAAATCTCTTAATAGAACAAAAACAACCGATATTTAAATTTTTGAACAGCACAAAACCAACCCCATATTTAATTTAAAAAAAAAAAAAAAAAAAAAAAACGTATCAACCAATATTTAAACCCGTTTAAACAGGAAAAAAAACAACATTTAAATCTATTGTCTTTAATTACTCAGACGTGCCCAAATCACTGCAGCACTGATATTTGTTCTAGATACACTATACATACAATATAATTAGATTTAAATCTAGAGGATCACTTGCATCATTACTATGTATCATCATATATCCCAGCCCTAAAACTCGCTCTATATTAAAGCGCAAAGTCATTATAGACAGCACTGTGAAATACGACTTGACTTGGAGTCATTCTTCCTTTTTGAAAGTGGCTTTTACTCCATTAAGAGGTGCATTATGGCTCTGAGGGAGCATTTTGAAGGGTCTTAAATATGGCTCATAATTGGGCTCTAGTGAGCCGTGTGTTTCTCACAGCTGCGTTTGGATATAGTACGTCGGAAACTGATGTCATGTGTTACCGGGATCGTCTGGGAATTTGAAATCGGAGTCCGTTTGGGTTTTTGGAAGTGTGGCAGTTCTTAGTTTAGCTTCCTAAATAATCAAATCGAATGCAGCTCTTGTTGGAAATAAAGACTGCGTCCTTTTCTTGTTGTAGGTTTTATTCTGACGTTATTGCGTATTACATGTGGATTGCTCAGCACTTTAGTGCTTAATAAAAAAGATGAATGAACGAGTTTGGCATTAGTCAATGTAAACTACAGGAAAACGCCCAAATATGGTGATTCACACCAACTTGCTCTGACATTTGTTTGGGTGAAACTGGCAACTTTGTGGGTCGTTTAGCATTAAACGACCCACACCCTGCCTCAGCTTCTTTTGCACTGATTATTTACCAAATTTCTTCTAGTTCGTATCACAGAGACGTCATGTTATGTATTGGAGCTGAATGTACATGTGATGCAGTTGCATAATGCAGAATGTCTGCTCATTATGTTTGCGCCTCGGGTGAAGGATGTTGAACTCCTCCCTGAGCTCTGGCACTCTGAATCACAGCCAAACTTGGCCGTGGTGGAGCCATTTCCTAATATGAGCATTGGGCGGTGTGTGTATGTGTGTGTGGTCCTGCTTTCTATGAGGTGGCCTGCTAAACTCCAGCTTGATTCGCCCTGTTTGGAGCAGCACAGAAAAGGGTTTATATGCATGTGAAAGTTTTGTGAAAAACTTGTTCAGTTGTTCAGATTAAAAATAATTTATGTATGTGTGTGTGTGTGTGTGTGTGTGTGTGTGTGTGTATGTGTATATATACTTAAATATATTATATTTTTTTATTTCTAAAAAAAATATATATAATATATATATATATATATATATATATATAATAAGATTTTTTATATTTTAACATATATGTGTGTGTATGTATGTATATATTGAATATATAATATATATTTTTTTATATTTTAATATATATATATATATATATATATATATATATATATATATATATATATATATATATATTATAATATTTATTATTTATTATATAAATATATATATATATATATAAATATTATTATTATTGTTGTTGTTGTTGTTGTTGTTGTTGTTATTATTTACGTTTTTTTGTTTTTGTTTTTGTTTTTTGTTTTTAAAGCACACAAGTCATAAGTAGCACAGGTATATTTGTAGCAATAGTCAAAAATGCATTGTATGGATCAAAATTATGCCAAAAATCATTAGAATATTAAGTAAAAGTCATGTTCTATGAAGACATTTTGTAAATTTCCTACTGTAAATATATCAAAACTTAATTTTTGATTAGTAATATGCATTGCCATGAACTTCATTTGGACAACTTTAATAGCAAATTTCTCAGTATTTTGATATTTTTTTGCATCCTCAGATTCCAGAATTTCAAATAGTTTTATCTCGGCCAAATAAAAATGGAAAGCTTATTTGATGCATAAATCTCAATTAAAAAAATTGACCCTTAATGACTGGTTTTGTGGTCCAGGGTCACATATTTCCTTTATTGTAATGTGGAATTTCATGCATTGTTAGTACTGCATTTATGCTGACTTTAATAAATCAATGCATGCAAAGATGACATGCATATAAGAGTTTTACAAAAAACTTAAGAACATGTTTGTTTAAATGAAATGAAGCCTGGTCAGATTTTGTTTTAGGTTTTTTGCATTGACAATTTTCATGTCATTCTCATTTCTGTAATGCAAAAAATCTGATTTTCTTTTTCAATGTGGACTTTCATGTATTGTAAGCACTACTTATTTTATGTTGACTTTAATTAATGAGATACATCAATGCATTGCAATTATTGTGTGTCAGTGTTTGTTGTTCAGAATTTAGTCCCTCTTTTTCATTCAGATGTTAGCCCTATGAAGAAATATTGCGGTATTACCATGGTAAAGTGATGCTATCAGATGTAATACCATGGTATTTTGATTTATTTCATGGTACTGAATGATTAACCAGTTGGTGTGCCACAATATTTGCATGGGATGTCAAATAATAACATTATACTAGCATGAAATATTTCCATTTGCCCATGTAGTAAATGCAAAATCAATATGACAATATTTTAATATTTCTTTATGATTTTTATTTATGTACTCTAGTATACCAGCTCATTTGCAAGTCAAAATGTGTTTTTTAATCATTAATAGATTGAGTGAGCAGTTTTCACTGCAGTTCTCTAGCGCCATCTGCTGGACATTTGAAGGTGTCACAATACAAATCGAGATGTCAATAGTTTGAGTTTAAAGAAATGTATTTTCTTTTCTCATTTTCAGGATTATCTTGTGCACATCATCGACACCAGAGACCTTCCCATCAAACCAGAACAAGTGTGTTCTCTGTTTGGCAATATTGAACACATTTATGAGTTTAACAGGTAAGCTTCAGTCATGCATTTTTCATGCTTTTATGCCATGCACACATATTTGTGACCCTGGACCACAAAACTAGACATAAGGGGTCATTTTACATCATCTGAAAGCGGAATAAATAAGCTTTTGATTGGTGTAATGTTTGTTCAGATAGAACAATATTTAACTTGCTTTAAATGCAGACCTTAAGTCAAAAACTCAGACTAAACACGAATGACTAGTCCATAAGGCTACAGTAATTTTAGACACTTTCAAAACTGAAGCAACATAGATGGAAATAAAAATTTTAAATGCATGAATAATGCTTCTATCATTACTGCTACAGTTTTGGAAGTGCATTTTTCTGCTCTAAAGAAGCGGGTGTCCCAATACATTCGTCCATATAGTGTATGCACAAGTCATTGGTGTTTGGTGATGAGTTTATGGCTCAATGTCTGCATTTAAAGTAGGGATTAGAACTTGGCTTTAAGTTCTTCCACACTGACTGAATCAAACATTTCTTTATGAACCTTCCCTTATACACAGAAGCATTGTCATGTTAGAATAAAAAAAGGGTCCTTTCCAAACTTTTGCTATAAAATTCGAAGGACACAATTCCCTAGAATATCATTAAATGCTTAAACATCATGGAAATTACTAAAGTAGTCAAACCTGTATATTAGAAGAATACTTTTGGCAACATAGTGTGTGTGTGTGTGTGTGTGTGTATATATATATATATATATATTACACATACACATTCACACACAAGCAGGTATAGCCGTATTGGGTGCTAAAAATGAGTTTGCACTTTGCTGAAAATGTTGTGTAATGTTATTTAGAGCTGTTCTGTAGATCAAACGGAGCTGATGATGACTCAACCATACATACAAAAGCATATTCAGACACCATCAATGGATTTATTCAGGACTGATCTCCTGTTTAAACATTGTATTTATTCATGCAAATGAGGAAGCGGCAGCTGTCAAGTGTCAGATGTTCTCTGGCTTTAGATGTGCGACGTAAATAAACACAGTGGTTTGTTTTTGGTCAAGAGCCGGCCGCATCGGTACACATGCTCACCTAATGCTCTTCACCAGTGTGTTTGAACAGTTGCTCTTCAGCAACTAGCGCTGTAGGTCTTTAAATGAGTGGTTCAGCTACAAAATGAAGATTTGATGAAAATGTGGCTATCAAAGATGGAGATGAGTTTGTTTCCTCACCAGATTTGAAGAAATGTGTCCATTCCATCACTTGCTCACCAATGGATCCACTGCAGTGAATGGGTGCCGTCAGAATGAGAGTCAAAATGGCTGATAAAAACATCACAATAATCCATAAGTGATCCATACCACTCCAGACAAAAACAAATCCATCCAAGTCCATAGTCCATAATCCATAATAATGCTTCCTTCAGTGGAAAAAGTGGTCTGGGCTGACCTTAGGAGAGAAATCTGCAGAGTTTACAAGCCAAAACAGCTCTAAACATGTATCTGGCTGGATTTTGATGTGAGAGACAACAGGAGATGGATTTTTAAATGGAGAAAGCATTATGGATTAGTTACAAAGTTCTTAATGATTGATTTGTTTTTAGTTTTTGTCTTCTCAAGATGTCTCACTGATGGACCGGAGTGGTGTGATTATTTGTGGATTATTGTGATGTTTTTATCAGCTGTTTTGACTCTCATTCTGGCGGCACCCATTCACTACAGAGGATCTGCATAGAATGCTAATATGTGACCCTGAACCACAAAACCAGTCATAAGTGTCAGTTTTTCGAAATTAAGATTAATACATAATCTGAAAGCTGAATAAATAAGCTTTCCATTGATGTATGGTTTGTTGGGATAGGACAATATTTGGCAGAGATTTGAAAGGGTGCAAAAAAAATCTAAATATTGAGAAAATCGCCTTTAAAATTGTCCAAATGAAGTTCTTAGCAATGCATATTACTAATCAAAAATTAAGTTTTGATATGTTTATGGTAGGAAATGTACAAAATATCTTCATGGAACATGATCTTTACTTAATATCATAATATATGCATTATGAATCCTTCATTTATCACTGTTATTTTGTTTGTTTGACTGTATTTTTGCATCTTTAATAGTTTGTTTATGCTCACCATAATCAAATGCTAACATTTTATATTCTCTTTCTAGTGAATTATTACAGTCTTTAGACATGTGTGCCAATGATCCTGTGGCCATCGCACGCTGCTTTGTGGACAAGGTACTAAATGCAAACTTATCCTGATAACTAAATAACCCGATGTTCCTTTATAATACTGATTAATTTTCTCTCCTTTCCACTGCAGAGCGAGTATTTCGAGATCTACACGCAGTACTGTACAAACTACCCTAAGTAAGTAAAGCGCAGTGTTAAATGAAGTGTGTTTCGGCCTCCGGTGCGGGCGAACGCTGATGCATGTGACAGATTATTCCTCTGAGTCAGTAACGTCCTTTATAAACAGCATCAGACGGACAGTTTGAGTGACACCGGCCTGCTGAGAGCGTCTGGCTCCGCATGCGGCACTCAGCACGTCTGCTTTAGGAATAATGGCACGCTAATCACACTCCAGTGAATGTTTAGATATTATATCACATGCGTTTGTTGTGTTTAACTTTTGCATAATATCCACTGCAGTAGACAGATCTACTGCAGTGGATATTATGCAAGTCGATTTAGTCATTCAGAGTGTGACATTACATGCAAACCACTAGAGGTCATGACATTTGACATTTGTTATTTTAGATAATATTATGTTTTTATTATTACTATTATTATTATTATTATTTTGAATTGTTTTTTATTATATTTTATGTTTGTTTTAAATTTAATTTTAATTCATTTACTTGGTTTACGGTTATTGTTTGTTTTAATTTTACTTTTATTTTGTTGTGTTTTTGTCATTTTTATTAGGATTTTTTTTTATATATCTAAAAAACATTTGTTAATATTTCAGTATTAGTGATTTAATGTCAACATTTTTAATATAGCATTTTTAAATATTTTTATACTTTATATTTTAGATTTATTTTAATTGTAGTTAAAGTTTTAGTGTGTGTTTGTATTTAAGGTTTAGTTCATTTTTCTGCATCAGATTAAACTAAATGAAAATGAGAATTATTGCCTTGATGACTTGTTAAAAATAAAATAACTACTTGTTTTTTATGTTTTTAGATTTACTTATAATAAACCTGTATATGATATTGCTTTTTTGTATATCATTGTATTTTTTTATTCTTACAGATTCAACATGACTGATATTTAGATGCACTAAGTGCCTCTAAAATAATATTTATATATTTATAATTATATGTATGTATAAATGTGTGTGTGTGTGTGTGTGTGTGTGTGTGTGTGTGTGTGTGTGTATATTGATTAAACATTCAATAATTAATATAGCAGGGTTATTATAGCTAAGTAAAACTAAAAACATAAAAATATTTTTTGTAAAAATTAACAAGTAAAAAATGTACTTTGTCAAAATAACCTTTAATTTAACTTGAATTAAAAAATAAAAAAAAAACTCTTATTTTATTTCAGCTAGTTGGCAAGACTTTTCAAAAATGAAAAGTAATTTAAAATATTAGTAATAGTGTCTCATAAATACTAAAAAAACACAAATGTCAACATAATTTTGGATGCATAAAGCAATAATCTGTGGTGTTTATTGCTCTTATTTGAGTCTCCTCACAGACTAATCTGTCTGTCTATGTGTCTGTAGTTCGGTGGCTGTGCTGACAGACTGTCTGAGGAATAAAACCCTAGCGAAGTTCTTCAGGGATCGGCAGGCGTCACTTAAGCGCTCTCTACCGTTGGGTTCTTACCTGCTTAAACCAGTTCAGAGGATCCTGAAATATCACCTGTTGCTGCAGGTATGACCACTAACAGTTTCCCTTTCTGTCAGGATATAGAGCACACGTTGTCTTTTATAATGCATTATAATGACTTCTGTAATGTGAATATTCAGCGGGAAATTATATTGGGTGGGTCTTTGTTTTTTGTTCATGATTATTAGTTAATATAATTTCCCTGCCTACATAGTCCTGCTTACCGTGGTTATTATAGTTTAGCAAAAAAATTAAACAAAAAATCATGAATTAATTTAAAAATAAAACAAAAAACCTGTATAGACAACAAGTAATATAAAAAACTAAAAATAAAAAATTACTGGAATTTTAATTACATTTAAATTGAAAATGAAAAATATTAATAAAAAATCTAAATATTTAAAAAGTGAAAAAAAAAAACTGCTAGAGATTTAAAATTAATATTCCAGTAATTTAACAGCACATTCACATGTTTAATGGTTCTCTGATCACAACATGCAGCTAAACATATAATTTCTTTGTTACTCTGGTGTTGACAGACAGAGTCAGTGTTTCTTACTTTTTGAGTGTGTTTTTGCTCTTCTAAAGGAAATCGCCAAACACTTTGACCCTGAGGAGGACGGGTATGATGTGGTGATCGAGGCCATAGACAGCATGACCGGAGTCGCCTGGTACATCAACGACATGAAGAGAAAACACGAGCACGCAGTGAGACTTCAGGTCTGTACCCAGTTGATTTAAAATAACATTAAAATAGCACTGATATGAAACAAATGAACAAAAGTCCTGTGTTTGTATTAATGCTCATGTGAGAGTATTAATCCAGTACCAGTGAACTAATATTGTTCCCTTGACCTCCATTCCTCATCTCATAGTGCTATTTTAATGACTGATGTTGTTTATCATACACTCCTATCACATTAACGGATGGAATATGACTGTATTGAGTTTAGGATGTTAATGAGCGTTATTATCATACTCTTTGATTAATTCTGAACTGAAGTCCTGACTCATGAGCTGGAGGATCTGTTCATTAATGGATCTGGGTCAGCACATGCTGTATGCATGCTTAAAGATCACTGATTCATGATTCAATCACTGCATGACAACTGACACCATCCAATTCTATTTCTATTCTATTCCGTTCTATTTTGTTCTGTTCCATTTGCATCTGTTCTATCATATTTTATTATATTCTTCTGTTCTAACATTCCTATTCTATTCTATCACATTTCTTTTTTATTCTATTCTATTCTTTCATATATTCTGCTCTAATCTACCTATTCTATCCTGTTCCTTTCTGTTTTATTCTATTCTATCGTTGCGTTTTGTTATTTTCTATTCTGTTCTATTTTTATAACATACCTATGTTATTCTATTCTGTTCTATTCTATTCTACTGTCATGTCCTGTTCTGTTATTTTCTAACCTACCTGTTATTCTATTCTATCCTGTTCTATTCTATCACATTTCTATTCTATTCTATCATATATTCTGCTCTAATCTGCCTGTTCTATCCTGTTCCGTTCTATTTCATTCTATTGTATTCTATTCTATTATTTTCTGTTCTATCCTATTCTATTCTGTTCTGTTATATTATGTTATGCTATTCTATTGTATCCTGTCCTGTCCTGTTCTATTCTATTCTGTTCTGTTCTGTTCTGTTCTATTCTATTCTATTCTATTCTATTCTATTCTATTCTGTTCTGTTCTGTTCTGTTCTGTTCTATTATGTTATGCTATTCTATTGTATCCTGTCCTATCCTGTTCTTTTCTATTCTATTCTGTTCTGTTATATTATGCTTTGCTATTTTATTGTATCCTATCCTGTTCTATTCTGTTCTGTTCTATTTTACGTTACATTATTCTATTCTATCCCATCCTATCTTGCTCTATTCTATTTTATTCTATTCTGTTCTGTTCTATTTTACATTAAGCTATTCTATTGTATCTTATCCTGTTCTATTCTTTTTTATTCTATTCTATCCTGTTCTGCTCTTCTCTTTTAAGCTATTCTGTTGTATCCTATCCTGTCATATTCTGTTCTATTCTGTTATATTCAATCATATCCTATTCTATTCTGTGCTGTTTGATCGTATTCTGTCAGATTCCATTCTATTCTGTTCCATCCTATCCTATCCTTTCCCTTCTATTCTATTCTGTTTTATTTTGTTTTGCTATTCTATTGTATTGTATTCTATTCTATCATATCCTATTTTTTTTATATTCTACTCTGTTCTGTTCTCTTCTGTTTTATCCTATCCTATCCTATTCTATCTTGTTCTATTCTATTTTATTCTATTTTATTCAGTTCTGTTCTCTTTTGTTAAGCTATTCTATTGAATCTTTTCCTGTATTCTATTTTATTATATTCTATCCTGTTCTGTTCTATTATGTTAAGCTATTCTGTTTCCTATCCTGTTCTATTCTGTTTTATTTTATTCAATTCTATTCTGTTCTGTTCTATTTTACGTTAAGCTATTCTATTGTATCTTATCCTGTTCTATTCTATTTCATTCTATTTTATCCTGCTCTGTTCTCTTCTGTTTTAAGCTATTCTGTTGTATCCTGTCCTGTTCTATTCTATCCTGTCCTGTCATATTCTATTCTATTCTATTCTATTCTATTCTATTCTATTCTACTCTGTTCTGTTCTGTTCGATTCGATCATATCCTATTCCATTCTGTTCTGTTCCATCATATCCTTTCTGTTCTATTCTATTCTATTCTATTCTATTCTATTCTATTCTATTGTTATGCTATTTTATTGTATTGTATTCTATTCTATTCTATCATATATCATATTTTATTCTATTCTGTTCGGTTCTATTCTGTTTTATCCTATTCTGTTCTATTCTATCATATCCTTTCTTGTTCTATTCTATTCTATCCTGTTCTGTTCTATTATATGCTAAGCTTTTCTTTTTCCTATCCTGTTCTATTCTATTTTATTTTATTCCATTCTATTCTATTCTATCCTGTTCTGTCATATTATGTTATGCTATTCTATTGTATCCTATTCTATCCTATCCTATAATATCCTGTTCTATTTTATTTTATTCTATTCAGTTCTGTTCTATATTACGTTAAGCTATTCTATTGTATCCTATCCTTTTCTATTCTATTCAGTCCTGTTCTGTTCTGTTTTATGTTAAGCTATTCTGTTGTATCCTATCCTGTTCTATTCTATTTTATTCTATTCTGTTTGATTATATTCTGTTAGATTCCATTCTATTCTCTTCTGTTCCATCCTATCCTATTCTATTCTGTTCTATTTTGTTATGCTATTCTAATGTATTCTATTCTATTCTATTCTATTCTATTCTATTCTATTCTATCTTTTTATGTTCTATTTTATTCTGTTGTGCATGCAGGAGATCCAGTCTCTGCTCATAAACTGGAAGGGTCCGGATCTGACCACATACGGCGAGCTGGTTCTGGAAGGAACGTTTCACGTCCACCGCGCCAAAAACGAGAGAACCCTCTTCCTGTTCGATAAGATGCTGCTCATCACCAAGAAACGAGGGGAACATTACGTCTACAAGTCTCACATCTCGGTATATGACCCCATTCATGATCCAAAGATTCCTAAATGTTTTTATCCTTTGAAATGACAAGTTTTTCCACTGTTATTGGTTCTGTATTGTTCTTTCTAAAAACATTTCAGATTGAGCTGTGTACAGAGCCATTCTACCATCTAGTTAAACAAGTTAAACGACGGAAGATTTTAATTTAGAAATGCATGTTGTTTGTGATGTTTTGCTTGTGTTTAGTGTTCCACACTAATGCTGATAGAAAGTGCCAAAGATTCGCTGCGCTTCAGCGTGACGCATTACAAACACCCGAAGCAGCCGCACACAGTTCAGGTGAGTTTGATAGCGGCCCTGAAAATTACCCGTTAAAGCTGTTCATTGTGTTTGCTGTAATCATGTGTGATTTTCTCACGTTCAGGCAGTTTGTATTTGCTTTAATCATGTGTCATTGTGTTTCTCAGGCCAGAACGGTGGAAGAAAAGAAACTGTGGGCTCATCACATAAAGAGACTCATTCTGGAGAACCATCATGCCATTATACCGCAGAAAGTGCGTACAGTAATCGATCCGCACATGTCTGTCTTGATCAGCTATACTGCAATAAATATTTGCTCTGTTAGAAGAACATGATCTGTAATTTATACCAGGGATTCCTAAACGTTTTGTCAACCAAAGCCCTCAGATATTTACATAAAGTTCGCCCTTTATAGTTGATAAAGCAATAAAGCAGACTTTGACTTTGACTTTGATATTTTGATGGTTTAATAACACATTCACAGTTTTGTGATGGTAATTTAATTGTCACATGACATGCAAGGAAACAAAAAAATGCTTTTTAGTAAGTGTTTTGATTTGTTTTTATTTAAAATTTTCATTTAACATTTTCAATATTTTATTAATTTTAGTGTTTTATTTTGAGCATTTTACTCTTTTATTATTTATTTTCATTTTACATTTATATTTCATTTAGTTTTAGTGTTTTATTTTTATTTTAAAATAAAAGTTTTAAATGTAAATTTTCAGTTTTAGTAAGTGTTTAATTTAGATTTTTTATTTTTTAAATGTTCGTTTTACATTTTTATTTTATTCATATTTAGTGTTTTATTTTTGACTGTGTTTTTATTATTTCTTTTTAAATTACATTTGTTTCATTTTTATTTGGAAAGAAATTTTAAAAAATAAATAAAAATATTATTTTTTTATTTTTTAGTGTTTAATTTAGATTTTTTTTATTTTTATTTTATAATAAAAACATTTTATTTTATTTTAGTAAGTGTTTAATTTAGGTTGTTTTACTTAAATGTGTTGATTTTACATTTATTTTATTCATTTTTAGTGTTTTATTTTGATTGTCTTTATCTTATTTATTTTCATTTTACATTTGTATGTCATATATATATATATATATATATATATATATATATATATATATGTATATGTATATATATGTGTGTGTATATATATATATATATATATATATATATATATATACATATATATATATAATTTTTTTTTTTTGTATTTCTTGAAAGGAACAGTTTTAAAATTAAAAAAAAAACATTTTATTTATTTGTTTTTTAGTGTCTTTTTATTTATTTTCAAATTACATTTGTATTTTATTTTGTTTTATTTTTATTTTGAAAGACAAAAATAAAATAAAGTTTTTAGTGTTTAATTTAGATTTTTTTTTATTTGTTTTACGTTTTTATTTTATACATTTTTAGTAATAGTTTTATAGTGATTATTTTTATTTTAAAATGTATTTTATTTTTACATTTCTCTTGCATTCAATTTGCATTTCAGTTCTTTTCAATTCTGTTTATTGTGATTGTTAAATATAAAATACAAGTTGTAAATATAAAAGAAATCATTTAAAAAATATAAATAGTTTAGAAATTATTTTTAGTGTTTCATTTTTTATTTTTACATATCATTTAACATTTTTTGTTGTTGTTGTTGTTGTTGTTGTGTTTCATTTTTATACTGCAGAAAGTGCGTACAATAGCCGGACCTGTTTGAAACATGAATGTTTATCTGAAACGGCTATACTGTAATAAACATATGCTCTGTTCATTGCTTTCAGGCCAAAGATGCCATTCTGGACATGGACCTGACATGTAAGTTCAGACTGATTTTCAAACACGGTGCTTCAGTGAATCACTTGTTTTGTGTCAGAATGACATTTGAAACTCTCTAAAGTCTTTCAAAACCTGCTAGTGTTGTCATTCTCAGTCTGTTCTGTTTCATCTCTGTTCAGGTCCAGTAAAGTACCGCTACAGTCCAGAAAGGCTGAAGAAAGCGTCATCCTGTCAGACTGAGGATTTCTCTGCGATGATTAAAGAACGGAGACGCTCTGGTGTGTGATTTTTACTCTTCACTCATATAAATGATGGAAATGAACTAAATTTCCACTATATAAATGTTTAGGTTCTGATCTTGTCCTTGGTTTTCTTTGACAGAACCAGCGAAACGCTCTGTACGAAGCACTAGAGGTAACGACTTTATTTTGTTGCTTGTTGTTTACGTTCATGCCTCTTGTCACTAAAACAAATGATGCACATAACAAAAAATACATTTTACTTTAACAACATTATAGATTTTACCATGAGAATTAATTTTCTGACTGACCTTCTTGCTGTATTGGCAAATAAATGATTTTTTTGTAAATAATATTTTACACGTAACACAACAATCAAACATTCCCCGATACAGAGTAAAAGCAAAAAAATAATAATTCTTCTTGCAGTATTAGCAAATATATGCTTTTTAAAAAATAATGTAATAATTTAAAAATATTTGTAATAATTGTAAATAATATTTTAACATTAAAACTCAATAATCAGTATAAAATAATACAATAAATTAATAATCATTATAATGATTATTTTTATTATTAGAATAATTATATACATAAAATATATCTATAATTTCACATTTTTTTGTCAATTGTGCATGTATGTAAAATATTTGTATATATGCATTTTGTAAAATAAATGCAAAAAAAAAATGAAAACACAACAGGTATAAAATAATAAAATAACAATAATAATGTAATGATAATTATTACTATTAGAATAACTATACATTAATTATATCTCTAATTTAGCATTTTTGTAAAATGTGCATGTATGTATGCATGCATTTGGTAAAATAAATATTTTTTAAGAATTTTTAAACATTCATTTTTAATATTTTATTAACTTTAACAAATTAAAACTGCAATCAATATAAAATAAATAATAATATAATAATTATCATGATAATATTACTATTATAATATCCATATATATATATATATATATATATATATATATATATATATATATATATAATTTTTTTTTTTTTTTAATAATTGTAAATATTATTTATTATTTATTTAGATTATATTGATTGTTGTTGTGTTGTAATAAAATGTAATAAAATATTAAAAATGTTAATATTAAAAATGTATTTAAAAAAGAAAACATATATTTTTGCATTTATTTTACAAAATGCGCATATATATATATATATATATATATGTATATATATATGTATGTATGTATGTATGTATTTGCATTTAGTAAAATACTTGCAAAAATATATATTTTTCTGTTTTTAAATTATTTGTAAACATTCATTTTTAATATTATTGTATTAACTTTATTTAAAACCGCACTCAATATAAAATAAATAATAATCTAATTATTATCATGATAATTATTACTATTATAATTATATTCTGTTATATAGTCCTCCTTCATAAATAAATAAATAAATATATATATATATATATATATATATATATATATATATATATATATATATATATATGCATTTTGTAAAATAAATGCAGAAAATGTTTTTTTTTTTTTAAATGTTAAATATTTTATTAACTTTAACAAATTAAAACGCAACAACAATCGACATCAAATAAAAATAATAATGTTGCAATATATACATAAAGGGTAGACAGACAGACAGATATGCATTTTGTAAAATAAATGCAAAAAGTATACTTGTTTTCGTCTTTATTCTCTTGATGTAGTTTCGGTCGGTTGACTGATTAAAGAAGTCCTGTTAAACAAAAGATCAGAGATACCCCTGATCATATCGCTGTCATCTTGGGCTCACGGCAGGTGCGTGGTGTTTGTTTCCGCTCATACGAGCGACACGTGTCCCGTATGCGCCGTCGTCCCTCGGCCCGCTTTAGCATCAAAGGCCCATCGACTCGACTCGTCCCTCCTGTGTCAGATCAAAGGCCGCAGCCCCGATCCTCCGCCCGCACACATAATGATGTTAATTATGGAGCCCATCAGCCCCAGGCTTTGTCATCCGCCGGTTCCTTTCAGTCCGCAAACCTGTTTTTGGCTTGCCATCAGCACGAGTGCATTATGCATTCTGATTTGCAGAAAGCGCGGAGAAAAGCCAAGCCAAGTGCGCTCTCTGTCATGCCGTTTTATCACCTTTCAAATTACATTGTCATTTCCAACCACGGCTTTCCTGTTCCTGTCTTGGAAATCAGCAGGGAGCGTCCAAGCTCTCTTAAGTAGCTCCATGCATCCGTATAGCCTGCTTTTCATTGCCAGTTGATTTAATTATCTTTGCATAGAACTGGCAGAGCACACACACTTTTATAATACCATGCTATTTGCAACCAGAAGATAAAAATGCATAATGTTTGCTAAATTAAATCCAAGTTTCTTAGTAATTTTGTGGTTTTGATTTACAAAACGGTGGCGTTTTGTTGTAGCATGTCAGAATTTCTGACAAAATATGATGCTTTTTGTCACATTTTTGCATTTGATATCATTTTTGCAGTGAAGACATCTTGTATTTAACCTTAATCCATAGAAAAACCTCAAACACACAATTCCTTTGTTTATATGAGTCAGATTACAACAGTTGGATCAATTCTCACCCCATTTTTCATTTTTTATGCCTAATCCAGTCACTGAAACCAGAAATTTGACTGCTTTTGTTTTTTTAATATGTGCATTAAAGCTGATATATTTATATAAATTGAATAATCAGCTTTTTTATATGTGAAAAAATAAGTAAAAAAACCACTTTGAACTCTGCTTCATCAAATTACCTAACATTAGGCCTTCAAAATCAAACACGTGTACCACATTTGCAATGCATCTGTTGCTAAATTGTTATATTAATATTTAATTTATTTTTGTCTTTGCATCATCCATGGACGTCACGCAGGCACACTTAAGGTAAGATTTTCACATTTCCTCTTCATTGCAAGCTTTTCACGTTAAGTACAAGAAACGTTCAGTAAGATTTTTAATGTTTTTTTTAAAGAATTGTCTTATGCTCATTAAAGCTGCATTTACTTGATCAAAAATACAGAAGAAACTGTAATATTGTGGAATATTATTACGGTTTAAAATAATGGTTTTCATTTTTAATATATTTTAAAATATAATTTATTCCTGTGATGCAAAGCTGAATTTTCAGCATCATTACTCCAGTCTTCAGTGTCACATGATCCTTCTGAAATCATTCTGATATGCTGATTTATTACTTTTATTATCAATGTTGGAAACTGTTGTGCTGTTTAATATTTTTTTTGGAACATGTTAGTCCTTTTTCAGGATTCTTTGATGAATAAAAAGTTGAAAGGAAAGGCATTTTTTTCTCAAAACATTTTGACTTTATTCTCATTGTATTTTAACTTTATTCTCTTAGTATTTTGACTTTATTCTGATAGTATTGCAACTTTATTCTTGTAGTATTTCGACTTTAATCTTTAAATATTTCGACTTTGCAAAGCAACTCTGCAATAATTCTAAACAAAAAGATCCAACACAACTTTTGAAAAAACTATAAAATTCATTGAAAAGGTTCCAGTTGTGTTATATATGTTCTATTTTTCTTTACTCTCAAAATATTTAGACTTTATTCTTGCATTATTTTAACTTCATTCTCGTAGTATTACGACTTTATTCTCAAAATCTTTCGACTTTATTCTTTTTTGACTTTCGACTTTATTCTCGCAATATTTCGACTTTATTCTTGTAGTATTTCAAATTTATTCTTATAGTATATTCTGACTTTATTCTCGTAGTATTTTGAATTCTTGAAATATTTCGACATTATTCTAGAAATATTTACACTTTATTCTCATAGTATTACGAC
This sequence comes from Cirrhinus molitorella, assembly GCA_033026305.1. Classification (NCBI taxonomy): domain Eukaryota; kingdom Metazoa; phylum Chordata; class Actinopteri; order Cypriniformes; family Cyprinidae; genus Cirrhinus; species Cirrhinus molitorella. Next base: position 34,542,771 of record CM065135.1, read on the forward strand.
TTTATTCTCAAAATCTTTTGGCTTTATTCTCTTTTGACTTTCTACTTTATTCTCGCAATATTTCAACTTTATTCTTGTAGTATTTTGTCTTTATTCTCATAGTATTTCAAATTTATTCTTGTAATATTTCGACATTATTCTAAAAAAAATTATAGTTTTCTCATAGTATTTCGACTTTATTCTCATAGTATTTTGAAATTATTCTCGTAATATTTCGGCATTATTCTTGCAATATTTTGACTTTATTCTCTTAGTATTTCGACTTTTTTCTCTTAGTATTTCTACTTTATTCTTGTAGTATTTTTGACTTTATTCTCAAAGTATTTTGACTTTATTTTCAAAATATTTCAACTTTATTCTCATATTTCGACTCAGCAAACAATGCAAAGCAAATCTGCAACAATTATAAACAAAAATGTTCCATAGAACCAACACAACTTCTGAAAAACCTATAAAATTCATCTGAAAGCTCTGTTTAAAATGCTTGAAAAGGCTCCAGTTGTGTTATATAAATTCTCTTTCATAAACACCCATTGACATCCCATAACTTTTCTGTGGCATCCAGCATGCAGACAGCGAAGGTACTCTATTAGTGGATCAAGACCGCCTTTCCATGCCAGCTGTCAATGCCATGACCGTAAGCTCAAACCCCGAAATCAAGACTGCGTTACCCGGAGTGATTCAGAGCGGACAAGATCATGAATCCAGTACAGGCTCGCTGGAAGACGTCAAGGACAGTAGACTTCCCCAAGAAGAGAAAGCAAACAGCGCAGAGGACAGGACAGGAGGAGACATTGCAGAAGAGGAAGATCTGATGGGAGTCGAGCAGGTAGCTGACTTTGCCAGTTCAGTGTTGGCCGCCATCTCCTGCTGGCGTTATAGGGCCAAGGCTTTGCTTTTCGATCAGATTTCCACGGTGAGGGTCACCTGTCGCTTTCTGTGTCACGTCCATAATCTAGCTCCCACCACGTGCACTTTGTCGATCACATTCCCATCTGCTGTATGCTGAGACTTATTTCTGCTTTTGCACCCACAGATCTGATGCTCGAATGCATGAATCATTGCATGGACATAACTGTGTGCATGGCCACTAATCATACGCAAACACGTTTCTGAATGGGCACTTGACCTACAAATTGAATGCCATCTTCAAAATCTGATTTTCAAAACACTTATCACTGATTCTATGAGAGTTTGGACAAAACAGGATGAAAGAATGATGACATATTTTTTCTACCTAAATGCACGTTTCTGCACCACTCAAAATAAAGTTATAGTTAGCTAAAATTATGAAAAGCTATAAAACAAAGCAGGTGAACCACGGGCTTTTTAGGACTAGTATTAACCACATAATTTCAAAGTGGAAATGTTATACCTAATGGCTGGTTTGTTCCATGTCTCAAGAATCAGCGTTATATTTTAGGGCAAATGCATGCGCAAAGATCGTAATGTACATATGTTACGGCTATTAAGATCCAATGCATAATAATACGGGACGCTGGGTGTCTCAAAGTGTTTTTGCACTTGGAGCCACAATGAGATTTTTTTGATTGAAGTTCGTCTTCAAAGCGAAATTTAACTGTCAAATTTTGGGGGTGGAGGTCGGATGGCTTGCCTTCCGTAATTAAATTAAACAAAGGTTCCTGTTTCATTGTGTTTTGTTTGATGGCACACAAAAGCAATTTCAGAAGGTCAGTTGTCTGTGGAAAACCATTGAAATGCATGGATGCTTTTAAATGAATTGCAGATGTTTATGAAAGGTTGAAGTATCACTGATATTTGACAGATGGCCGCTGTAAACGCTGACAACATTTGTTAAATTCCTGTAATTTTCTGTATTGTGTCCTTATAGGACAGAGAAGGTTGTTGGGAAAATTGGCCAATGAACAAAACACCCACTAAAGAAAAGCCTGAAGATGCGAGTGAAAGTTTGGCTCTCTTTGGACAGGTAATGTTGTGTATTATGAGCCTCATAATAGTCAAGTAAACCAACACAAGGACTTGTTGGAAATATAAATTGCAGCTGTCTCTCAAAGCTAGATAAATTGCACTTGTTGATACAAAGTCACTTAGCCATATGGAAGATGTTGGAAATTGAATTAGGTTATCTTTACATCCTCTTTTCTTATCTTTTTCATAGCTTCCTGTAGCAATAACTCACTTCACTCTGTCCACTTTCTAGAGCTCAACTGAAGAGCGCAGTTCACAGAAGGTCTTCTCTCCTCTCAGAGAGTCAGAGGAGACTGAGATGGACCAATCAGATAATTATCCCGAAATGTGTGGGACAATAATGGCAGGATACCACACTGATCCAGCAGACCTCGATAATGGAGGACGAGAAATTAGAGAGAATATGGGGGACGGTATGGATTTCTCATTCCCTAGTGGACTAGAAGAGCACCGAAAGGAAGGGACTCCATCCAGCGGGAACCTCTCAGAAGATGTGCAGGACATAGAGGTCATTGTGAATGTTGAAGCACCTCGTGGCCTCTTGTCTTCATCCGTACTGGACAAGGCAAGAGAAACCTCTGAGCGATGTACCAGCAGCCTCTCACGAAAAAGTAGTCTTGGAGTCGAAGGGTCTATTGATTTAGGCTGCCCATCTTCTCTGTCCGAAAGTAGAAGAAGCAGTTTGCTCAGCAGTGGTGCTGAGCCCCAAGAGAAAGACAAAGACCAAGAGTTTACATGGTCCACTCCAGAACTATTAACAGAGACCGTTCCTGACAGCGCGTTCATACCAGATCAAAGATCTCAAATGAAACAAGACACACTTTCCAAAAAGGACCGATTGCTCATACGTAAGATTCGACGGTACTACGAACACGCTGAGGACCAGGATGCCAGCTTTGCCGTCAAACGCAGAGAGAGTCTTTCATACATCCCCGCAGGCCTAGTCCGTAATCTGAGCCAACAACTCAATGACCTTGCAGATGATGATTTGGCATTGCACAAGAGGGCGTCTTCTATCACAAGGCCAACTTTATGGTCTGTCTTTAACCTGCCAGGTTTGGGGGATGACAAGAAAGCAAACGACAGCTCTGTTTTTGCGGTCTCTGCCAATGGCAAACAGTCCAGGCTTAGAGCTCAAAGTGGGAATGAAGAGTTCCAGCCTGCATCTGACATGGTTAAAGTGTGGGAAGACATGGAAATGGAGATCACTAGGACTTCTGAAGAACATCACGATTCAGAGAGTTCCCAAATGACTACACTTGTTGAAGAAAAGAAAGCAGAAACCAGTAAGGTGAGCTTGGATAGTGGACTTGGGGAACCTCTTATAATATTGGAAGAAACCGATGAAAGCTCTACCTCATCCCCAATCAACAACCTCTTAGAAAAGGACAGGATGCAAGAGTTCCAGAGGCATCCAAATGAGGAGCACAAGTTACAAGAGCAGCACAAGGTCAACCACCCTCCTCTGCCAAAGATGATCTCCTTAAGGTCTGCCAGTGAGGACACACTCTTCCTTCAAGATATGGAGAAGATGAAAAATAAGGTGTTCCAGTTGGCCAGGCAGTACAGTCAGCGTATTAAAAACAACAGACCAGTTGTAAGGCAGCGGCCTAAGATCTCAGAGAACCATTTCGTGCCCAAAAACCTGTCTTCGGTCATGGAGGAGATGCCTCCAGGAAAAGAGAAAGGTGGGTGTAGTGTCTGAGTAGATATTTTCCAAGTTTTTGTTTTGCAGACACTGTCTTATCCAAACTGAACGTTCACTTTTACTTGAGAGACAATCCCAGAACTTGCAGTGTCTTGCCCAATGGTGTAGCTCAATAGTTCCCAATCCTGGTCCTCGAGAATCCCTAGCACTGCATGTTTTTGGTGTCTCTCTTATCTGACAACACATTTGAGGTCTTTGAGTCTTTACTAACGTGCTGATGAGTTGAATCAAATGTGTTTGATAAGGGAGCTGTCCCTAATGTGCACTGGTGGGGGTTCTCCAGGATTGGGAACCACTAGCGTAGCTTATTGGTGATTGCTTACAACTTTTTGGTTACCAATGTATACCATTAGTATCCCACTGTTTTGCTTAAAGGCTTGACAGGTAGGTGTAGTGTCTGAGTAGACGCTTGCCAAGTTGAAGTATTGTTCTTTTTATCTTTTTTTTGTTTTTGTTTTTTTGCAGACACTTTATCTAAACCAGGGGTGCCCAAACTCTGTCCTGGACGGCCAGTGTCCTGTAGAATTTAGCTCCAATCCCAATTAGACACACCTGAACCAGCTATTCAAGCTCTTACTAGGCATACTAGAAACTTCCCGTCAGGTGTGTTGAGGCAAGTTGGAGCTCTCCAGGACTGAGTTTGGTCACCCCTGACTGTTAATTTTTACTTGAGGGACAATCCCCCAACTTGTAGTGTCTTCCCTGATAGCATAGCTCAGTAGTTCCCAGTCCTGGTCCTGGAAAACTGTGTTGGGGGTTCTCCAGGATTGGGAACCACTGGCATAGCTTATTGGTTGTTTACAACTTTTTGGTTACCAATCTAGACCATAAGTATCCCACCTATCCAAACAGACCATTCACTTTTATTTAAGGCACAATCCCCCAACTTGCAGTGGCTTGCCCGATAGTGTAGCTTAGTAGTTCCCAATCCTGGTCCTGGAAAACCCCAATACACTCTCTCATACATTTGAGGTCTTGGAGTCTTTACTAATGAGCTGATGAGTTGAATCAGGTGTGTTTGATTAGGGAGACATCTAAAATGTGTAATGCTGGGAGTCCTTCAGGACCAGGATTGGCAACCACTGGTGTATCTTATTGCAGATTGTTTACAACTTTCCGGTTACCAATCTAAACCATTAGTATTCCACTCATTTGACAAAAAAAGGCTTGACAGGTGGGTGTAGTGTCTGAGTAGACACTTGCCAAGTTGAAGTGGTGTTCTTTCTATCATGTTTTTGTTTTGCACACACTTATCCAAACTGTTTTTTACTTGAGTGACAATCCCCCATCTTACCCAATGGCGTAGCTCAGCAGTGCCCAATCCTGGTCCTTGAGAACCCCCTAATGCTGCATGTTTTTGATGTCTCTCTTATCTGATGACAAGTTGCAATGTTGGGAGATCTCCAGGACCAGGATTGAGAACCACTGGCATAGCTTGTTTACAACTTTTTGGTTATCAATCTAGACCAGGGGTGCCCAACCCTGTTCCTGGAGATCTACCTTCCTGCAGAGTTCAGCTCCAACCCTGATCAAACACAACTAAACCAACTAATTAGGATATGAAGGAGCACGTAATAATCACAGGCAGATGTGTTCGATCAGGGTTGGAACTGAACTCTGCAGGAAGGTAGATCTCCAGGAACAGGGTTGGGCACCCCTGATCTAGACCATTGGTATCCCACTTTTTTATTTAAAGGCTAGACCACTAGAAATAGATCTTGTCCATTCATATCAACCAAATGCTCCATCAGAGACCTTTTATGTTGTGGATAGAGTAAGGTCAGATTGAAATCAAGCAGGAATACAGTGAATTCCCAAAGCATGAGTACACTTGCCTGTCTCAAATTCTAAATGGTTAATGGATTTCTATATCAGAGTTTGTTGCAGCTAAAGCTTTGGTTGCATGATTGAGGGTAATTTAGACAAACCTTTGGATAATTCCTTTCCTCCCTGATGGTGTCCAAACCTGTTTCTGAAGGGACAGAGTTTAGCTTCAACTCCAATTAAATAACCCATACACAGAATTTGTTCTCTGCGTTTAAATGAGCTCTCCAAACGAGTACGTAGGTTCGGGAGGAGCATTGCACCATTCCAGCGTCAATTCTTCCAGCATCCCTCCACCTTCTTATCTCCTCCTCCATTTCTGTTATTCTCCCTCTAGGTCAGGAATAGGCAACATCAGTCCTGGAGTGCCGATGTCCAGCAGATTTGAGCTCCAACCCTGAAAAAAACTCACCTGCCTGTAGCCCTATTTTTTCTGACCTTGATTAGCTTGCTCAGGTATGTTTGATTAGGGTTAAACTCCAGGACCAACGTTGCCTATCCCTGCTCTAGGTAGTACTGCAATGTGGGGGTTGGACTCTAAGCTCTAGTCTAGTCTAGGTTTAAGCCTCCACTGAGAAGAGCAAGCCAAGTTTGTTTACCATTAACCATCAGACAAGTTATTGCACCTGGGGAGCAGTTGAGGGTTTGGTGCCTTGTTCAAGGGTATCTCAGTCGTGGGTACTGAAGGTGGAAAAGAGAGCGGTTCATTCATCCCTTCACTTACATTTCCTGCCGGTATTAAGAATAGAACTTGCAACCTCTCTAATCAATGTGCCACAACTTCTCCCTACACCTGAACCTGAATCAAGGTCTTCAGACTCACTAGAAAGTTCCAGGCAAGTGTGTTGAAGCTGGTTGGATCTAAACTCTACTGGTCCTCCAGGAGCCAGATTGAACACCCTTTCTCCACATCCCTGCATCTCATTATCCCCTTTAAAAATCAATGGATTTGCATTGTCCTATTGTGAAACCATCCTTACTTGTCAAAAGCAAGCTTTTAACCACTGTACTTTTGTGCATAGGTGTGCCTGACAGGACACTGTTGCTGAACTTGAATGAGCAGGACGTTATCCCGGACTCTCCGACTACTAGTCCAGCATCCAGCCTCTGTTCTCCTGGAAGTCCTCGATTCCTCAACTGCAGATTATACGCCCAAAGACCACAAAGTCCTGTAGAAACGGAAACCTTCCACTGGCCGGATGTCAAAGAGTTGCGTTCCAAATATAACAACCAAAGGCAAGATGATGCATCCACTTCCCCTCGTTTATTCCCAGTGAGTCGGAGTACTTCATTTCCAGATAGAGCTCTGGAGAACAGACGGGAGAGATCCGGAGCATCACGTTCTTTGTCTTGTTCATCTCCTTTCTACAATATCTCAGTGTGGAGAGCGACATCCACAGATTCTATGTGTTCCAGCAGTACCATTGAAAGTGAAGGTTTCCCTTCGTTGTGTAGAGTTAACGCTTTTGACTTTGGCTTGGGATCCACTGATGCACATGAGGAACCGGACACGAGTTGTGACAATGGTCAAGATGAGAACAGTCTCATTGTAATTGAGCAGATCGACAAGGGCAAGAATGAAGAAGGCAGTTTAGCAAATGGGACAGAGAACGATAATGAGAATCAACTAAGATGGGAGTCTGTTTCACAATCTGAACACGCAATGGCGAACAATAAAGAGCACAACTTTAGTGCATGGATGGAAAAGGCAGAGAGCGGTCAGCATAGTTTGGTTAAAAACCTGCGGGAGAAATTTCAGAACTTAAGTTCTTATACGTGAGTCTTATAACGTAGAAATTTTACTGTAAACACTCAGAAACTTAAAATATCTTAGTACATCTTACGGGTTTGGCGTTTTGGGTTTCCATAAATCTTAACTTCCAGTAATGAATTATCAACAAATGTTGTCCAAACCAACTGGAAAAGGGATGCCTGTGGACCTCAGTATATATTTATGAAATGTGCATTTGTAAATGTATGTATATTAGCATTATTTTCTGCATATTTCATTGAGATGTGAACATTTGTTAAGGAGCTGGCTGTGGTACTGGAAGAAGTGGTTAATTGCAAAGTTTTTCTTCCAGACATTTTGAAATGAAAAGCAATAAGGAAGAATATACAAATAGGTCAGTGCAAACTGTTACAAATGCACCTATTTTTCAAGTGCACAAACTTGTCATGTTTTCATAAAAGCACTGCACTATTAAATGCAATCTGTTAGTTATTTAGGCACTGCCTGATGTCTCTTCACTGTTTTGTGTTCAAGCACTGACCAGAGGAAAGAGGGTAATCTCATCAAGACGTCATTCCCCACTAATAAGGAGAAAACTGGAAATCATAATCAGATTAAGCCCGATAAATGATAAACAGTGACACAGACTGATGTTATTTACAATCTGGAATGTTTTCAGCTGGGTGTGTACAGTTTAGAATTGTCAAATAGTGCTCCGTTTGACCAAATGCTTGGTGTAAAATTAAAAACGCTGCTTTTTTTTGACAACATATTGTGTTGCGTCTGTCTTACTGTTGCCGGTTTTTAGTAGTTTAAAGGCCAGATGTGATTCCACTTCAGAGTTATGAGGACATTAAAGTTAATGGGGAAGTCATTTGAGCAACATATTAATGCACAGTCACAAAATGTGAGTTCGGGGCTTGTTTAATGGGAGATTTCATAAGCTAGTTTGTTTTTTGGTTGTGTTCTTCTGCACATTGGTGGGGTTTATCTCCGGGCATGATGTCACTTTTATATTGTGTATTTAATCTTTTTTATTTATTTTGAATTGGTGTAAATAGGTGTTAAAAATGCTCAGTTCATATCCTATTTTTCTGTTATGCTACATTAAAAGACTTTCCACACTGTATAATCATTATTTCCCTTGTCCTGCTCACAAAGATTGTATTTGCTTTTTTCTTTCTGGCTTTTTTATTTTAAGAAACCTGTATTAAAATGATTGCGCGTGACTTGGGGGCGTATTACAGTTTAATTAGTTTCTGCAGTTTTTAATCAGTCTTTAGGACGTGGATATGATTTATGACTCTCATGGAGGGAGGCGAAGCGCGGTTTTAATCTAATCCTGGATTGCAGGTCACTTTTGAATGGATATACTGAGGCAAGTACCTTATTGAAAGCAAGTAATGATGTTATGAATGCTTTTATGTACTTAAATGATTTTTATTACATTGATCGTCTGCCTGGAGCAAAAATATGTGACCCAGGACCACAAAACCAGTCATAAGGGTCAATTGATTTATACATCATCTGAAAGATAAATAAATATGCTTTTTTTATGTGTGGTTTGTTAGGATAGGATCAAAATATAATATTTGGCAGAGATTCAACCATTTAAAAAATGATTAAACCATTTTTTTGTGGTCCAGTGTCACATATATGCTATGATCAAATGTTTGGAATAATTAACCCTTTAATTGTCACCGTCCCGTCACCGGGACGCCTACGTTTACTTCACCATATTTCAAATAAATCCTAATCCAATCATGACAAACTATATATCGTTGGAAAGGTCTAAGACTCCTAAACTGATATTTTACCACTGTTTTGTGTTGCAAATTATGTAGGAAAAGTAATAGATTAATTTATGACAAGAGTGCACCTCAAAAAATGTACTTCATAACAGGAGTTCAGACCTTTTTCACAAAAAGACTTTCGTTGTTGCCTTTTTTTCTATCATGCTTTAGAAATCCTAAGAAATTATATATCACTTGAAGACTTAAAATTTCAAAATTCATCCTTTGGAAACCATTTTAAAATCAGACATTGCATTATCATGGAAATTGTACATGAAAATCATATTACAAAATGTTTTTGTTCATGAATTATAAAAAATTACATTTGGATAGTGCACTTTCATGTCTATGTTCACAATAGGGAGTGACGGGTTAAGGGTTTTTTATGTTTAATTGAATTTTATGCTCTCCAAAAAAAATTAATTTAAAATATTATTGCAATTTCAAATAACTCTTTTTCCACGTGAATATATGTTAAAAAATGTATTTATTCCTGTGATGCAAAGATGAATTTTTATCATCATTACTCCAGTCTTCAGTGTCACATGAGCTTTCCTTTGCATATTTTCGTAAGCAGTTGTAAAATTCATTATTATGCATCCATTATTCAATATTAGAGACATATTACAGACTTATTTTATATGAAAAAAAAATATTTTCATGGAAAATGATCTTTATTTAATATCCTAATTATTTTTGGCTATTGCTAGAAATACACCAGTGCTATTTAAGACGATTTTAATTTTAATTTTTATTTATTTATTTTGTGGTCCAGGTTCATATATATGCGATGATCAAATGTTTAGAATAATTAAGGGTTTTTTATGGTTTTGAACTTTTATGCTCTCTAAAAAAATACAGTAAATTTATTTACGATAAAAAATATCTTTGTGGAAAATTATCTTTATTTAATATCCTAATGATTTTTGGCTTAAAAGAAAAATCGGTCATTTTGACCCATGCAGTGTGTTTTTGGCTATTGCTAAGAAATACACCTGTGCTACTTAAGACTGTTTTTATTTTTATTTTCTTTTTTGGTCCAGGGTCACATATATGCTATTATCAAATGTTTGGAATAATTAAGGTTTTTTTTTTATGTTTCTGAAGCTCTCCAAAAAAATACAGTAAACGTGAAATATTATTGCAGTTTTAAATTATAATTTTTTCCTGTGATGCAAAGCTGATTTTTTTATCATCATTACTCCTGTCTTCAAGTGTCACATGATCCTTTGTAAATCAAATATACATCATGCATTCATTATACCTTTGCATATTTTCATAAGCAATCATAAAATTCATTATTATGTATCCATTATTCAATATTAGAGACATTACAGACTTATGTGACATTCAGCAATTAATTTATAATTTATAATTTACACAAATAGTTTACTACTTAGGAAAGCGTGTTACTAATCAAAAATTATAAAATTATCTTCATGGAACATGATCTTTATTTAATATCCTAATGATTGTTTGGCATAAAAAAAATATATATAATTTTGACCCATACATTGTATTTTTGGCTATTGCTAGAAATACACCAGTGCGAGTTAAGGCTGTTTTTATTTTATTTTTTTATTTTTTTGTGGTCCATGGTCACATATATGCTATTATCAAATGTTTTTAATTTTTAATTTATTTTAATCAAAAAATACAATAAATTTGAAATATTATTGCAATATCAAAAAAACTGTTTTCCATGTGAATATATGTTAAAATGTAATTTATTCCTGTGATGCAAAGCAGATTTTTTTTATCATCATTACTCCAGTCTTCAGTGTCACATGATCTTTCAGAAATCAAATATACATCATGCATTCATTATACCTTTGCATATTTTCATAAGCAGTCATAAAATTCATTATTATGCATCCATTATTCTATATTAAAGACATGTTACAGACTTATTTAACATTCAGCAATTAATTTGTAATTTAGAAAAATCGATAATTTTCACCCATACAATGTATTTTTGGCTATTGCTAGAAATACACCAGTGCAACTTAAGACTGTTTTTATTTATTTTATTTTATTTCATTTCATTTTATTTATTTAGTTATATGTTAATTTATTTATTCCTGTGATGCAAACTGATTTTTTAGTCTTCAGTGTCACATGATCTTTCAGAAATCAAATATACATCATGCATTCATGATACCTTTGCATATTTTCATAAGCAATCATAAAATTAATTATTATGCATCCATTATTCAATATTAAAGACATATTACAGACTTATTTGACATTCAGCAATTAATTTATAATTTAGAAAAATCGATAATTTTCACCCATACAGTGTGTTTTTGGCTATTGCTAGAAATACAACAGTGCAACTTAAGACTGTTTTTATTTTATTTTATTTATTTATTTATTTATTTTTTTAGTTTTATGTTAATATATTTATTCCTGTGATGCAAAGCTGATTTTTTTTTAGCATCATTACTCCAATCTTCAGTGTCACATGAACTTTCAGAAACCAAATATACATCATGCATTCATTATACCTTTGCATATTTTCATAAGCAATCATAAAATTCATTATTATGCATCCATTATTTAATATTAAAGACATATTACACACTTATTTGACATTCAGCAGTTAATTTAATTTATAATTCACACTAGTACTGTAGTAACAATACTGCAAAGAGTCTGCAAATTGATTTTGATGATGATGTTGTTGTTGATGATGATGATGATGATGATGAACTCCTCCCCTCCTGCTGAGCAGGTTTCAGGTTTTCAGTCTCTCACTGAGGGTCTGATTTCGGACAGACATGGAGAAGAAGCAGAGCTAGAGACACACGACTAACCCGACCAGCTGACTGACGGACTGACAGCTAACCAGCAGCGGTTAATCTGAGAGCTGAGGGAGTTCGGTTCGGCTCGTGTCAGAATGGGCTGCGCGATCTCTGGATCCGGATTGACACCGAGAACAGCCGAGAGCAGAAACACTGAGGATGAAGCTCCAGCGAGACTCACTCCGGATCACATCCAGCTCATCAAAGAGTCCTGGAAAGTCATCCAGGAGGACATCGCCAAAGTGGGAATAATCATGTTTGTCCGGTGAGAATGCTCTCCGTTATCGGTTCACGTTTAAAGCGGCTTTGAAGAAAATGCGTGTCTCAGTTCGCAAATATTAAAGTTAAAACAAATCACTTTAAATGCGCGTTGAATGTCGGTGACAGATTAATGTGAGTCATAATGCCTGTTGATGTTTCACATCATCTTATTGATTAATATTTAACAACATATCGATATATTACGTCTATGTCATGTCTCGCAGAGTCGCGTAGACCGGGGCTAGTTGTCACACATTTATAAATATACGAACATTTATATAATATTATATTTTTATTAGTAATTTGAATTAGTTTTTGTTTGTATTTTAATTTTAATTTAAGTTTTAGTAATCGTGTTGTTCGTCTGTTTATTGTATTATTATTATTATTTTTTAAAATATAAATATGTCTAGTTTTTATTATTTTCTTTTTTTTTTTTCTTTTGGTTTTTAGTTGTTTTAGTACTTGAAGTTAAACTTAAAGATTGAAATAACAGAGGTTTAAGGTTTTTTATAGTTATGTCAAACGATTAATCGCATTCTATATATATATATATATATATATATAGAATGTATATTCTACAAATATAAATATGTACATGCAAATATTTTTAAATATTATATTTTTATTAGTAATTTGAATTAGTTTTTATTTGTTTGAATTTAAATTTAAATTTTAGTAATTGTGTTGTTTGTGTGCTGTTTATTTATGTTTTTAGTTTCTAAGTAGCCTAACTTATTGAAAGCAAGTAATGATTTAATGACTGCTTTTATATCTTTAAATGACATTTATTACATGGATAGTCTGCCTGGAGCAACAATAGTTTGGATTAATTAAGTTTTTTTTTTTTTTTTTTATGTTTTTGAACTCTTATGCTCTCCAAGGCTATATTCATTTGAATAAAAAAATTTTTAATTATGTCTAGTTTTTATTAATTTTTGTTTTTAGTTTCTAAGTAGGCTAACTTATTGAAAGCAAGTAATGATCTAATGACTACTCTTATATCTTTAAATGACATTTTAAGTTTGGATTAATTCAAGTTTTTTATATATATATTTTTGAACTCTTATGTTATAAAGCTGTATTAATCTGATAAAAAATAAAAAATTCAGTAAAACTCTGAAATATATTAGTGCAGTTTCAAATAAATGTTTTCTATGTAAATAAATGTTAAAATGTAATTTATTCCTGTGATGTAATGCTGAGTTTTCAGCGTCATTACTAGTTAAATTAAATTAAATTTTCTGTTTTTATTTTAGTTTAAATTCAAGTTTTTGTTGTTTGGTGTGCTGTTTATTGTTTATATATATATTAGTTTTTAATCTAGTTTTTATTATTTTTTTATTTTTAGTACTTGTTAAGTTAAACAAAAAAATAGATAAAATTGACTGAAATTAAAAAAAAAAAAGGTTTAAGTTTTTATAGTGCTGTCAAGCAATTATCCACAACTAATCACATTCCATTGTGATTAGTGTTTGTTTACGTAATGTGTGTGTATATACACACACACACACACATACATGCATATATATATATATTTAAGAAAAAAATGTTTATATACTAAATATATTTATATATAATATAAATTCTATGAATATATACATGTAAATATTTTTTAAATATATGCTGTATGTGTATTTATTTATATATACATAATAAATATACACAGTAAACACATATTATGTAAACAAAAACTTTTATTTTGAATGCGATTAATCATTTGACAGCACTATTTTTTAAATATTTTGTTTCAGTTAACCATAATAAACCTAAAATATATCTATTTATCTCATTTAGTATGTTGATCCTACAACAGGGCAAGCTGTCACAGTGTATCGACAATTTATTTATTGAAATATGATATACTTTTTAAAACGCCATCCTCTAAAATGTATCTGTATTGCAAATTATTACACCCTAGATTTATGTGAATTGCTAATATTGCATATTGCATCCTAAAATTGTAAAAATGTTGAGGATCACAGACAGTAAATCAAGTTTTTAATGACGTTATGTAATGCAAAAACACTTGTTTAAATCAGAAAAGTGTCACATTATGGAAGCAAAATGACACTGTTATAATACTGAATGGTGTTTATTAACGGTAAAAGACAACAGTATTCAGCTCAATGTTGATAAATGATGTCTGAAAGACTAACTTCAGTGTAGAATCTGTCTAAAACACCAGAGCTCAGATGATCTGTGCCACTATAAAGGAATATAATGAGTTTTTGCTCTTGGTTATATTTCATGCATCATGAAAAAGTCCAATGTGCAAAGCAGGATAGTGAGAAAGTAGAAAGGCTGAATCAGACTGAATCAGATGAAAATAATGATTCAGAAGCGGTTTTCGCACCTCTAGAGAGATGATGATCTATTAATATCCACATGAACAGGTGTGCCACAGCTCTTTTGTGCTAAAAGACACAATTATAGACTTTATAGACTGTACATGAGCATCTGAAGAGTTTGGATTCTGCAAAAAAAGTAAAATGCTTTTCATACAGACTCAATCTAGAGACTGCAAAAAGTTGAGTTTCTTTTTTGTGTAATATTTAATTGATTGTTTTATTGATTGCAAAAAAAAGTGAGTCTTTTCTGGGCTTTTTTCCAGTATCATATTAATGGATAAACAAAAACAGAAGTATATAAATCTCTCTGAACACATTAGGACACATTAATTTGTCAGGAAACAACATTTGCTGCTAATTTATCAGATTGATTTGTTAAACGCAGAGGTTTGTGTGTGAAACAGCTGTTATTATGAACATAAATCAATCTGTAAATGAAGAGACAATCTCATTTAACCCTTTGACAAGTTAGTGTATATGTATATATATATATATATATTAGTATAAAACTATTAAATATATCAGTATTTTTTATATTATTTTATTATATTAATAAACTGTATATATTTTTATTTTAGTATCATTTTAATACTATTTTTTTTTTAAAATAGCTTTTATTTGTATATTTTCTGTTTTCATTTTAATTTAGGTTTAGGCTTTAGTAATTTTGTTGTATGTCTAGATTTTATCCATTTTTATTTTTATTTTAGTGCTTAAAGTTAAACTAAACAATTATGAGAATTAAAACGGTTTGTTTTAAAATGTTTTATTTCAGTTAATGTTTTTCTTTTTCAGGTAACAAACACTGTTTTTATGGTTTTAGTATTAGTTAACAATAATAATAATCTTAAAATATATTTATCTATTTATCTTTTTTAACATGTTGATCCTATAGTGGGGCAAGTTGTCATCAGCAGTGTATTTACTGAATATCAATATATCAATTTATTGATATATCACAGTGTGTTTATTAAAATATTATATACACTACCAGTCCAAAGTTTTGGGACATAAATATTTACATAGTAGTTTATTCTGCTCACCAAGCCTCCATTTATTTAATCAGCAAAATACAGCAAAAGCAGTAATATTGTGAAATATTTTTACTATTTAAAATAACTGAATATTTGTTTAAATGTAATTGATTGCTGTGATCTAATTATAGAAATTATAGAAATTGATACTTTCATTTAGCAAGGATGCTTTAAATTGATCAAAAGTGATGATAAAGGCTTTTTATTTCAGATAATTTCTATTCATCAAAGAAACCTAAAAAAATAAATCTACTCAACCGTTTTCAACATAATAATAATACAAATAATAAAGGTTTTTTGAGCAGCAAATCAGAATATTAGAATGATTTCTGGAGGATCATGTGACACTGAAGACTAGAGTAATGATGCTGAAAATTCAGCTTTGCATCACAGAAATAAATTACATTTTAAAATATATTACAATAGAAAACAGATATTTTAATTAGTAAAAATATAACAAAATTTTGCTGTACTTACTTGATCAAATAAATGCAGGCTTGGTGAGCACAAGAGACTTCTTTAAAAAACATTAAAAACCAAAAATGTGTCCAAAAATAGTGTCCAAAAATAGTGTCCAAAAATGTTTGATTGGTAGTGTACTTCAAAAAAAGTATACTTATTCCATTAAGTATATGTATTGTAATTTATTAAACCCAAAAAATAATAGACTTTAACAGCATGTACACAGATGTACATGAGCATCTTTAGAAAGAGTTATAATTCTGTGCGGTTTAAAGTGAAATTCAACTATTTTTTTGAAACGAGATGACATTCTTTAAAGTAAAACTTACAGATACTGTAAATATCAGACTAATATTCTGTAAGGTAAAAAAAAAATGACAAGTTCATATTTCTGATAAAAGCTCATGAAATTCCTCATTAAGTGGCTCCTGTAACCATGGAGAATGGAAACCAGTGTGTGAGACATTGACTAAGGATCAGTGTGTGTGTGTGTGTGTGTGTGTGTGTGTGTGTGTGTGTGTGTGTGTGTGTGTGTGTGTTTCTCGGAGGAGCTTCTATTCCAGGTTTCAGGTCCTTCTGTGGCAAACGCTGCTGTCTGAACCGCCAGAGAAACTCATTATCGTTCCACAGGAGACCAGAAAAAATGAGCACTGATGTCATTCTCTGCTCTTCCTCCTCACTGTAGATTGAGGCCTGTTGTGTCATTGTTTTTGGACGCTTAATCAAACTAAATTCACCTGAGCTAACTAATATACACTAGTAAAAACAACAATGTGCTCATCCTCAGGCCACACTGTAATCCCAAATAAGTTGGCAAAACTCAAAAAAATTGAGGTAATCAGTTACATCAAATTGTTTAAGTTTTGACATGTCCAATTTTAAGTAAGCAGAAACATCTAGTTTTGAGTTTGTTGTACTCATGCAAAATAATTTCTCCCAACTTTAAATACAGAATTACCTTGCTCATACAATTTGATTGCAATTAACTTACATTTTTTAATTACTCCCATACTGAGTCACCCAGTTCATTCATTTTGATCTATTCATTTAAAACCTGATAAGTTAAGAATACTCAAAACATTTGAAGAAACTTATTGCCTTAAAACATTTGAGTAATCAAACTCTTTTTTTTAAGTTTAAGTTTTTTAGTTACTGTCCATCCTCAACCTAACCACAGGCTCTACTCTTTACCACAACGGTAACATACAAAACCAACATAAGAGAAACTTATGTAAATCCTAACATAACACAACATTTAAGTACTAACTTATGTCTCTCTACATTAATCTTGTGCAAAAACACACAAAATAACACTTAATTTCAACATTTATTTTCCATGTTGTCTAATGCAAAGCATGCTGGGAACTAGAAAACTCAATCATTTTAAGTTCAGCTTACTACAACAACATTTTGAGTTTACAGAACTTATTTCAATTAAGTCCAATGAACTTTCATTATTATTTGAGTGAAATCAACTCATTTCATTTAATTAATTTCACTGTTCGGGTTTACAGTGCATCCGAGATGTAGATGAGTTTGTTTCTTCATTAGATTTATTAAAATGTAACATTCCATCACTTTCTCACCAACGGATCCTCTGGAGTGAATGGGTGCCGTCAGAATGAGAGTGCAAACAGCTGATAAAAACATCCACATATACCACTCCAGTCCATCATTTAACATCTTGAGAAGACAAAAACTGAAATAAATACATCATTAAGATGTTTTGGACTCAAATACAAGTCCATAATCCATAATAAACGCTTACAAAAATCAAGCCACATATTTGTTTAGGCTTGTAAACAGTGCTTGATCTGAGCAGATTTCTCTCCTGATTCAGACCACACCACTTTTTCACTGGAGGAAGTGTTATTATGGATTATGGACACCGAAATTTAGTTAAAAATATTTTAATAATGGATTTGTTATAGCTTCTGTCTTCTCAAGATGGACTGGAGTGGTGTGGACTACTTGTGATGTTTTTATCAGCTCTCATTCTGACGGCACCCATTCACTTCTATTGGTGAGGCAGTAATGAAATGACACATTTCTACAAATTTGTTTTGTTGTTGTTTTTATATATGGTGAACTAATTTTATATATGTGACCCTGGACCACAAAACCAGTAATAATGGGGGTATACACTGAGATTTATACATCATCTGAAAGCTTTCCACACTGTTAAAAAAAAACTACTTACAAAAAAGTTGTTTCAACTTAATAAAGTAAGTGTTTATGCTGACTTGTAATTTTCAGTTTACTCAACGCAAATATCTGTTTTCATGTAGTAAAACAACATTTCATGTTGACTAAACTTACAAATTTAAGGCAGCACGAACACTTACTTTTTCAAGTTGAAACAACTTTTTTTAAGTTGCTTTTTTTTTTTTTACATTGCATTGATGTATGGTTTGTTAGGACAGAACAATATTTGGCTAAGATTTAACCATTTAAAAATCTGGAATCTGAGTGTGCAAAAAAATCTAAATATTGAGAAAATCGCCTTTAAAGTTGTCCAACTGAAATTCTTATGATTAAAAAATATGTTTTGATATATTTATGGTAGGAAATTTACAAAATATCCTCATGGAACATGATTTTTACTTTTGAAAATAGGCTCATACTTTATTCTATGTTTAGGCACTGTGTAATCATATTACACAGTGCCTGAACATAGAATAAAGTAGGGGACTATTTCAGGCGTTGCGTAATATCATTGCGCCTGCCCATGGTACAGCAGCAAAGTTCCTTGATTATTACGCCAGAACGAGAGTATAGTCCCTATCCATATCAGCCTAGAAAATCACAACTTTTCATTTTCTGTCGGTGTTAGTACCAGTGTTGGGGAAAGTTACTTTTAAAAGTAATGCGTTACAATATTGTGTTATTCCCTTAAAAAGTAACTAATTATGTTACTTTGTTACTTTTTATGGAAAGCAACGCGTTACATTACTTTTGCGTTACTTTCAAATCTGGGCAGGGCTTGCTTGTTTGTTTTTAATATAAAAAAGTTTGATTCTTAGCAAATGTAAAAGCCCTTTCACACCTAAATTAAATTAGGTGAGTAAGGAAAATTAAATTGACGTCTGTGCAGTAGAACTGTAGGAAAAGAAAGTTCAACACACTTCAGCAATGAGAAAAAAAGCACAAATGTTCTAAAGTAAGTTTTGCTTATTATTACACTGCAAAAATACTTTTCTTACTTAGATTTTTTGTTTTGTTTCTGAACAAAACATCTAAAAATGTATAAATCAAAAAGGATTTTCTAGACAAGTAAAAATTATTTTGTTTTTTCTGAAAACAAGTCAAAATTAAGTGTTTTTGCTTGAAATGAACAAAGTAATCTCCCAGTGGGGTAAGCAAAATAATCTTGTTTTCTGTTTGAAATAAGATTTTTTTGTTTTGCTTACCCTTGTTCTAAGCAAAAACTCACTTAATTTTGACTTTTTTTTTCTGAAAACAAGAAAATAATTATTTACTTGTCTAGAAAATTCTTTTTTTTTTTAGATTTTGGCTGGAAACCAGATAAAAAAATGTAAGTAAGGAAAGTATTTTTGCAGTGTACGCTTGAATTGGATCAACAAAGGTCAGCAGCAAAGTCATTGGTTAATAAAATGGGATTAAATACATAAAGGAAACAAAAAGTAACTGGCGTTACTTGAAAAAAATAATATTATTGTGTAACTTGCGTTACTTGTAATGCGTGCGTATTAGCGTTTCTGTTTCTGTTCAGTCTATTCTCTGATTGACATAAAATTAGAATTTTATATGAAGAAAAAGTAAATCATTCTTTCTTAGGACCTTGGCTATTGCTACAAATATACCTGCTACTTAAGACTGGTTTTGTGCTCCAGGGTCACATATATGCTTTTATTGAACAACAAAGACTATATTGACTATAAAAAAAAAAAACTATACTGAACAACAAAGTTGAAGAAAAGTGAATAAATCTGTTGAAGGACATTCTGCTTTTTCCTCCAGTCTAGTAAAACTTTTCGAAGCTTTGACTGATAATCTGCCTCTTCATTTGCAGAATTTTCTGCTGCATCTTCATCATAGCAGCTGTTTTTACAGACAAAAATGCCAGTGACTTTCAGAAACAGCATTTCGCGCAAATAAATCTGTTTCTCCAACAGCAGATGTTGTCGCTACCGACAAATGACTGTCATGATTCTCCACAAAATCTCACTGTTCTGTTGTTTCCCAATCAGTAGGTCACTCAGTTGTCCCCTTCCTAGTGTGGAAAAAGCATGAAAGTTTCCTAGACAACCGACAGATCAAATGGATAAATGGATCACGATCCGTAACGTCTGGAAAATCAGAAAAATCCTCAAACAAAAACCTGGCTGCAGAAAATAGAAAATAAAGAAAATAATCTTAGAAAATAAAGGTTCTTTATTGGCATCAATGGTTCCATGAAGAACCTTGAACATCCATGCAGATAAGGTTCTTCATAGTTAAAAAGTTTTTAAAATGTTCTTCAAAATTGTTCTTTTAAGAATGGTTCACTGAAAGGGTCTTTGGGGAACCAAAAATGATTCTTCTATGGCTTCACTGGAAAAACACCCTTTTGGAAACATATTTTTAAGAGTGTAGAAGTCTTATTAGATCATTATAAAGCAGCACATGGTGTATATTCACACAGTAAGTCTGTATTATCTCTCGTCCCAGAGAACAGAGAACATTCTCAGAATGTTACAAGCAGATGTCCTTCCAGTAACTTGTTTAATGTTTTAGGTCTGTAATGTTTAAATGTTACTATTGCTTTAGAATGTTCAGAGAACATTCAAAAAGTAACATTCCAATGTTTTCAAAATGATACAATGGAATGGAATGGAATGTTAATGTTTGAATAACCAAGAAAAAATGACAAAAACATAAAGAAATTTTAAAATAAATAAATAAAACTTTACTTTGAAAATATAAAATCTAATTTAAAATATACTGGCCAAAATAGTAAATAAGTGATATGTGATAAGCATACAATATACATTTAATTCTATAAAATAGATGTTTTTTATTGTTACATTTTCAAAACTCATTTTGTTTATATTTATTTTATATACTTATATTCATACATATATTTAGTCATTTACTGACTTTATTTTAATTTGTTTGTAACCTTTTTTATTTTATAATACATAAAATCTCAATCAATAATAATACATATTTTTATATCTTTAGTTTTTTAATTAAATTAAAAAATTTAAAAATCACAAGAAAGTAAAATGTATCTATAAATGTAATACTATAATAAATAGTACTAAAATAAATTAATAAATAAAACTTTCTGAAAATACAAAAATAAAATCTAAATCTAAAATATTGACCAAAATCAACAAATATTTTATATTTATTCATTTACTGACTTTAGTTTTTTTAATTATGTTTTTAAAAAAATCACAAATAAATAAAATGTCTCTATAAATTTAATTCTATAAAATATTTTTACATTCATGGAACCTTTTTTCCTGAAATGTTTCAATTTAATGTTACTACAAATGTTTTTTAAATGTTACTATTGCTTCAGAATGTTCAGAGAACATTCAAAAGTAACATTCCAATGTTTGCAAAATGATTCAATTGAATGGAATGGAATGTTTGAATAACCAAGAACAAATGACAAAGACGTTTACATTTTTTTAAAAATGTAAAATAATATAAATATTTTTTTATGGTTACATTTTCAAAACTCATTTTGTTTATATTTATTTTACATACTTAGCCTACATTTATATTTATATATTTATTGACTTAATATATAAATATAAAGTTTTAATTGTTAATTGTTTTAATTAAAAACATATTTAATATTTTTTACAAATCACAAATATAAACAAAAAAAAGTAAAAAATATTACAACTGAAAATGTAAAAATAAATAACTGAAATACTGACCGAAATAGTATAGGAGTGCTCTCAGAAAACGCTTGTTATTTGTGAGTGTTGATTGTCTGTTGTCTTGGTAACAGGTTGTTTGAGACACATCCCGAGTGTAAAGACGTCTTCTTCTTGTTTCGGGACGTGGAGGATCTGGAGAGATTACGCACCAGCAGGGAGCTGCGCGCCCATGGCCTGCGGTCAGTACTCAGCCGCTCACACACTTATTAGTGCTCAAGGGCTCATTCTGACTGCAGTGTGTGTGATTGTTTTTCTGTGAAGATTTTGCCTTGTGCATTGTTGGAGTAAGTGCTTGGCTTTGTGATTTTCAGGCTTTTATAAACCTGTATAAAGGCATTCGAAGGGCGATTCATGCTGTTCATTAGGGAGCAGAAATAACAAGCGGATCGTGATAAAAGCAGGACGACAGGAAAACAGATGAGAGGCGACACTAGTGCTTTAGCGAGAGACGTGACACTTTCTATTAGCTTTGATTGACACACATCATGTGACACACATCTCCACGTTTGTTTATTTAAGCGTCTGAAAACTGGAAACAATGTGGTTTTACCACCATTTTTTAGATGTACAATGTAATTAAAGCATGCACTTTAATGATTTAAATCATCTTCATAATAGAACCTTTTTTAGTATTTTTTTTAAATCACAAATAAATAGAAATGTCTATAAAAACAAATTAAATGTCTATATAAAATTTCAAAATATAGTTGTGTGTGTGTATATATATATATATATATATACATCAATTATGATCTAACTTTATTTTTTATTTCATTAAAACATTTTTTTTTAGAAATCACAAATAAATAAAATGTCTATGAATTTAATTCTTGACAATAAAACTATTTTTATTGTTATATTTTTAAAATGTAAAATGTAATGTAAATGTTTATATTTATTTTATATACTTATATTTATTCATTTACTGACTTTATTTTTTTATTAATTTTTTACAAATATTTTTATTTAAAAAATAAATAAATAAATAAATAAATAAATAAATAAATATCTCTATAAATGTAATTCTTTAAAATAAATCTTTTTTATTTTTACATTTTAAAAACTCGATTTATATGTATTTTATATACTTATATTTATACCTATATTTATTCATTTACTGATTTTATTTTTTATTAATAAAAAAAAAATTACATTAAAAAAATCACAAATAAAATGTCTCCATAAATTTAATTCTATAAAATACATTTTATTTTTATTGTAAATTTTTCAAAACTAATTTTATATTTATTTTATATACTTATATGTATATGTATATTTATTCATTTACTGATATATATCATGATCTATCATTATAATCTGACTTTATATTAAAAAAAATTTACTTTTACATTTTTTACTTTTTACATTTTTTAAAAATCACAAATAAATAAAATGTCTATAAATTGTATTATATAAAATAAATTTATTTTTATTGTTACATTTTCAAAGCTCATTTTATTTTATATTTATTTTATATACTTATTTGTTTACTGACTTTATTTTTAATTAATTTTTTAACAAATATTACATTTTTTAAATCAGAAATAAATAAAATCTCTATACATTTAATTCTATAAAATAAATCTATTTTTATTACATTTGACATTTTCAATACTCATTTTATATTTATTTTATATACTCATATTTATACTTAGATCTATTAATTTACTGATATATCATGATCTATCATTATAATCTGACTTTAAATTTTAATGAATTTTTAAAAATTCTTTTTTATATTTAAAAAAATAAATATTTTTTTTATTCATTTTTAAAAAATGGTTTTACATTTTTTTAAAAATAACAAACGTGTCTCTATAAATTTCATTCTAAAAAATTTATGTATTTTTTATTAAATCTATATTTATTTTACATACTTATATTTATACATTTATTTTTTTACTGATATATATATATATATATCATGATTATAACCTCGTATACTACTAACTACTGAGATATATATCACAGTAAATGAATAAATATACGTATATAAATACAAAATGTATTTTATTAAAAAAATATATATATTTGTTTTAATTAAAAAAAACACAAATAGCTAAATAAAATCTCTATAAATGTAATTCTATGAATATATATTTCAATAAAACTTATGTTATATTGATATACTTATATTTATTCATTTACTGTGGTAGTTATAGTGGATTAGTAACTGTATCTGTTTATAGTCAAGCAACTAAACCGCAATTTGCTTTAATATGAAATGTGTGAGTTTATGTGAGTCTGTAATAAAACATGTTTCCAGTGTTGGAGATGTTAAGAGACACTCGAGTCTGTAAAATGATGTTTACTATTATTATCGGATCCACTCAGCGGCACAGCGGTGTGAAAATCCCCGGAACAGCAATTACCGGAAACACCGGAGCGGATCCGCGGCGCTGCTGTCTGTCTGTCAGACTCACACAAGCGGCTTTAAAGGCCAAGTGGCTGTTGAGCGACGGACGGACTGTGAGGATGAGGATGATGATCATCATTGATGATGATGATGATGATGACAGTGCGTTTGTGTGTGTTTGTGATGAGGTCGCTCTTCACAGCGTGAAAACACACGCCCGCGCCCGCGGGGGGCAGCGGCGCTCATGCACGCGCTCAAATTAGAGCGTTTGATTGTCAGCGTCATGCTGGGATTCACACCAAACTTTATGGGCTTAGAGAAACATTAGTGACCCTGGCGTTTGCTAACACTCGTAAAAAGCTGTAACGAGCTCTTTTGTGCCGTTTGAACAGCGTGATGTCGTTCATCGAGAAGAGCGTCGCCAGACTCGATCAGCTGGAGCGCTTGGAGACTCTGGCGCGGGAACTCGGAAAGAGCCACTTCCGCTACAACGCGCCGCCAAAGTACTATGGGGTAAAAATCTCATTCAAACACATTTGTAATAATTAAAATAATTAAGTGATAAAAAAAAATACACTTGTGAACTAAAAATATAAATATATAAAAAATAATATAAAAAAAATGTTTACACATGTGTTTTGTATTTTAAATAAATAGTAAAATTATTCAGATATTTTTTTATTTGTGGAATAATAATAATAATGATAAAAATAAAATATAAAAAAAATATTCTGATGTTTTTTGTGGAATTAAAAAATAAATAAAATAATATTGATAAAAAAATAAAATTCTGAGCTAATTTTTTTGTCACCAAAACATCACCTTTTCCACATGTATTTTGTATTTTAAGTAACTGTTAAAATTATTCTGATGTTTTTTTTTTGTTTTTTTTTTGTGGAATAAAAAAATAATGATAAAAATAAAATAAAATTGTGAGCTACTATATATATATATATATATATATATATTGTCATCAAAACACTTTTTCCACATATAATTTGTATTTTAAGTAACTAGTAAAATTGTTCTGATGTTTTTTGTGGAATTAAAAAATAAACAAAATAATATTGATTAAAAATTTTAATTATGAGCTAAAAATAAAATATTTTTATTTTGTTATCAAAACTACTTTTTCCACATGTATTTTGTATTTTAAGTAAGTGGTCAAATTTTTCAGATGTTTTTTTTTTTTTTTTGTGGAATTAATAAAATAAAAATAAAATAATGATAAAAAAAATATGAGCAACATTTTTTTTTTCATCAAAACATCACTTTTTCCACATGTATTTTGTATTTTAATTAACTGGTAAAATTATGAGCTAAATTTTTTTGTCATCAAAACATCACTTTTTACATATATATTTTGTATTTTAAGTAACTGGTAAAATTATTCTGATGTTCTTTTTGTGGAATTAAAAAATAAATAAAATAATAAATGCTAAAAAAAATGCTAAAATAAAATTTAAAAAAGTGTAATCAGAACATCACGTTTTACACATGTATTTTGTATTTTTAGTAGTTGGTAAAATTATTCTGATGGTTGATTTTCTGTGGAATTAAAAAATAAATAAAATAATGATACAAAAATACATTTATGAGCTAAAAATAAAATGTAAAAAAATGTCACCAAAACATCACTTGTTCCACATGTATTTCGTATTTTAAGTGACTGGTAAAATTATTATGGTGGTTGATTTTCTATGGAATTAAAAATAAATAAATAAATACATAATGATAAAAAAAAATTATGACATTAAAATAAAATTATAAACTAAAGATAAAATAAATACAATTTTGTCATCAAAACATTACTTTTCTTGCCTGTATTTTGTGAAATTATTCTGATAATTGATTTTCTGTTTAAAAATAAATAAAAAAATATTGTTCAAATCAAATTGAATAAAAATAAAATTATGCACTAAAAAAATAGTCATCAAAACATTTTTTCTGCATGTATTTTGTATTTTAAGTAACTGGTAAATTATTCTGATCGTTGATTTTCTGTTAAATTACAAAATAAAATAATAATTTAAAAAATAATGATTTAAAAAAAATTTATTATGAACTAAATAAAAAGTTTTTCCACATTTTGTATTTTAAGTACCTGGTAAAAATTTTCTGATCGTTAATATTCTGTGGACTTAAAAATAAATAAAATAAGAATTAAAAAATAATAATGATAAAAGAATGTAATTAAATAAAAATAAAATTATGAGCTAAAAATAAAATAAATGAAATATAACAAAACATCACTTTTTCCAAATGTATTTAGTATTTTAAGTAACTGGTAAAATTATTCTGATCTGTGGAATTTTAAAAATAAATGTGTTCAAAAATCAAAATGGTTTAGATGAACTGTGAAGAGCATGATTGTGTGTTTCAGTATGTGGGAGCCGAGTTCATCTGTGCTGTTCGGCCGATTTTGAAGGACAGATGGACGCCTGAGCTGGAGCAGGCCTGGAAGGTAATGAAAGACAAACTCTAGTGAGTTCAGAAAGTAAAGTATTCCATTTAAAACCTCCACATTTAACAGCATTTCCCTCCAGAGCTTTGAGGTTTTTCTCATCAGCTGATTTTTCAGCTATGGCTCAATGAGAGTCTCTATCTGTGAAGTGATGATGATGATGATGATGATGATGATATGGGGTCGCCCCACCAAGATAGCCAAGAAGATAACTTCAACATGTTACAAATAAGCTTATTATATATTGCAAAATAATCAGGAAATCACATTATTTAGTCATACTGTTAGCACCTATTAAAAATAAAATATTCAAAACTCTTTTTTTGTTTGTGTGTGCGGGCCGCCGGATTAATGTGTCTATTAGGTCTGTAAAAAATTGTTTTTTTCAGGTGACATTTGCTTTACATTAAGTAATGCTGTCCCTTTTTTAAAGCAACAAACCTATTAGCTTTTTTTTAAATATTATTCTGAATGTGAAGTCCATGATATAAATATGACATGTATTATATGCATTGTTTTTTTGTTCTAGTGTTTAATATTTTTAAGACAAAAAATGAGAACAACCTGAAGTAATAGTTTGGTTATATAAAAGATGCTTGACACATTTTACCCCCAAGTAAATATAGTTTATATATTTTATAAATATATATATATATATTTTTTTTTTCACTGACATTTGCTTTATTTCAAGTGATACTTTTTTTTTTTGTTTGTTTAATGCAACAAATTTTAATATATTTCCATGAGCTATTAGCTTTTTTTTTATTCTAAATGTGAAGTCCATGATGTAAATATAATGACGTATTAAATGCATTTAGTTTTTTGTAAAAATGAGAACAACCTGAAGTAATAGTTTGATTATATAAAAGATGCTTGACACATTTTACCCCCAAGTAAATATATATATATATTTTTTTTTTTTCAGATGACATTTGCTTTATTTCAATACAGTTTATTTTTTTGTTTAATGCAACAAATCTTAATATATTTCCATGAGCTATTAGCGTTTTTTTTAATTCTGAATGTGAAGTCCATGACGTAAATATGATGACACATGTATTATATGCATTTAGTTTTTTGTTCTAGTGTGTAATGTATTTTTGAAAAAAATATAAGGAAAAATGAGAACATTCTCAAGTAATATTTTGGTTATATAAAAGATGCTTGACACGTTTTTACCCCCAAGTCATATATTTATATTTATGACTTGAGGGGGTTAAAATGTTTTTTTTTGTTTGTTTTTATTCCAGGTGACATTTGCTTTACATTAAGTAATGCTGTCCCTTTTTAATGCAACACATCTATTAGCTTTTTTAAAATATTATTCTGAATGTGAAGTCCATGATGTAAATATAATGACACATGTATTATATGCAATTTTTTTTGTTCTTGCGTGCAATTTATTTTTGAAAGAAATATAAGAAAAAATGAGAACATTCTCAAGTAATATTTTGGTTATATAAAAGACGCTTGACACATTTTTACCCCCAAATAATATATTTTTTTCTCAGGTGACATTTGCTTTACATCAAGTAATGCTGTCCCTTGTTTAATGCAACAAATCTTAATATATTTCCATCTATTAGCTTTGTTTTTTTAATTCTGAATGTGAAGTCCATGATGTAAATACGACATTTGCATTTAGTGTTTTGTTCTAGTGTGTAATATTAGATTTTTTTTTTTTTTTTTTAATTCTGAATGTCCATGATTTAAACATAAAACATTTTCAAGTAATATTTTGGTTATATAAAAGATGCTTGACATACATTTTTATCCCCAAGTCACACACACACACATATATATATATTTTTTTTTCAGATGACATTTGCTTTATATAAAGTAATGCTGTCTCTTGTTTAATGCACTTTAATGTTTAATGACATTTATTTTGATCAATTTTCTCAAGCCTTGATTAAATTTATATGAGAGATATATCATACATCTCAAATACTTGGTTTGTTGCCGTTTTTAGTATCTTTGATATACACTATTATAATTTGTATTAATATTTTGCATTAGTTTGTCATTTTAATTTTAAGGTTTTATTTAGTCTATAATTTGCATTTACTAGTTTGTTAGTACTTAATTCCCTTTATGTTCATGAAATATCTCATGAAATTACAACAAACTGAAGTCATTTCAGAATGTAACCTTGTAAAATTCTTGAATATTTACAGTATATATGCTTGATTTCATGTTTATAATGATGTAAAACACTAAATTTCCAATGGTTTCTCCTCTCCAGATGTTGTTCCAGTATGTAACGGGGATCATGAAGGACGGTTATCTGGAGGAAGAGCGCAGCAAACGCAACCAAACGCTGACGTCCAGCAAAGAGCGACCCGACAAGAAAAACACAGCCATTTAATTCCAGAAAAACGTGACGTGGCTCAGTTGTGTACATAGTGTATTTATTTCAACTCCTCATTTTTTTTTTACAGTACACAAGCTTCGTATCGCTTCTGAAGATGGTACCTTGATTCCTAGTCCAAACGTCTTTGGGATTTTGTCATTATGAAACCAGTGAATAAATGTTTTATTTGCAAATCTACAAGGGTGGTTTTGTTAAGGTCAAAGAAGAAATAGTTTATAAAAACTCCACTTTCAAACTCAGTATCATCTCATTCAATAAAATGAGGGGAAAAACAAAAAAAAAGAGCGGAGAACTGAAATATTACTGACCGTAATGATCACTCACCATACAAAACACTGTTTTAAAACCAAAATATGCCTTGAAATATAAACTGATGGATTCCAGACCGACGCGAGGCGTCTCATGTTCACCTCAATAACTCAAAACGCTCATTAAATCTAGTATTTAGTAGTAAACCAAGCTCTGCAGCAGCAGCATCATCAGTCTAGATGAGTCTAGTTTGGTTGTGGATCAGCAGAAGTCAAAGGTTGGCAGGTTTTCAGGCAGTTGCCGATGATCAGATGCCGTCAGAGCCGCCGCAGGGGCTGATGGGAAGGCGGCGTGGCACTGGTGAGTGTCGGATCAGACGTACACGCTTCTCCGTTACCGGTCCATCACTGTGTGGCTTTACTTTTCTTGCTTTTGCTCTTTTTGTCTTTCTTTTTCAAGCCGTCCATGTGCGCTCGCAACAAGTTTGAATACGCCTGCAAGACAAAAAAACATCCAAAGTCACTCTTTTAAGACAGAAAGACACAAGACCATGGAAAATATGGACAAATACAACACAAGCAATGTTATATAATCAATATTGATTATAATATGTGACCCTGGACCACAAAATCAGTCTTAAGTAGCACGGATATATTTGTAGCAATAGCCAAAAATACATTGTATTATATTTTTTTAAAGACGTATGAAGATATTTTGTACATTTCTTACGGTAATGTATCATTTTAATGTATAATGTATTTAATGTATAATTTTGGATTAGTAATATGCATTGCTAAGAGGTTCATTTGCACAACTTTAAAGACGTATTTCTCAATATTTAATTTTTTTGCACCCTGAGATTGCAGATTTTCAAATTGTATCTCAGCCAAATATTGTCTGATCCTAACAAGCCATACAATCAATGGAAATCTTATTTCGTTTTCTCAATTAAAAAAAAAAAAAAAAAAAAGACCCTTATGACTGGTTCTGTGGTCCAAGGTCACATTTATTAAAATAAAGATGACATCAAAAGAAATTTATAAAAGTGATTTTATGTCCATAGAAAGCACATTCATTGCAAGTAAAGTGTCTACTTTAAAGTTTTTTAGAGAATAGAAATCTCTGTAATCTGACTATATCTGTCTGACTGTATTGTCTTAACATTCATGTTTTAAGCTTTAAAAACTACTTTAAACTTCAAACCATTTCAGACTGAAAACTATCAAACTTAAACCTTTTAAACCTTACACCTTTTTAAAGATTTTTAAAACTTAACTCTTTAAACTAATTCTAACAACACATTTTAAAACTTTTTTGATCAGGTTTTCTCAAGACAACTTAAAGCTCGTCTTGATGACCTTTTTTATCCAGTTAGTTTTAGTTATTTTAGTACTTAATTCCGTTTATGTTCGTGAAATATTTCATGTAATTACAACAAACTAAAGTCATTTCAGAATGTAACCTCGTAAAGTCTTTTTTTTTTTTTTACACATTTTCTGTCTCACTGTACATATGCTTTATTTAAATATGGGAAATATGGACAAATATACCACAAGCAACGTTATATAATCAATATTGATTATAATATATTGAAATAAAGATGAAACAATAAATGACATCAAAAGAAATTTACAAAAAAGCACATTCATTGTAAGTAAAGTGTCTACTTAAGTTTTTTTTTTAGAGAATAAAATGTCAATCTGGTTGAAATAATGTTACATTGTCATTTAGTGTAACAATATTTATTTAAAAATTGAAACGGCATGCTTATTCTGTACATATTTAAATAAATAAAAGAATAAGGGTGGATATTACATTTTATTGCTTTAAATGAGTAAAATATTCTTACTGATAAATGGGCAAAACTTAAAAATGTGGCACATTTTTAAAATGATGAATTACAACCGATTAGTATTTGGGGTGAAAGTAATTAGTCTTTTAATGTGTTATAAATTGATTTTTGTTGTAAATATGAACAACAAGATTGTTAAACTGAATGACATTTTAGTGGGTGTCTTCTGTAAATTATGGAAAAAGTGTATGATTTTTTTTTTTGCTCTGAAGAGCAAAAACAAAAACGCAATTAAATTAAACTGAAAACTTTTTAATATATATATTTTTTTGTTTTGGAAAAACAGCAATTTAAAGCAGGATAACACTTTTTTTTTTTTCATCTTTGACCCAAAAACAGAACTCATCTTCAAAAATCATTTTTTCATTGTGCATTCCAAATGAATCTCAATCAAACGGCAGTGTATTATTTCGATTAAGTAAAAATAACTAACAATAAAAACATGATTTTGGAAAAAAAAAAGTTGTTTTTACAAATAATCTCTTCAAATACAAATGTGAAAATCTGAAATAATACATAGAATGATACAACTGTAAATAAAATATGACTCACCATTTGAAATTTTATTACTTCTTTGGTGCTGACCTGAAAAAAACAGTAAAAATATTAAATAAAATATAGTTACGTATGAAACAAATATCACTTTACAACTAGGCATGTGACTACCAAATTTTAATGCTGTAATAATTGTTAAAACTATGGTATTATCATGATATTAAAATAAGTTGCAAAAAAAAAAAAACTGGTCATAATGCAAAAAACTAAATTGGAATAATTATTCACTGTATTTTGAAGTGCCTATAATAACAATATTGTGCATACTCATTTTGATACATTACCAAATACAGGCACACGAAAAAAAAGAAAACTGAAATGACAAGTAGTATGATAAATGTCATCAAAAAATTGCTAATAATTACATTAAAAAAAAAAAAAAAAGAGCATACAAATAGCTAAAAATAAATACAGAAAATAAACAAAGGGGATAGAAATATAAACTAGCAGCGCTGAACCAACCAGTGATATTATTAAAAACAAATGTAAAAAATAAACAAGTGTTGAAAGAAATAGATGTGGCAATATTTATGGAGGTAAATACACACGAAAAAAAATGTTAAAGAGAATAAAAAAAGAAAAAAAAAAAAAAAAAAATCACAAAGGGGAAAATAAATAAATAAATGGAGAAAAATAAATGTAAAAAAAAAAGTTACAAATAAATACAGAAAAGAGTAAATCAATCAATGAACAAATGAAGTAATAATCCAAAATTAATTCAAGAATGAAAATGTTATTAAAAACAGTTTATACATTTCTTTATTTATTTACCCATTACATTTTTGGAAACTGCTGAAGTTGTAATATTACAGACTTCAGCTTTTGAGTATGTTGTAATAACAGTAAGTATGAGTCAATCAGAAAACACAGACACATGTGTGATTGAATGCTATATTCTCACCACTGTGCTGATTTTGGTCTTTCCGTCTGACGCTCTGATGAGACATTTGTTGTCTGCTGGTTCAAACGTCTCTGGATGGCCTTTTCGGGGAACTGGCTTCGTTCTGCCATCATCTGCAGATCAAGAGCAACATTTAATAAAATCAATAAAACTGAAGAGCTTAACATGGCAATGCATTAGCCAGAGTTTATATCATCACATCTACAAACCATTGAAATATTAGATGAAAAGCTTAAATGAAAATAGCTTTGTTTGTAGATATTCAAACATTTAAATATTACAATTTCAGGATAAAATAAAAATTCTAATTATTGAAGGAAAAAAAAGAATGTGATAATATATACATTTAGGAAAAATAATGAAATGAAAAAAAATATTTAAATATATATTATTATTTTATTATTATAAATATAACATTATTATTATTGTTATTATTATATAATAATGTAAAAGATCATCACTTTTATTCATGACATATCCTTTACATATTAAAGTAAAATAGTACAAAAAAATATATATATAAATTATATAATTATATATACATATATACAGAGAAATTTGATATTATATCCAAATACTTTCACTTTTTACTAGATATATACACATGTAATATAAAGATATTTTATTGAAATATTTAAATATTGCAATTTCAGTTTAAAATAAAAATCCAAATTATTGAAGACATAATTTATACATTTAAAAAATATTAAATAAAAAAAATATATCATTCTAAATAATGATTTTTAAATTATATTTAAAAAATACATATACACATATACTTATATACTTGTATATTAATGTATACATAATTTAAACATTTAATCATTTATATTATAAAATACACATTGAACTTATACAAATATTGAATACAGACATGTAAAAAAAATATGTATAAATATATATATATATATATATATATATATATATATATATATATATATATATATATATATATATAAAGTGAAAAATTAAATTACTTTTAACATTTTAATTAAGCAGACAAACTAGATATTATATCTCAATACTTTCACTTTTTTTCTAGATATATAAATGTAATCTAAACAAAATTAAGATCTTTTAAAAATATATTCTATTAAATATAAAAAAATAAAAATATATTTCTAATGAAATGTTTCATATAGATTTTAAATATTATATATAAATAAATTATATTATTATAAATAAAAGTATAAATAATACTAAAATAGCACTGGCATTACCTGATGCATTGAAACATAGTGAGAATTTTTTATTATTATTATTTTAATTTTTTTGCATGCTGAATTAGATGAATCTAATGAGCCAGACGAACTTACATTTTTTTAAAGTGATGACGACGCTGCCTGTGGTCCTGCACTTCTGGAACAGCCGAGTGAGTTCAGTCAAAAACTACAGACACAAACACAGTCCATAATTAATTAATACTGACATCAGTCAATCCCTACTGAGTATCAGCAATACACATTTGAGCACTGTTGATACTGTAAAACACTAACATCTTTGACATAGTCCACATTTTTAGATTACTAAAATAATAAATGACAGTGTAAAGGCCGTTTACATCTGCTGCCAAAACAAACACACAATTAGTGCACACAATTGATCAGTTTTGCTGAATTGCTGAGATTTTAAACGTTATAAAGAAGCAGAAACGTCTGTGAAGAGACACTGGTTAATCTAAACATTATTTACAGTACATATGAGCTTCTAATCAACGAAATGAGTTTGCTTGTCGTCATGAGAGCAGCAGAAATCAGTGTGGAGTGTTTGTGTGCTTTAGCTTGCTAACAGGTTTCAACTCGACGCCGCCCGATTAAACACGGAAACACAGAATCTCTCGTACAGTACACAAATATTATAGACTGATAATCATAGAATATGATGTATAGAGTGATCTTACCGCGTCGTTTTCTAATAACACCATGTCTTGAGTGATGAATGAGCTGCTAATACTGTGATTAGAACACGTCGCTCAGCTGCACTCAAGCTCCCCCCCTTTATTCGCTTCTTCCTGCGCGGCACAGCAGCGTCACGTGACGTCACTACCGCCCTCTAGCGGCACCGCCAGACCAACGGACGCTTCACAACGGTTTTCCTGAGGTAAAAAATCTTGTGTGTAAATATAAATATTATGCTAATATTGGATTTAGTTTTAAAGCGTTAGCAGTTGTTATAGTTTATAAATGTTTTATTTAGTTTTTTTTTTCACAGTAAGTTGCTTTATATGAACTAGTTATATTGATGTAATGAGTGTCGTGGTTTAATTATTACAAGCAAAATCTTGTTACTTCAGAAACGGATCAAAATCACAAAAATTACGTGGGAACCAGTTACATTTACACATTTACAGTAAATATAATATTCTAACTACTAATATAAACGTTAAAATAAAAAAGTGTATTTATAATATTATGAATCACATTATATTCTTTTATTATTAAATATAACATTAAAAAGGTGCCTTATATAATAATGTAAAATATTATTTTATACATTTTTTACTTAACATATTAAATAAGTGGAAAACTTAATATACATCACAAAAAAAAAAAAAAAAAAATCCAAAATTAAGGGGAAAAAAACCCCTAAAACAATATTAAATAAAAACCTAATGTAATATACATCATGAAAAATAAAGTAACCAGTTACATTTACGGTTAACATATATATAAAATTCTTACTATTAATAAACTTTTTTTTTTTAAATCTGTCTACTATTTATTATTATATAACATTAAAAATGTGTATTATATAATAATGTAAAATATTGTGTAATATATATATATATATATATATATATATATATATATATTTTTTTTTTTTTTTTTTTTTTTTTTTTACTTAACATATTAAAGTAAAAAAAGTATATATATATATATATCATGTATATATGTACTTTTTCACTTTTTATTAATATATAACATTAAAAATGTGTATTATATAATAATGTAAAAGATTGTGTAATATATATATATATATATATATTTACTTAACATATTAAAGTAAAAAAAAGTATATATATATATATATATCATGTATATATGTACTTTTTCACTTTTTATTAATATATAACATTAAAAATGTGTATTATATAATAATGTAAAATATTGTGTAATATATATATATATATATTTTTTTTTTTTTACTTAACATATTAAAGTAAAAAAAGTATATATATATATATATCATGTATATATGTACTTTTTCACTTTTTATTAATATAATACACATTTTTATATTAAATAATTTAATAATTTAATATTTTTTATTATAATATACACATTTAATTTATATATACATATATTGCATTTATATATAAACATACATATATATATATATATATATATATATATACACATACATACATAGCATATATATATATATGTGTGTGTGTGTGTGTGTGTGTGTGTGTGTGTGTAAAAATATGAATATAAAAATATGTACATATGTATGTTTGTAACAAATAGTGAAAAATATTTGATATTTTTTAATTTCAACTTTTTTAATTTTATAATTTAAGGAGAAAAATTAGATTTTATATTGAAATATATGTTCACTTTTTTACTTTAGATATATACATGCAAGTAATATATTTTAGATATTATTATGTAATACATATTTTTATAATTATATTATATAGAGAACAAAAGTAAAAATATATATATACTTTATATTTTTCTATTTTAACTTTTTAATTTTATAAAAAGTATAATTACTTTAGATATATACCTGTAAGTAACATATATTAGATATTATTATATAATAAAAATATATATTATATAATAAAAAAATTATATTATATTTATAATAATATTAAAATAAATTATATGTATTATAGTATTAAACACACACACACACACACACACACACACAAAGAATGAGGTAAAAAATATATTTTATATTTATTTAAAATTGTTTTAAACTGTAACATTTTTATTCGTACAATTATTTGAGAAAACAAATACTGACAAGTATTTGAGAGTAAATGAGAGTATAAAGAATTGTTAAAAAATAAAAGCATCTTTTCAAGTCAGATATGCATTAGTTTATACATTCTAAAGCAGAATTTACAGCAATACGTTCAACATCTGCCACAAAAACTGCCCTAAAAACAGATTACTTTGATATACATTCAAGCTAAAACACTGAATATGAAATGTGCTACTAAAAGGCTTTAGAAATACATAAGTTCCCTTATTTAGAGCCTGTTTAAAGCGCATATGTGCTAAATTTGCTATTGATGTTTGGTGTGTGAGGTGTCTATGGTGCAGAGGTGGAGAAAGCGCAGTCCTGGATCCGGTGGAGATGAGCGAGGGGATGGGAGTATTGCGAGTTCCAGTCTCTGTCAAACACGCCTCGCAGCTGCTGATGGAACGACTTTCCCGAAGCATCCTGGGAAAGCACTAAACCAACGCCGGCCGTAGTGTTGAAGTATTCAGGTGACCAGTTAGACGTGCCTGCACATAAACAGGTTTGCTTTCAGATCTGTGTCTGTCGTTTATATGTAGGTTTGATTTTTCAGTCTGTAACTCACCGACATATGCCACTTTATCCGTCACCATATACTTGTTGTGGTTGATTCTGGAATAAGGGATGTGCGACTGATTCCCAGATGGAATGACAAACACTCTCTGTGCAATAAAAAGCATTAAAAAACTCATTTATTGATGACATGCTTTCACATTTAAGTAGTACTAAATAAAATGAAAAATTAAATAAGACTAAAAAATAAAAACTAAATAACAATTTTAAAAAAATTAACATAATATACATCTGTATTAAATGAAATAAAATCTTAAATAAAAACTTAATGCAATATACAACATGAAAACTTAAGTTATTCTGTTAAATAAATGTAATGCACTATTAAACTAAAACAATGTATTAAAAAAAATGTGTGGGGAAGTGGGAAAAAAATAAAAACGTATTGTAATATTAAATAAAAACCTAATGTAATATACATTACAAAAAATTAAGTGGGGGAAAAAAAAAAAAATATATATATATATATATATATATATATATAAAATTATAAAAAAAAAATACATAATATACATCACAAAAATGAAATAAGTGGGAAAAATAATAGTAATAATAAAAAAAATTATATATATATATATATATATATATATATATATATATATAATGTATAATATACTGTACATCTAGAAAAATTAAGTTGGTACAATTAAATAAAAAATTTATGTAATATACATCTAGAAAATTAAACAAAATCTTAACATAATATACATCTAGAAAAAAGTAATAAGTAAAATAAATAAAAACTTAATGTAATATACATCTAGAAAAAAATAAATAAGTAGAATTATATAAAAACGTAATGTAGCATACATCTAGAAAATTAAACAAAATCTTAACATAATATACATCTAAGAAATGTTATAATTAAAATAAATAAAAACTTAGTGTTGTATACATCTAGGAATTTAAATATAATCTTAATGCAATATACGTCTACAAACATAATAAAAGTAAAATTGAATAAAAACCTAATATACATCCAGAAAAATTAAATAAGTAGAATAATATAAAAACTTAAATGTAGCATATATCTAGAAAATTAAATAAAATCTTAACATAATATACATCTAAAAAATGTAATAAAATATAAATTAAATATAATCTTAATGCAATATACATCTACAAAAATTATAAAAGTAAAATTGAATAAAAACCTAATATACATCCAGAAAAATTAAATAAGTAGAACTGTTCACTACAAAAAATTAAAAAGTAGATTCAAATAAAAATGTAATGTCACATGCATGTACAAAAATTAATTTCGAAAACATCTAGATGGAGAAGGCTTAATGAACAGATGTTCACATTATACTTAATATAGTGTATAAAAATAATATGTATTTACATAAACACAAGTATATTGATCTATAAAAAGCATGGTTTACTATTATTTTGGTGTAGTGAACTCTAATAATTTAATGAAATGTTGATACTAAATGAGTTATTAGGCTTTTTTAAAAAAAAACATAGTTCATAAATGTTACTATTTTTGACAGTCATTTGTTTCATATTAACCAGATGGTTTGTTTAAAACAGACTCACCACAGCGATGTTGATGTTGTCTGCTGGCGAATGAAGAGCATCTAATGACCTGATGAAGGGCCAGACGGCCGGATCCGATTCCTGTCCACAGCTGACTAACAGACTGACGGACACGTTCCTGTCGATGGCTGAGCGTTTGAGAGCGTCTTCAATCACTGGCCAGTATCTGCAGAAACAAACACACATCATAAACACTCACGAAGCTCATGAAATGACAATAAATGCACTGAAATAAACTCTTAAACTCGTATCCCGTTCACCCGTGATGATAAAAGAACTTGGAAGCGGGATAAAACTCCATGACTGCCACATGAATGAAGTCCTGAGCTCCTCTGATGGCCGACAGGATCGCGTCTAGATCTCGAGTGCGAGACTCCGGACAGAAAACAGGCGGAGACGCCTGAGGAGGAACAGAGATGAAGTTTAGACTCTTCTGCTCACCAGAGGTGTGTTTACTTGATCAAAAATACACTCAAAATTGCGAAATATTATTAGAATTTAAAATATCCGTTTTCCGTTTGATTATTTATTAAAATGTAATTTTTTTTTGGTGATCAAAGCTGAATTTTCAGCATCATTACTCCAGTCTTCAGTGTCACATGGTCATTCTAATACAGGTATGCTTTTTTTTTTGTGGAAACTGTGATGAATTTATTTTTTCTGAATTCACAGATGAATACACAATTAAATTGAATGCATCCTTGCTGAATACACTATTCATGTCTTCATAAGTATTTTTCACCATTTTGATGATTCAGCTTTTATATTCAGTTTTAGTTATTTTAGTTTATCAAGTGACAATAAAAAATGAGGTACAATTAAATTTTGTCATTTTTATTTTATTTCAGTTAATGTTTATTTTATTTCAAGTAATAAAATGTTTTTTATTATGTTAATTTTAATTTCAGTTGTAATTTGAGTCAACTGTAATCACTCTGCGTCATATATATATATATATATATATATATATATATATATATATATATATTGAATTAGTGCTGGCAAAAGTGTTATTTTAGTATTTTATAGCAATGTTATTTTAGTATAATTTAGACACTATTACGGCTTTTATTTTTCATTTACATTTTAGTTTTAGTTATTTTAGTTTATCAAGTTAAACTAAATTAAAATGAGGTAAAAAAAAACATTTTTCATTACAAATAACAAAAATGTTCTTATTAGTTTAATTTTAGTTTCAGTTTTAATGTGAGTTAACTATAATCACTCTGTTTCATATAATATTATATACTTATATTATTTATTAATATATTGAATTAGTGCTGGGAAAAGTGTTATTTTAGTATTTTATAACAATATTGTTTTACTATAATTTAGACACTATTACGGTTTTCATTTTGATATTTTCCATTTCCATATGTTGTGCATCATGTTTAACTAAATTAAAATGAGGTACAATATATATATATATATATATATACATATATATATTTAATGTTTATTTTATTTCAAGTAATGAAAATGTTTTTTTTATTAGGTTAATTTTAGTTTAAATTTTTAATTTGAGTTAACTATAATCACTTCATAAAATATTGTATTACTTATTAATATAAAACTAGCAGAAATAAAATAAATGTTAGTTTTTTATTTTATTTCAGTTAATTTCAGTTTATTTTATGAAGTAAAGAATATTCAATGTTTCAGTTTTAGTTTATTACAATAACCCTGATTTATATAATATTTTAGTATTTATTAATATATTGAATTCATTGAATATATTGAATATTTTCACATCTTCAATTAACATGTTAATTTCAGTAATTTTGTTATTTTTATTATTCTATTTAACTTTAAACATTTAAAACTTAATATTACATTTAATAATTTAATACTGTACTTAGAGTAACTGTAATACATTATCTGTTTTGATTAAACATTTTATTTAAAAAAATGCTTTTTTTCCATCTTATATTTATAAGTAACCCTGGACCAAAAAAACAGTCTTAAGGGTAAATTTTTTCAAATTGAGATTTACAAATAATTTAGAAAATGAAAAGTTGAACAAATGAGCTTTCCACTGATGTATGGTTTGTTATGATAGGACACTATTTGGTCGAGATACAACTATTTAAATATCTGGAATCTAAATATTGAGAAAATCACCTTTGAAGTTCTCAGCAATGCATATTATTAATCAAAAATGAAGTTTTGATATATATTTACTTTAGTAAAATTTACAAAATATCTTAATGGAACATGATCGTTACTTAATATTTTAATGATTTTTGCCATAAAAGAAAAATGTATAATTTTGACCCATACAATGTATTTTTGGCTATTGCTACAAATATATCTGTGCTACTTATGACTGGTTTTG
This sequence comes from Cirrhinus molitorella, assembly GCA_033026305.1. Classification (NCBI taxonomy): domain Eukaryota; kingdom Metazoa; phylum Chordata; class Actinopteri; order Cypriniformes; family Cyprinidae; genus Cirrhinus; species Cirrhinus molitorella. The sequence continues at coordinate 34,583,760 of CM065135.1, forward strand.
TGCCCCAGGGTCACATATGATATTCCAGCTTTAATTCAATTAGTTTTAGTGAACAATAACACTTAATATATCACATGAATACAGATGTGTGTACCGCGATGTAAACTTTACTCTCCACTCCGCTCAGGTTGAGTGTCAGCGGACGCTCCTCGTTGATTTGGGTGTCGAAGTCTGAGGGCCACGGATCTGGGATGGACGAGTTGGAGCGACCCGAGACCCAGTACGACTGGAAGATCTTCTGCAGATCTGCAGCCAGAGCGCTGGAGTTATAGATGACCACACCGAGCTCTTTGACCTGTAGATGTTCAGCAGACGCATTACACTCATCCATCTGACACCTCTGATGGACAGATGAGAGTCAGGAGCTGATCTAACCTGCGTTAAAGCTCTCCAGTCCATGTTGGCGCTGCCGATGTAAACGTGTTTCCCGTCTACGATCCAGAACTTTGAGTGAAGGATTCCTTTGGTCAATCGGCCGAAGTTCACACGCCGTATCTGCACTCCTGCATCACAAACACATTCTCAACTACAAAAAATATTAATTAATTAAATAAATAAAAACATGTCTTTGATGAAAAATGTTGACTTGGCAGATAAATGAATTTAAGAAGAAACAATAAAAAGACTACCTGGAAATACAAACAAACTAAAGCAGAGAGTGAAATAAAAGTAAATTAAATCTAAATAGTAATATTTCAAAAATAATAAGTAAAAATGCCAAAACACAACAAAATATGGAAGCCCAATTTCCGCCACTGAATAAAAAATAAAAAAAAAAGGTTATTGCTCGCAATTCTGTGAACATGTCAATCTTCTTTTTTCTCAGAACTGGACTTTATAACTTAAACAAGTTTATATCTTACAATTGTGAGAAAAAAAGTCTGAATTGCGAGTTTATATGACGCAATTGTGAGAAAAAAGTAGAATTGTGAGATAAAAAGTCGCAATTACCTTTTTTATTTTGAATCAACTAAAACTGAAACTGAAATAAAAATAAATGTAACCTAAATAGCAATATAAAAAAATGCATTTGATTAAAATTAGATGACAACTAACTGAACTAAGTATAAGACTGTAATATATATATATATATATATATATATATAAAATGACAAAAGCACATAACAAAATAACTAAAAATCAATAAATAAAATGAAAAATATAAAAAATAAAATAAAATAATACTCATATGACACTAATTAGGGGTTGAGAAAATTATAGAACATAGATATAATATAAAAAATTATAAATAAAACTAGCAATAGCACTAAATGGAAATAAATAGAAAAGTGAAATTTAAATAAAAAAAAAATGAAAATAATAATATAAAAATATGGTATATAAAAAAGACAAAACACATCAAAATTACTAAAAAGTTAAACTAACAATTAAAAATCAAATATAAAATGTACTAGTACTAATAATAATAATAAAAAACTTTAAAATAATGGCAACATATAAAAGCACTAAATGAAAATAAATTAAAATGAAAAGTGAAATAAAATTAAATTAAATCTAAATAATACTATAAAATAATAATAAATACAACAAAATTACTAATAAATTAAAATAATCCTTAAAATTAAAATTAAAAATATAAAAAACAAAATGCAACAACCTAAAACATTAAATGGAAATAAATAAAAATTAAAAGGGAAATAAAATGAAATCTAAACACAACAAAATGACTAATAAATTAAAATAATACTTTATATATAGATAGATAGATAGATAGATAGATAGATAGATAGATAGATAGATAGATAGATAGATAGATAGATAGAAAATGGATAGAAAACAATGACATAACAAAATGACTAAAAATGAAACTAACAATGAAAAAAATTGCTTTTTAAATAAAAGCCAATTCACAATATGAATACAAACTATAATGCTACACAAATACTAGTCATATGACACTAGTTAGGACTAAATTTCAAGAGATACAAATACTGTAAGACTTAGAAATGTGTGTCAATATATGGAAAGAAACTATCCTGAAGTGTGTCAGATCATGTGAAGTGAGAAATGTGCTTGTATAATTGCTGACCTTGTTCTTTGAGTGTTTTCAGGTCTGTTGAATTGGGAGCTAAAGTGGGGACGCTGGTGACGACGCGCACCGAAACGTTTCTAGACGGTAAAGCCTTGAACTCTTCTAAAATCTCTCTGCCCTGACAATCACAAAATCACGCAGTCAGTGGAAAGGTTTACAAACAGCAGTGTTTCTCATGCATCATATTCTGTCAGGGTTGAAGGTACCAGTGTGTCGCTGGAGGAGTTCACGTTGATGTCTTCGCCGGTCAGACACCAGTAGAAAGATGCCACCTCGATCTGTTCGGAGGCTAAAGACAGAAGATCCTTCCAGGCGTCATACAGATTCACTCCAGTGTTTGCGTTTTTCCCGTAATCCACACCCAGAGGAAAACTCTCCACCAGAACAATTCTAGGAGGAATCACACAACAAGACCAGGTCTGACATTGAGTCAGTTCAAGATAATAACCCCAAAAAACACAATTTTACCACAGCAGTGAACTATGAATAATCATTTTCTTACATAATCGGTAACTAAAACTAAAACCAAAACCATTACAAAAAATTAAATAAATAATAGGTATTTTATTCAGCTGGTTGCAACATTTTTTACTTTGGTTTAGTTTAAGATTAAATATTAAAATTACTAAAAATATTAATTAAACTAAAATTCTAAACTTAATAAAAAAAAAAAAAAATATATATATATATATATATATATATATATATATATATACAATAGAAATGACCATAACACAACAAAATTACTAAAACTTTAAAATTAAAATTTAAAACATAAATGTAAAAAATATTCACAAAAACTTTAGTATGTCGATGATACATAAAATAAATTTGTCAGCTGAATAAATAAATACAGTTTTATTTATTTCCAAAACAGCACAAATTCACCAGTTACTAACTGTATTACTAAAACTTTCAAATTCAAAATGCTGCAAATGTCAGAAATAAATTTAAGCTGAAGCACTAAAATGATTAACAATACTAATTAATAACAAAAACTAAAACTGAAAGCAAAAAAAAAACAAAACAAAAAACAATAATATAAAAAACCCTATATAATTACTTTAAAAATATTAAGTAATAATTCAAATAAAAACAAAGAATATTCAAATAAAATATAAATATTAGATTAAACACTTTACAAATTACTAAATGGAAATAAATAAAAGCTGAAACTAATGTAAAACGCTAAAAAAGTAAAAAAAATAAAAAAATAAAAATAAACTAAATAGAAATCATTTCAAACTAAAATGAAAACAAAAAATTAAATGCTGCAAATATCTAAAATAAATTTGCTGAAGCACTAAAATTATTAACAATAATATAAAAAAATGCTAAATAATTACTTTAAAAATATTAAGTAATAATTAAAATAAAAACAAAAAATATTAAAATAAAATATAAATATTACATGAAAACTTTAAAAATTACTTAATGGAAATAAATAAAAACTAAAACTAATGTAAAAAGAAAACAAAATAAAAATAAATAAATATCTAAAATAAATTTAAGCTAAAGCACTAAATTGAGTAACAATACTAATTAATAACAAAAACTAGAACTGAAAGTTAAAAAAAAACCTGTAATATGAAGAAAAAAACCCTTTGTGTCTGGAGGAAATTCATGGGAAATCCATGAGTAAGTCAGGTTTATTTTTATAGAAAATGAAAAGGTCAGCTCTTCCATGTGTTCAGCAAAATCCAAATCCAACGAGGTGATGTGGTCAGGAAGTAAAAGCATGAAAACAGGAAGTGGACTCACCTGCTGTGCTCAACAGGGTCGCTTTGATTACAGGACGGCGGAGTGTGATGAGGATTCAGAGCCTCGTTGATTCGGTCCTCGTACTTCAGTCTCTCGATTACTGCAATGGCCAATAAAACCCCCAAAACCACCAGACATCCGATGGCCACCAGAGTCGAAACGGGACACTTGGAGTCCTGCAAACACAAAAAAAACATCACTAGATAGAAAACAACAGACGAAACGCTCTCAAAGTGTTAAACTCACCCTGCGATTGGACACATAACTGTCGTTTAAACTCTTATACGGCGATGAAAGTTCATGAGCGCTCAGTAACCGTGAAGATCTGAAAACACATCATCAATCTGATTAACATCAACTGAAAGGTTAGAGAGTATTCTTGTAAGTAATTAACAGAAAGTAAATAATGTGAGGAAAACAGCAGTGAACTTACGCAGGCATGTTGAAGCAGGTGCTGATGTTTTTCTTGTGTCACACGAAGGGAAATATTTTTAATAGTCACGTTAGTTCCTCATTCGCTTTTCATTTCTGTTTTTTTTAATGCCACACGACACTCCTCTGATGTTTGAAGGGGCTTTCAGACATCTACAGATCACATCCAACGACAGAAGGAAATGTATTATATGAACTGACTGAGAAATATTTTAATAAATATGAAATAAAATGTAATATGTAAGAAGTCTAATCGCACACAACAAATAAATAAAACAATAAGTAAGAATGAAAAGAAAATGTAAGAATATATTTTTTAAAATATACATAATAAATTGGTTAAATAATATAAATACAAAAAATGTATAAATAAAAATAAACAAAAATACAAAAAATAAATAAAGATGGAAACAATTTAAAATAAACAAATAAATAAAAATACTATATATATATATATATATAATTAAAAACAAACAAATACAAATAAACAAAATAAAAACAATTAAAATACAAATAAATAATAATAAAAACAGTAAAAATAAATATTAAATAAAATGGAATACATAAAAGCAATAAAAAAGATGGGAATAATAAAAAATAAGGAAATAAACAAATACCAATAAAAAATAAATAAATAAAAAAATGTATACAAATAATAAATGAATAGAACACAAAAATAAAACAATAAGTAACAATAGAAAGTAAATGTAATTCTAAAATAAAAAATAAATACGTATATTAAAAAATATATTAAAATAGTTAATATAAATACAAAAAAACTATAAATATAAATACAAATATAAATAAAGATGGAAAAATCAATAAATAAACAAATTAAAAATAAATAAATAAAAATATAAAAACCAAATAAATATAGATGGAAATAATTACAAATAAAAATAAACTAAATAAAAACAATTAAAACACAAATAAAAACACTAAAAATAAACACTAAATAAAATGTAATTCATAAAATTAAAATAAATAAAAAGTAAATAAATAATTACATTAAAAAATAAATACAAATAATAAATAAATGGAATGCAAAAATACATCTATCTAAAAAGAAGCAAATAAAAAAAAAAATATTAAAATAGTTAAATAATATAAATATAATAAATACAAAAACTTATAAAAATACACAAATAAATAAAATTATAAAAACAAATAAATCTAGATGGAAATAATTAAAAATAAACAAATAAATAAAAATATTAAATAAAGATGGAAATATTTAAAAATAAACAAATAAAAAGTAAATAAATAAAAATAAAGATGGAGGCAATTACAAATAACAAATGATCTGTGCCAAACTAATAAATACTGCGATATAAGATAATCAGATCCATTTGTAACACAGGTCTCTAGTTGCAAGTCTCTCAAATCAAATGTAAAACAATGTTTTAAAATATGAAAGTCTAAGAAATGTCTAAGCAAATGGCAAAAATGCATAAAAAGGATCACTAACCTTTATAATAAAATATGATGAGATTTTAAGAGAGCATTTATGAACAAACTACAGTTGGACACAACACAATCAAATCAGTTTAACTCTACAACTGGAAAAGACTTAATAGCATTTTCCTTAATGTAATCCAACTTGACTTATTTACATTTTTACGGTGTATGCATCAATGCCTAATTTTTGTGCACATCAACATCAAAAGATTTATATTCATCACCTCAGAAAGAGAAACGGAGAGTCGTCACATCTGTATATTACATTAGAACATATTGTTTGCATGCTGCATAATGTAAATATTCCATACCTCATTCACTGCACTGATGTTTAATGAGCACCACAGATGTTTTTATAACTCCTCTGTCAGAAACTCCGCTCTGACTAACAAACTTCAGTTTCATTTCAGCAGAAACACGACTGACTGACAGAGCAGAGCTTCACTGCATTATGTTTGCAGACCTAAGTTAACCTACTGATTTGTGATCAAAGAGAGACTGAGACTGCAAAAAATGACTTTCAGGATGCAATATAGTATATAAAGATATTAACTCTAGTTTTATAAATGAATCAATTAAATAATTCATTCAAAGAAAGTGAGTTTAAAGCTTAAAACAAGAAACACATCTGTCAGTGGAGTCAAAAGCTTATTTTCAAGCTTAAAGTCACTTCATTTTGATTACTTTTTTCAGAAAACAAGACTTAATATCACATCAGTGATATTTTACTAAAATGTACACTGCAAAAACTGATTTCAGGTATAAATATTTGTAAAATAATTAAGATAATTCCAGTAAAATAATTCTAGTATCATCGAGATACTGTAATTGTTTTTTTGTTTTTTTTTGGGTTAGTTTTTATTTATATATTTTAAAATATTTTTTTATATTTAAAATGTTAATAATTTAGTGGTGTATTTTTGTACCTTTTATTAGAAACGTGTAATATATATATATAGTCTTGATTTCTGGTATAAATATTTGTGAAATAATTTTAGTATATTTGAGACACCTTGTAGTTTTTATTAATATTTTGGATTAGTGTTTATATATTTTTGTTTTTACTTTTTTTTTTTTTAATACAATTTTATTTGTCTTGATTTCTATTATAAATACTTAAATATTATAAATACTAAAATAATTCCAGTAAAATAATTATAGTACCACTGACATACTGCAATTGTCTTTTTTAATATTTTGGGTTTGTTTTCATTTTTTATTTAAAGTTTGAATCATTTTGTTGTGTATTTTTGTACTTATTAGATGAGCTTTTTTAAAAAACAAAAACAAAACAAAAAAAAAAAAAAACATTGTTTTTTTTTCTTTATTTCTAGTATAAATATTTGTAATAATAATTACAATATAAAATATTACAATAATATTACATATTAATTACACAATTATAATACTTTTAGTACAATTGAGACACCCTTATAGTTTTTATTAATATTTTGGATTAGTGTTTATATATTTTAGTTATTATTTTAGTTGTATCTACTTCTTATTTTTTTTAATACATCTATATAGTTTTTTTTTATTATTTAATTTTTAGTTTTACATATTTTAATACATCAAATTAAACTAAATGAAAATAAGAATTATTGCCTTTGCAAATAGCTAAAACAAAACAGTTTCTTCTTATATATAAAGTCGTTTTTTATTTATTTTGGTTGTAGATTTAGTTAACTATAACAACCTTGATTCACATCATGAGATTATGCATTTACAATATTAGACTTAGAATTTATATATAATCTAAATGTGCATCTAAAAATGGACCTTACCTTGTTTGCAGTAAAAAATAAAACATGAAAAACATACATTTCAATTTTATTTTAATGATCTTTAACATACAAATACCCTGTCCAACAGAGACAGAAAGTGATTTAAATAATCACGTAAATTATTAAATCCATACATATCCATAACAGCCATCAAAACAACAAAGATAAAGAAAATCAATAACAGTGCATTTACATTTAATGCCAGAATCTGTGCGCATTCTCAGCTGCTGAAATGGCATCCAGGTTTGTTTGGAGGAAAATAAATGTGCAAATCTATGTCAGACATCTCTTCATCTTCATCTCAGAGACGGTGATGAGGAAGGTGAGCTTGTGTGGAGCAGAGACAGAGCTCTAGATTGGTTTTTATGTGCTGAAAATCATATTAAAGTGTCTAGTAATGATTTCTCACACCAGTGAACTCTCTCTGTCTGTGCTCCTGAACATTCGCCTGCTGTTCGGTGTGGCTCCTCCGCCTCGGTGAGACGCTCTCACGTCCCGGGACGCCGCTCTGGAACTGCGAAGGCCGGCGGAAGAAACCGTCCGACCGAGATCCGGGTTTCCTCTGGGATCGATGACAGCATTGATGACTGAGAGAGACACGACAGAGGACAACGTTTATCTCATCTCAGGATTAAGATGAAGAAAAAGACTGGTAAAGAGAGGAGAAACATTGGATCTACTGACCTTCCAGCTGTTTCTGGACTCTCCGCAGCTCTTTGAGAATTGATGCAATTTCCTACAAGGTGAGCAAGTAGAAAAAATTAAGACAAATTGGTTTAATTGATTACAAGGCAATGAAATATTTGTTGTTACTAGTTTAACTAATAAATAGTAGCTTTCAAACTATTTAGTATGAAAGAAAAGTTCAGATATGAACCAGGAAAAAAATGTTCAGCCCAATTTGTTTCTTATTTTGTTTAGTTTAACTTGAAGCTTAAAGAATTAGCTTTAAAATGAATAAAAGTACATTCACACATATAAAAAAGGAAAAGAAACTAATTAAAATGAAAACAGAATAAAGTAAAAATAAAAATGAACTTTAAAGTTATTAAACTTGTTTGTAAAAAAAAAAAAAAAAAAAAAATTGACGAAAACAACAAAATTAGTAATTAGTAACTTGAAAAAAGAAAATTATGAAAATAAACTATAAAAACATTATAGTGATACTAAAATAACACTGCTATGAACATCATTTACTGCATCCGAGGTCTAATGTACTTCCTGAAACAAATTAAAAATGTATAAAAAATTATTTATTATTTTATTCAACATTACAAATGGTTCAATTAAGTTTATATTTCATTAGACATATATGTCTGCATATACCTAACAAAAACGTATAAAAATTAAAAACTAAATAATAGATTAAATAAATAAAATTAAATGAGTGAAGCTAACTAAAAATAAATTAAATTAAATTGATAATAGAAAAAAAAATTATTATATATATAAAATACAAAATCTTAATAAAAAGACTGTTATGAAACAATATCATAAATTACTGTTGGTCTAATATAGTCCTTGAATGAATAAAAAAAAATAAATAAATAATATTAATTATAAAAAAAATATTAATATTATTTTTTTTTTTAATTCATTCAGGGAATTATATATATATTTTGTAAATTATGAATATAATTCATAATTTACAAAAATATATATTATATTATATAAATATTATATCTATTGTTATTCACCAATACAATTTGTTCAATAAAGTTCAGATTTATACAGAGTAAATACAGAAAATAATAAATAAATAAACAATATATAAGAGACACACACCTTGTTTGTTGTTTTCAGGGGTGGAGAATCATCAGCCTCATTGATTTTTGCTTCAATTTCTCCCAAAACATCCGTTTTATTATGAAACAGCACTCTGAAATAAAAATATATGTGAGAATGAAACCACAAGAAACAACAAGATAAAAATTGACAAAATTAACAACAACAACAACAACAACAACAACAACAATAATAATAATAATAATCTTTGTTTTTATAATATAGCACCTTCTCAAGATGCTTATATAAAAAAGGTCTATAAACATATACATCAAAATAAATGAACATAAGAAAAGCATTTTTTAAAATGCAAACAAGACCTACTTGATCTTCTCCGTTAGCTGTTCAGTGTTTTCACGGATGGAAAGAGACAGTTGAGACACTGGATTCAGCATCACATTGTTCAGTGGAGCCTGACATTAGAAGGAGGACATTTACAAAAGCTCAAATACAGTCATTCGATCTCCTGACGTTAAAGTGAAGAGAAGAAGCTCTTGTACCTCGTCTGCTCTCACGCTCTGCCGATTACTAACGATTTGCTCAGACTCGTCGGCTGTCGGCGCAGCAGGAGACTCTTTCTGGAAACTCAGACTGGCCTCGGGAATCTGGTGCCGCAACTGAAAGACATTTAGCATCAATAACAATCAGAAATATCTCTTGAGCAGCAAATCAGCATTAGAATGATTTCTGAAGCATCATGTGACACTAAAGACTGGAGTAACGATGCTGAAAATTCAACCCCGATCCCAGGATTACATTTGAACAGATATTCTCATAGAAGACAGACATTTTAAATCATATCTACAAAAAAAAAAACGTTCAAGACCAGACCAGAAAGTTAAAAAAGTATTCAATTTGACAGTTCAGTCTGAAATAGTTTGAAGGTCAAAGTAGTTTTAAAGCATCAATGTTTTCAAGACAATACTGTCACAGATAGATCAGATAGTCAGATTACAGATATATAAGCACGTTACTAACATATTGTTAGCATGGTTAGCAAGTTACTAGCATGAATAGCACGTTACTAACATATTGTTAGCATGGTTAGCAAGTTACTAGCATGAATAGCACGTTACTAACATATTGTTAGCATGGTTAGCAAGTTACTAGCATGAATAGCACGTTACTAACATATTGTTAGCATGGTTAGCAAGTTACTAGCATGAATAGCACGTTACTAACATATTGTTAGCATGGTTAGCAAGTTACTAGCATGAATAGCACGTTACTAACATATTGTTAGCATGGTTAGCAAGTTACTAGCATGAATAGCACGTTACTAACATATTGTTAGCATGGTTAGCAAGTTACTAGCATGAATAGCACGTTACTAACATATTGTTAGCATGGTTAGCAAGTTACTAGCATGAATAGCACGTTACTAACATATTGTTAGCATGGTTAGCAAGTTACTAGCATGAATAGCACGTTACTAACATATTGTTAGCATGGTTAGCAAGTTACTAGCATGAATAGCACGTTACTAACATATTGTTAGCATGGTTAGCAAGTTACTAGCATGAATAGCACGTTACTAACATATTGTTAGCATGGTTAGCAAGTTACTAGCATGAATAGCACGTTACTAACATATTGTTAGCATGGTTAGCAAGTTACTAGCATGAATAGCACGTTACTAACATATTGTTAGCATGGTTAGCAAGTTACTAGCATGAATAGCACGTTACTAACATATTGTTAGCATGGTTAGCAAGTTACTAGCATGAATAGCACGTTACTAACATATTGTTAGCATGGTTAGCAAGTTACTAGCATGAATAGCACGTTACTAACATATTGTTAGCATGGTTAGCAAGTTACTAGCATGAATAGCACGTTACTAACATATTGTTAGCATGGTTAGCAAGTTACTAGCATGAATAGCACGTTACTAACATATTGTTAGCATGGTTAGCAAGTTACTAGCATGAATAGCACGTTACTAACATATTGTTAGCATGGTTAGCAAGTTACTAGCATGAATAGCACGTTACTAACATATTGTTAGCATGGTTAGCAAGTTACTAGCATGAATAGCACGTTACTAACATATTGTTAGCATGGTTAGCAAGTTACTAGCATGAATAGCACGTTACTAACATATTGTTAGCATGGTTAGCAAGTTACTAGCATGAATAGCACGTTACTAACATATTGTTAGCATGGTTAGCAAGTTACTAGCATGAATAGCACGTTACTAACATATTGTTAGCATGGTTAGCAAGTTACTAGCATGAATAGCACGTTACTAACATATTGTTAGCATGGTTAGCAAGTTACTAGCATGAATAGCACGTTACCAACATATTGTTAGCATGGTTAGCAAGTTACTAGCATGAATAGCACGTTACCAACATATTGTTAGCATGGTTAGCAAGTTACTAGCATGAATAGCACGTTACCAACATATTGTTAGCATGGTTAGCAAGTTACTAGCATGAATAGCACGTTACCAACATATTGTTAGCATGGTTAGCAAGTTACTAGCATGAATAGCACGTTACTAACATATTGTTAGCATGGTTAGCAAGTTACTAGCATGAATAGCACGTTACTAACATTGTTAGCATGGTTATCAAGTTACTAGCATGAATAGCACGTTACTAACATATTGTTAGCATGGTTAGCAAGTTACTAGCATGAATAGCACGTTACTAACATATTGTTAGCATGGTTAGCAAGTTACTAGCATGAATAGCACGTTACTAACATATTGATAGCATGATTAGCATGTTACTATAATGTTGCTAGCATGATTAGCAAGCTGCTAGCATGTTTCTAGCATGATTAGCATTTTACCGGCATGTTGCTAACATGATTTTAACATAACATGTTTCTAACATGATTATCAAGTTGCTAGCATGTTTCTTGCATGATTAGCATGTTTCTAACAAGATTAGCATGTTACTAGCATGTTGTTAGCATGATTAGCAAGCTGCTAGCATGTTTCTAGCATGATTAGCATTTTACCGGCATTTTGCTAGCATGATTTTAACAACGTTTTTCTAACATGATTATCAAGTTGCTAGCATGTTTCTTGCATGATTAGCATGTTTCTAACATGATTAGCATGTTACTATAATGTTGCTAGCATGATTAGCAAACTGCTAGCATGTTTCTAGCATGATTATCATTTTACCGGCATGTTGCTAGCATGATTTTAACATAACATGTTTCTAACATGATTATCAAGTTGCTAGCATGTTTCTTGCATGATTAGCATGTTTCTAGCATGATTAGCAAGTTGCTAGCATGTTTCTAGCATGATTAGCATTTTACTGGCTAGTTTCTAACATGATTAACAAGTTACTGGCATGTTGCTAGCATGATTTTAACATAATTAACATGTTTCTAACATGATTATCAAGTTGCTAGCATGATTGGCATGTTACTAGCATGTTGTTAGCATGATTAAAAAGTCACAAGCATGTTTCTAGCACGACTAGCAGGTTGTTAGCATTTTACTAGAATGATTGGCATTTTACTGGCATGTTTCTTTCTTGTTGTTTTGATTTGAACATAATTAACATGTTTCTAACATGATTAGCAAGTTGCAAGCACATTGTTAACATATTACTAGCATGTAGTTAACATGATTAAAAAGTTACTAGCATGTTTCTAACATGATTATCAAGTGGTTGTGGTTCTTGCATGATTAACACATTGTCAGCATGTTACTAGCACGATTACCAAGTTTGCTAGCATAGTTAACACAATTGGCAAATTGCTAGCATGATTCTAACATGATTCGCAAGTTGCTAGTACGTTTCTTACATGACTTGCATGTTTTTAGCAAGATTAGCATGTTGTTAGCATGATTGGCATGTTATTAGCATGTTGTTAGCATGATTAACAAGTTTGCGTTTGAATGGATTAGAAACAGTACACAGAAGGGAAGCTTGATTGAGTCTGAAGGGATTGTGGGAGTTTTGTCAGTGTGAGTTTGAATAGTCTTGGCTCATTTGAACATTCCCTCAATGTAAGTCTATGGGATTTTTCACAGTTTTAATCCTTAATTTTAGGAAAATCGTAAGTCTGATCAGTTAGAAAACATAGCAACTCGGTTAGATCAATCTGAAGATCTGGGCTGAGTTTGGAGTTTTTCTCAAGCCAACTTAATATTTGACTATTTTACTGTATTTTGATCAAATAAATGCAGTCTTGTTAAACAGAAATGTTCTGAAAGGTACCTCTTCATGAGTGGATATGGCTGGTCCCATCTTGTCTGGTGGAGCACTCTGGGCTTCTGAGTCTCCAGCAACATCGTGAATCTCTTGGGCCAGAATAGCCAAATCTTTGGCCAAGTCTTGACTCAATCTAGCAAAGAATATGCATTAAAAAAATTCTGTGAAGCAACTTGTATCTCAAAGAGCCTATAAAGACAGACATACTGTGAGCTCAGAGGTTATTTGATGGTATATGCTTATGTTGAAGCCATCAGTTCACATTATTTCAGCTGTTTTAATGTTTAACTGTGGAATCCCTGATGAAAAACTACATTACCCATGATGCTTTAAAGAAAACTCCACCAATCAGAGAGTCTCAGTGAGCTCCACCCCCTCCCCATGCTCTCTAAACACTTAAATATCTCAATATATACGCATATTAAAATATATTTAAACTGTATTAAATTTTAATATCTATTAGTATCTATTTTAATAATATATTTTTAAATAAATATAAAATATATTGCTTTTATAGATATGAACTAAACATTTTCCGTAATTTTCAGTTCAATTATGTCATTTGTAATGCATATGCAATGCTTTAAAGCCATTAAGTACAATCTTGTACCTTACATAACATTAATTGAAAATAAAATATTACAAATATTTCAGCCCAATTTATTTCACATTTTTGTTTAGTTTAGCTTGTTTAAATTGTTTAAAGAATTAGCCATACTCACTAAAATTAATAAAACTATAAATCAAGTACAAAAAGAAAAACTTCTAAAAAAGAAAAAAAAAAACAAAAAACTAAAATTAAAACAGAAAATGTAAAAAAAAAGAAAATTGATTCAAGACATTAATAAAAAATAGAATAGTATCCCAACAAAACTAAAATAACACAATTTGCTCAAAATAAAACATTAACTAACTAGATATTTATAATAAAAACAAAAACTATAATAGCATATTAATGATACTAAAATAACACTGCTATGAATATCATTTAATGCATCCTTGGTCAAATATACTTCCTGAATTAATAAATAAATAAACAAAATAATAAATAGACTAACAGAATAATAAAGGATAAATAAAAATAAATTAAAAGAGTGAAGCTACCTAAAATGATAATAGAAAAAAATAAATAATAATAATAATAATAATAATAATAATAATAATAATAATAAAACTTGGAAATGGAAAAAGAAAATTTTATGAAAATAAAAAAACAATAATTAAAAAAACTATAATAATATATTAATTATACTAAAATAACACTGCTATGAACATCATTTACTGCATCCTAGGTCTAATATACTTCCTGGATTAAAATAATAATAATAATAATAATAATAATAATAATAATAATAATAATAATAAATATACATATAAATATAAATGCACATAATAAAAATAATAATAAATAAAGAATAAATAAAAAAATACAATGAGTGCAGCTACCCAAACTTAAAACGATAATAGAAAATGTAAAACAAAAATTCTAAATATTAATAAAAATTATAAAAGTAAATCAATGATGCTAAAATAACACTGTTATGAACATCATTTACTGCATCATAGGTCTAATATACTTCCTGAATTAAAAAAAATAAATAAAATAATAATAAATATAAATATACATATAAATATAAATGCACATAATAAAAATAAACTATTAAAAATAAAAAAAAATAATAAGTATAAATTAAAAAAATAAAATAAAATAAGTGAAGCTAACTAAAATTTTAAATAAAATCAAATAAGAAAAAAAAAAAATCAAAATATTAATAAAAACTATAAAAGTAAATCAATGATGCTAAAATAACACTGAACCATTCAAATATAACTTTTGTTTGAAGCCAAAAAAAAGTGTTTGAAAATTGGACAAGCAAACAGCACTAATGCACTCAATAATGCTCTAGTGTTGAGTAAAGTTACTTTTAAAATACAAATGTTGCATTACGCCATAAAAAGTAACTCATTACATTACTTGGTTACTTTTTATGGAAAGTAATCCATTGTGTTACTTTTTGTAACCTTGTTTGTTTTTAATAACAAAAAAACCCAAAAGGTTTATTTTTGGCAAGCGTATTGAAACATATGAGCGATCTGTTTTGTTTCCCACCTGGCGATCTCAGCGCTATGAGACGTCCAGTTCTGGAAGGCGTCGCTCTCGTGTCCTTCCCCCTCGGAGTCTCTGGAGCGGGGCGTGGCTCGCACCGGACCCGCCGGATTGATCTTGGGGTTCTGCTGGGATCCTGAATGATGGGAGCGTTTGTGTTTAGGGGTGCTATGGTTAGACTCGTACTCATCCTCCGAGGTGGAGGCGTAGTCTGAACCCTTCTGACGCCTCCTCGAGCCTTGGCCCAGGAAAATGGGGAAGGAGGAGCGTTTGGGAACACCAAGTCATCAGAGGATGGGAGAGAAACCAAAATAAAAAAGCAAGAGGAGAAAGAGACGGAGAGATGTGAGAAGACACCCGAAAAAACCAACAACCACTTCCCATTGGTCAATGGGGTTCAACAGAACTCCATAAGACTGTTAATACTGTTAGGGCTGGGCAATTTTTCCAATTTGGATTCATTCGAATGTAACATTTTAGTTTGAAAAAAGATATACATTTTTTTAAATCGAAAAAAAATAAAATAAAAATCAACTAGTCGCTAAATGTGGCAGTGAAATGGATAAAAACACAAGGTTATGCGATGTGAGGCATTTCATGTGCGAAAAACTGAAGATCCAAGCACGTTTACATTAAAAAATATTGGAAAAGCAGCACGGAAATGCAAAAACCTACTTCTGTATGTTTGATATTTGTATCAAAAGCCAGTCAAAATTTTTTGAGATTTTTAGTTTTTTTTTTTTTTCTCCAAGCCTGCATTTATTTAAATTTAAAGTACAGCAAAAACAGTAAAATTTTGAAATATTTTTACTATTTAAAATAACAGTTTTCTTTTTGAATACATTTTAAAATCTAATTTATTCCTGTGATTTTAAACCTGAATTTTTAGCATCATTACTCCAGTCAAATGATGCTTCTGGAATCATTCTAATATTCTGATTTGCTGCTTAGAAAACATTTATTATTATTATATAATTTTATATAAATGTGTATTTTTTTCAGGTTTCTTTGATGAATAGAATGTTCAGAAGAACAGCATTTTTCTGAAATAGAAATCTTTTGTAACATTATAAAGGTCTTTATCGTCACTTTTGATCATTTTAAAGCATCCTTGCTAAATAAAAGTCTTTGTTTCTATAATTTTTTTACCAAAAAGACTTTTTTGTTTTATATATATATATATATATATATATATATATATATTTTTTTTTTTTTTTATAACATAAAATTTGGACAGCAAATCAGCTTATTGGATCATGTGACACTGAGAGTAATGATGCTGAAAATTCAGGATTGATCACTGAAATAAATTACATTTTAAAACATATTCAAAGAGAAAACGGTTATTTTAAATAGTAAAAAATATTTTAAAATGTTACTATTTTTGCTGTACTTTAAAAAAAAGTTTTTGCTGTAGTTCTTTAAAAATAACACATTAAAAATCTTAAAATCTCAAACTTTTAGCAATCAAAATAAAAGCACTTTCCAAAAATTAAAACTGCCATTACTTTTTTGATTCAAGAATATTGTTCTTATTTCATATTATTTCTGAACATATACAATGTGTTTGAGACAAGCTGTACAATATTCGCCTTCATATTTCATGCATTTTTTTCTGGAAAGATATTTAACAAGTCATTTGTTTTGTTTTTTGGTTTTACGTTTACACCATGCTGACTACTTCATGTGTTGAAATAGATCTTTCTTTAAGTTTAGTTAAACATTTAAAAAATAAAATAACTGTCAAATTGGTCAAACATTCTGGAGAAAAAATAAAAGAAAATAAATAAAAAAAATTTACATTTAAAGATTTTATTTATTTTTTTGCCATATTGCCCAGCCCTAAATCCTGTTAGGAAAAAATGCAATAAATTACCTTGATTTCCACAATATACCAGTTTTTAGTATGGTAATCTGGTTATCTGCAACTTCAAATATTAGTAAAATTGGAGATTAAAATTACATGGACTTGTTAGTTGAAGAAGGTCATTGGCCCAGTTGTGCGAAACAAACAAATGCACACAAAAGTCAATGACTGCTGGAAGAATCAGTCAGTGACATTTAATCACAGGTATAAATTACATTTTAACAGATATTCAAATAGAAAATATTTCATGTTCCTGTTTGGGCTGTACTTTGGATCAAATAAATACAGGTTTGGGGACCAGAAGAGACTTCTTTAAAAAAAACCATTACAAATCTTACTGCTCAAAACCACACTCTTTCTTTAACCAGACTGTTAATAAAGATAATGTTACTTGAATCACATTGTAGTTATGTTGAGTTAAACTTAGTTAAAGTCTAGTTAAAAATAAAAAACAATCTGTTGAATTGGTTAAACATTCCAGGAAAAAACCCTAGATTTTATTTATTTATTTATTTTTTGCAATATCGCTTAGCCCTAAATCCTCTTAGGAACAATTGCAATAAATAACCTTGTTTTAAAAAATAACGTAAGTTTTTAAGTTACAAAGAGAATGTTACTTGAATCACGTTGTAGTTTAGTTAAACTTAAAGTCTAGTTAAAAAAAACAAAAACAATTTGTCGAATTGGCTAAACATTCAAAATTTATTTAAAAGATTTTATTTATTTATTTTTTGCAATATCGCTTAGCCCTAAATCCTGTTAGGAAAAACTGCAATAAATAACCTTGATTTTTTTTTTTTAAATTACGTTTTTAAGTTACAAAGAGAATGTTACTTGAATCACGTTGTGGTTACGTTGAGTTTAGTTAAACTTGGTTAAAGTCTTTAAAAAAACAACAACAACAACAAAAAAAAACAACAACAATCTGTTGAATTGGTTAAACATTCAGAGAAAAAAAAAATCTTTTTAAATCTTTTTAAATATTTTATTTCTTTTTTTTTGGAATATCGCTCAGCCCTAAATCCTGTTAGGAAAAATTGCAATAAATAACCTTGATTTTTTTTTTTTTTTTTTTTAAAGTAAGTTTTTAGTATGGTAATCTGGTTATCCTCAACTTCAAATATTAGTAAAATTAAAGATTAGTTGAAGAAGATCATTGGCCCAGTTGTGCGAAACAAACAAATGCACACAAAAAGTCAATGACTGCTGAAAGAATCATTCAGAGACAGTGACAGAACTGGATTTTTGATTAGAACCGTTGTACGTTTGTTGTTTTTGGAAGCTCATCACTCTGATAAATGGATGCGAAGCCAAAACAACCATTTCGGTAACATTTGACCAACTTTTGGCAAATTTTACAATCAAACAAACAAGAAAGCATGATACTCACTGGCAGTGCTACTAGCGTATTTGGCACTGCTCGAGCGTCCGCGGGTGATCGGCTGTCTGTTTGTGGCATTGGAAATCTTCCGCAGAAGAGCCTTGGGATCTGGCATTGACACCTTCCGCCCTGAGTTGCCCGACTCGATGCTGCGGTTTGAAAAGCCCGTCCGGCTCGTGGAAGACTCGGTATCGCTGGGCGTGTTGCATGACCCCGTCCTTTTCCTGGGAAGAGCCAAAATGTCCAATCGAGAAAGCTTCTTGCTCTCCTGAGCGCCTCGACTGTTTACCGAAGGGTTGACGTCGGAGTTCTGCGACGTCCGGTCGGTTTCGGTGCCTTCGTTGTCGGAGGCTTCGCCCAAACGCGCTCGCCTCAGCATCGAAGCCCTCGTCGGTTTCGGAGCCGAGAGGCTATTGGAGCGAGCTAGAGCCGTGTGCGCTTTGGGTTTGCTCGCACCGTCCTTCTGAAGAGGAATAGTGTACTTTTTGTAAGGTAGGGAACTTGACTCTTGGTCGGAGACGGCGTCTGGCCAGTGGCGCGCGGAGGCGCTTTGAAGGTCAGGCCCGAAGTCAGTGGAACTATGGTTACGACGGAGTTGAAAACGCTTGCCTGGATCGTCCTTTATCATCTCAGATGACGGAATATCTCTGGAACCTCTTAGGAGTCCTCTGAGGACCACTGGTTTCTTAGGCACGGAAATTGGAGGGTTCTTCCCACTGATTGTACTCGAGGTGTCCGATTCTCCCGAGAAGGAGTCGTCCATTTGGGAGCGAGCGTTGTTGTCTTGCTGGTGCCCCAGAAGCTTGGCTTCCAGAGATGCTAGAACGTCCTCCGTGTCTTTGAGGTAGGACTGAGTGTCTACAGCTTTGAAAGCATCTTTGCTAGATATCTGAGGCAACCTAGACAAGTGGACGTCGTCGCTGGTCCTTTCTTTGGTGTAACTTTCCTGTCTAACGATGGACACTAAGGTGTCTCCGCCGAGAGAGTCATCCTTAGTTGATTGATCAATGTTGGGTGGTGAACAATCGCTCCTGGTAAGTTTGCCAGGCTGTCGCGTTAAAGTTGCTGTGGAGAACTTCGAAGGCGTATCTTCTTGGTTGGTCGTTGTAGAGCGGTTCCACGTCTTCTGGGTTGAATCCGGTGTTTTCCTATATTGCTCAACCACAGAGCCATCATCAGACTTGCTGGCGTCGCTCAAGCTGTCTGGATCTAAATCATCTCGGACGCTTAGTTTTTGCGGATCCCACTGTTGCTTCTGAACTTGCGAGCTCTTCTCCGCACAGGGCAGGTAAGAGTCTGCTTGGATGTTTATTGTCGGCGGTGGCGTCTCGATTTTCTCCTTCGAAGGAACCTGAGGCAGAACTCGTCTTGATCTGCCATTTTGGCCCGTTTCTGAATAGTCAGCACTTCGGTTAAGCATAACCTGGTGGATGATCCGCTCGCCAGCTTAAAAACAAATAGGATAAATGAAACGCGCTAGCAAAGACAAAGGCAAGAAAGCTACTGAGTCAAGCGAAGTATCCATACCTCCGGCGGAAACGTCAACCTGTGTTGGGATATCAAAGAGTCCTGAAGCAGGACCTGAATCTGAATAGGTGTCAGCCAAACTGGCCCAACGAGAAACCCACCTAGTGCCTCCGGGCGTTAATGTCGCCATCGACTGTATCTGTAGAAGAGAGATGACTGAGCAATTAAACGCATTATTACATCACAGCGTTTTTTTGAAGTTGAGATATTTTCACTTTATCTGTCAAAGAAGTTTCTTTCAAGTCAAATTTGCTTTAATAATAGAATAATTCTTCCAAATCTGTCCCGGACTGCCAAGAACAAATGTGAAATTTGACTTAATTACTAGGGGTGTGACGAGATTTTAAAACTTTTTTAAAGAAATCTTTAATAATGAAATGGATAGGGAAAAACAGTATTTTATTCAACTGAAAAACACACAAAAATATAGGTGCATTTGATATGAACTTTATGAAATTAAACTTCTATTTTAATAAATTATATGCAGTAATAAACATGTAAACTTATGCTACATGAATTGGATAAATTTTTGTATTTTTTTTTAATTAGAGATCACGATTCTCTCATGATTCTGAAGAAAAAAAGATTTGATTAGAAATCTAAACAAAATAACAATTTACTAGTGATTCTGACACAACTTCGATTGCTTAAGTCATTTTTTAAAATTATATTCGATCAAATTAATAAAGACTTAATTTACTATTGGAATCTCCTGAATGAATAATTCATTGATAAATGCGTTTTTAAATGTGCAGTTGAAGAGGATAAACGTTACAATACATACACATGTTAAGATGCTTTCATTTTGATTGCTATTATAGACATTAAGTGTTTATACCCAAACTATAAACTTTTATTCTAGTGCTTCTGTTATTTAAATGTCTGTAACACAGAAATAATGATCATTATGTGACTGAAAGGCATGAATAAGATTGCGTTGGTGTTCAAACAGAGATTGCAATCTTTTTAGGATTAATGGTGCAGCTCTAATGTAAACACTGCACTTATTATCACATTCTCGCGAGACCAGACAGATCTCGCGAGACACATCGGATCTCGTCACATCCCTATTAATTACATAATCCTTTTGACATGCGTTCCAGAATTCCTACTATAATTACGACTGCTTACCAAGTATTGATTTTATAGATACTCAAACAGTAAGTACAAAGAAAATCTCATGAAACCAATGACCAAATGAAAATATCTCAACCATAAAGAGATCAGGCCATTTAATGATTCAAATCACCAACCAAAATCATCCAAAAGCAGGAAAAGACCTCCAACCACCAAACTAGCTTTGAGAAGATCCCCAAGAAACATCTAAATCACACTGGAAAATGTGGAGACGGCAGTGATTGAGTGACTGACAGATAGATCTACTGAAGCCTGTTATCCAGAGTGAGTTTACCTGTACAGGACTCTTGGCTGTGTCATTAAGGTGTGTTGAGTAATGACCCAATTTTGGGCTTGAGCTATTCTCACTGAGTAGAAGACTATCGTGAGCCTCAGTGTCATCAACTATAGGCTTAAGTGTTGCTGCTGCTGAGGTTTGGCTTTTGTCGGCAACACCAAACACCTGTTAATGATAAAGCATGCATGAATATGTCTGATCCCAACTTACTGGAACTTCTTGACTCTTGGCTGGAGGAATTATTCAAAACTAGTGGTCGGCCTGATATGGATATCGATATATCAGCTAAACAACAAAAAAAGTTGGCCGATGCGATATATATAAAAATAAAAATAAAATACTAGTGTTAGGGTTTACAGTGCTAATCAGCCAAACAGAAGAAAAAAAAATGGTTGATGCATATAATAATAATAATAAAATCTAAATAGCCAATGCCGATAAAAAAAAAAGGCAAATATTGTTTCAATATATCGGTTGACCACGATTTAAAACGCACTTAAAATGGGAAAAAATACTAGCATTAGGGGTTTCTTGTGCATATCAGCCAAAAAAATAAATGAATGGTCAATACTGATAATTAAAATAACGGCAAAATATCGGGCGATATATCGGTTGACAACTGTTCAAAACACCATTAAAATGTGATAAATTACTAGCCTTAGGTTTTACAGTGCATATCAGTCAAACAGAAAATTTTAAATAGATAATGCTAATAACTAAAAATGCCAAATATCGACCGATATATCGGTTGACCACTATTCAAAATAAACTTGAAATGTGATTAAAATACTAGTATTAGGGTTTACAGTGGAAATCAGCCAAACAGAAAAAAAAATTATGGTCAATGCAAATAATAATATAATAAAAAAAGTATATTAATGACCGATATATATTTGTTGAGAACTATTCAAAACACTTGTACTAGCCTTAAGGTTTACAGAATGCAGATATTAAAAAAAGGAAAAATATTAGCCGATATTTCAGCCGAACATGATTCAAAATGCATTTTAAATGTGATAAAAAGGCATTACAGTGCATATCAGCCAAACAGAAAAAAATCTAAATAGCCGATAATGAAAAATAACAAATATCGGTCCAATATATCTGTTGACCATTTTTATAACTGTTGAAATAAGTCAAACAGAAAATTTGAAATAGATAATGCCAATAACTAAAAATGCCAAATATCAACCGATATATTGGTTGACCACTATTCAAATAAAAGTTTATATCGGTTGATATTTGCCATTTTTAGTTATTAACATTAGCATTAGTATGCGTTTAAAATACTAGCCTTAGTGTTTACAGTGCATATCAGTCAAACAGAAAATTAAGTAATGCTAATAACTAAAAATGCCAAATATCAACCAATATATCGGTTGACCACTATTTAAAATGAATTTGAAATGTGATTAAAATACTAGCCTTTGTGTTTACAGTGCATATCAGTCAAACAGAAAATTTTAAATAATGCTAATAACTAAAAAAGTCAAATATCAACCGATATATCGGTTGACCACTATTCTAAATAAACTTGAAATGTGATTAAAATACTAGTCAAACAGAAAAAATATTAACAGCCAATGTGATAATTAAAAAATTCCAAATATCAGCCAAAATATATATATATAAAATAACAATGTTTTTGTGGTCTCTTTATCTGCTTGAATCTGATGTCAAGTACCTGATCGATCAAGCTCCGTGCCTCCACAACCTCTTTGTCTGGACTTTCAGCTTCAATGGTGTAGGTCCCCGCATCACTTAAACTGTCCTCCTCTTCCTGCGGCTTGGGAGCCACAGTTTTGGCCTCAGTACCGTTGTCTTCCACGGGTTCAGAATGAGATCTAATAGTCTGATTTACTGTATGAGAGGCAGTAGGAAAACTCTGATGTGTCACGGAGGATTCTGCGTTAGAAAATGGAGTCTTGACCCAAGTCGAGTTTCGGTCCCATGTGGGAGCAGAAGCAGGTTTCGAGACCCTATTTAACTCTGCAGCAAAGTCCTGCGATAGTTTAGACCGCCGGCCGATGCTGCCGTAAGTTTTAGACGCAGAGCGGGAGCTAAATTCAGACGTGCTCATACGGATTTCGCTCTTTTCCCGTCTTAGTGATCCGGCCCGCTGAGGACCGTCTGAACCTTTGAGGGGAATGGTGAACTGTTGTGTGGGTGGATTATGTCCGGATGGCGTTGATCGTTCTGCACCTTTCCGTTTGTCTAATTTGCTTTTTAGAACAGACTGAAAGTCAGGAGAAGACATGTTATTGGTAAAAGACTGTGAGCGCTTTTTCCGTTGACCTTCGTCAAAGAACTCGATCACAAAAGCTTGCTTGGGATCCGGTTTGTCTTGGCTCTTTGAATCTGGATTGTAGTTAACTGGGTAATCTTCTCCCTCTGGTTCTTGATTCATTTTTTGTGATCCAGAGTGGGACATCGACTGAACCATTTGCGTTTCTTCCGGTTCTTCAAAATCAGGGACTTCTTGGTGGGGTGCATCTGAAAACAAGTTACAGGTCAACATTTAACCTCAGGATATATCTGAAAACGTTCAGACCACAAATCCTAATTATTATATTAGCAACTAAAATGTAAAAAAAACAAAACAAAAAAAAAACAATTTCATTAATGGAAATAAAATAAACTGAAATGACATTTTACAATGTAAAATAAAAAATAAAAAAATTATTTTAGCTAGCTGCTAAAGCATTTGTAATTTTTGTTTATTTTGATAAACATATTAAAAATAATTATAAACAAAACTAATTAAAAAGAAAAAAAATGCAACAAAATCACTACAAATTTTACTGAAATGAAAAGGAATTCATTTTCCATGTTCATTTTAATTTTAAAGCTTTAGTATTTTTTATTTATTAAAAACAGCAAAGTCACTAAACTAATATTATTAAAAATATATATAATTTAAAAAATATATTTTTAATATATTATTATTACAAATAAAAAGTTCATTCATTTTTATTTGTCTATTTTCCATGTTCATTTTCATTTTAAAATTGTAGTATTGTTTTTATTAAAAACACAACAGTCACTAAACATTTAAAACTTTACATTTAAAATGAGTAAAAAGGCAAATTGAAGTAAAAAATTAAATAAAAAAAAATATAAATGTAATTAATGTAAAAACATAATATATTAATTATTCAAAATATTTTTTAATTTCATATAAAAAGTTCATTCGTTTTTATTTTTCTATTTTCCATGTTCATTTTAATTTAAGTTTTAGTATTTTTTTTTTTAAACAGAGCAAAGTGACTGAAACTTTACACAAAACAAATAAATATATTAGACACTTAGATACTTAGACACTAGATACTAACACTAGTGTTTTTTTATTATTATTTTAATGAATGAAAATTACAATTTAAAACGAATGAGAATACAAAATTAAGTAAAAATGAAAAAAATATTAATAAAACCATAATTGTATATTAATTCGATATTTTTTAATTAAAAATAAAAAGTTTTTAAAGTAGTTTTTAATTTTCCATTTACACTGTATCCCACCACTTTTGTTTTTGTTTGTTCATTTTAATTAATGAAAATCACAACAAAATTACTTAAACTTTACATTTAAAATGAGTAAGAATACAAAATAAAGTAAAAGTGAAAAAAAAATATGAATAAAAACCACAGTTAATCATTATCATTGTAAATGTTTAATAAATTTGTTGTTTATTGTCATTTTTATTAATAAAATAAATCTAATATAAAAAATATATTTTTACATTTAAAATGAAAAAAAAAAAAAGTAATATTTAAAAGCATATTAATAACACTAAAATAAGACTGTATCCTATAACTTAAAGCTAAACTTTTTGCTGAACAAAAATGCTGTCTCAGTCTTGATGAAGAGCCACAACTTATTTCCCAGATAACCCTTCCAACTATACAATTCTGTTGTGTTTTACCTTTGAAGGTCTTGTTGAAGAGCTCTTCTGAGCCAGACTGCTGTTGTAGACTCCTCATCATATTGGTGTCACTCTGAACCAACCAATCGGCCACTTTGTTCTCCACCGACATCACCTCCGTGAGCCTGGCTATGGACTCTTTGGTGGGGATCTTGCGCTGGCGGACGGAGAGCTTGGTGACGTGGTCCTTGATCTTCATCCTTCCAGGGGTTTGGTCGTCAAACTCGATGGTGAAGGAGGCATGGCCCTGAACCACCGGAGGCGTTGCAGGGGGTTTGTGGTCCGTGTCTTTCGTGGGAATCTCCTGGACTTCCGGGGAAGCGGTTTTGGGCTTTGAATGGATCTCCTTTGTGGGAATCTCAAAGTAGCTTGGTTCCTTTCGGTACGAATAACCGGTTTTGCTCTGGCCATTGAGAAGCTCATCTGGAGAAGCGCTGAGCTCAGGTTTGGCACCATCCTTGAGGTTTTCTGTGAAAAGATATCAGTGTTAATGAACTAGCTGAAATAAAATTAGTCATTTATTTTATTTTAAGTTACAAAATGTTTATGTTTTCAGTTTTAGTTTACAATAATAATAAATAGTTAAATAATAAACAATAAATAGTAATCAATAATTTGATACGCACTCTAAATCACTGGGTTGAAACAAAAGATTTGGAAAGGTTTTTGAAACTTCACAGAATCAAAACGTACCAATTACTACAAACTAGAAAAAAATAAATCAAATAAAATAAAAATTACAATTAAAATAAATAAATGATACAAAAATAAATGAATTAAAAATCTGTTGAATTTTAGATGAATAAAAAAAAAAAAAAAAAAAAAAAAAAAAAAAAAATGGTAAAACAAAATAAAAAAAAATAATAAAATAAAATGAAAATCACAAACATGAATTATAAGCTTTCAAAGCTTCACAGAATCAGTAATTTCAAAAGCACAAATGAAAAAAAATTATAAAATAAAAATTACAATAAAATAAAAAATAAACTATACAAAAACATAAAAATAATAAAACAAAACAAAAAAAATCTAAATTTCACAAAATAAATAAAATGCTTGGTTCGAAATAAAGTATGCAAAGGTTTTCAAAGTTTCACAGAATCTGTATTGTCAAAAGTGACCATCACTACAAACTAATTACAAAGAAAAAAAAAATCTAATAAATGAAAATCATAAAAACAAATATAAAAATAATAAAAAAAGAAAAGAAACATTACAATGAAAAAAACGACAAAATAATAAATTAGAAATCAATTTAATATTAGACTAATAAAAATAAATAAAAATCCTCAAAAACAATTAAAATGAACAAAATAAACTGGTGTCACTTTTTAATTTCGCCAAGGGTTTCAAAGCTTCACAGAATCAGTAATTTCAAAAGCACAAATCACTAGGAAAAAAAATGAAATAAAAATTACAATAAAATAAAAATAAACTATACAAAAACATAAAAATAATAAAACTAAAAAAATCGAAATTTCACAAAATAAATAAAATGCTTGGTTCCAAAAAAAAATAAAATAATAATAATAATAATAATAATAATAATAATAATAATATTATATATATATATATATATATATATATATAAAAATTATAGATTAAAATAAAAACATTAAACTAAATACAAAATAATAAGTAAATAAATAAATAAATAATTAATACAAATAAATAAAAATCCTTAAAAATAATTAAATGAACAATTTTTAATTTTGCAAAGGGTTTCAAAGTGTCACAGAATCAGTATTTTCAAAAGCACCAATGATTGCAAACAAAAAACTAACAAAAAAAAAAAAAACAATAAAAATATCACACAAATAAGGAAAAAAAATAAAAATAAATGAAAATCATAAAAAAATAGAATATACTTAAGAAATAAAGAAAAAAAACAATTAAAATAAAATAAACAATACAAAATAATAAATAAACAAATAAATAAATACATTTAATATTAGATGAATAACAACAACACAAACAAAAATTCTCAAAAACTGTTTCAAAAGTGAAAAAAAAGGTTTCAAAGCGACACAGAATCAGTATTTCGAAAGCACCATCACTACAAACTAATTGCAAAGACAGATTAAGACGTGTGTGGAGGCAGGTGAGCGTGTGACAAACAGACGAAGAGCTAATTAAATTATTACTTAAGATTAACTACCGCACACCTGCTGTGACAAAACCTTTGTAAGGTCAAGTATTTCAAGTCGATCTTATCGATAGGTGGCGCTATTCAGCACAGCATGGCTAGTTAGTAGAAGACATCATCAGAGAAAACACCAGACAAACGCTGACTCTTGCTTGCACTTAACAACGAAACACTAAACTAAGATTTCAAAACCACTGACATGGAACAAATGTTTCTATGGTCACCCGTTAATCTGAAGAAAACTCTGAGAAGTACTTAAGACTCAGAGGAAAATACAATGACCTTCTCATTGGACTTAGACAACGGCCGCTAATCCATCACGAGGTTGAACTCGCTAGTCTGACGTGTTTTAAAGCTCATGCCAGTGAGGATTTTAGTACTGAATTCCTCAGGATCACCAAACACAAAAGGATTTTTCTGTTCTGAGCTCGAACCGCTGTTGCATTGCTGTTTTTACACACATTTAATAGACTTTAAAAAGCATCTGATGATTTCAGGGGATTATTTTGTATCAAATAAATCATTTTTTGGTACTCAAACTGCAAGTCTGTGGGTAAATCTTGGGTTTTATGGTTCAGGAGTCTCAGTTTCAGACCTGTGTGATGTTCATGAAGGCTCGGATCGCAGCGCTGAGCTTTATCTTCATCATCCTCGCCCCACCAGGACGGCTGACCGTACAGAGGAGTGGGTCTGGATACGGACGGATCTGTCATGGAATGAAGGAAAAGGAAGAGTTTGATGAAACCATTGAAAACTTCTAGCATTAATGCTGCTCAAATCGCAGGAGACACTTTCCATTAATACCATATATCCGATGACATTATTTATAAAATAAGTCTATAAATAACAACAACAACAACAACAACAACAACAACAACAACAACAACAACAACAACAACAACAACAACAACAACAACAACAACAACAACAACAACAATAATAATAATAAAACTCTAAAAAAAGTAATACTAAAAAAAAAAAAAACCATAAATAAAAAGATTACTTATTTTAGAGATAAAAACAAATTACTATTAAAGCAAAAAAAAAAAAACAAAATGATAAAAATTAATTTTTAATTAATGTTCTAATAGATACATAAAGCAATACAAATACATTAAAATCATAAAATGAACAAAAATCACACACCTGATATTACTTCTGTAAAAAATTAATTAAAAAAAAAAACAATCACACAAAATAATAATAATAATAATAAATAATAAAACCATTTAAAAAAATTATGTTAATACTAAATAAATAAAAATCAAAAATAAATAAAAGATTACTTATTTTAGAAAAAACAAAAATTAATTTAAATGTACTAATAGATACAAAGCAATACAAATAAACAAAAATCCTAAAATGAACAAAAATCACAAATCTGATATTACTTCTTTAAAAAAATTATTCAAATAAAAAAATATACAATAATAATAATGATAATAATACAACCATTAAAAAAAATATGTAATACTCAATAAATAAAAATCATGAAAATAAATAAGAGATTACTTATTTTTAAAAATAAATTAAAAAATAAGCTACTATTAAAGTAAAAAACTACATAAAATGATAAAAAAAAAAAAAAATGAACTAAAATATACAAAATAAATAAAAATCATAAAAGTAACAAATTATAAATCTGATATTACTTCTTTTTAAAAACTATAAAAAGTAAAAACTATGCAAATAAAAAATAATATTAGATGAATACATATTACAAAATACAAAAAATATGATGAAAAACTAAAAGAATAAAAAAATAAATAAAAGATGACTTATTTTAGAAATAAAGAAAATAAAAATAAATTAATAAATTACAATTAAAGTAATAAACTATACAAAATGATAAAAATAAATGAAAAATCTACTACTACTAGATAAATACAAATAAATAATCCTGACATGCATTTAAAAAAAAAAAAAAATATATATATTTTGATGAATAAAAATCAAATAAATACAAATAATAAAAAATACATAACATGATGAAAAACTAAATTAAAAAAAAATCTATAAAAATCATAAAATAATACTAGATTAACAAATATCTATCTATAAATAAATAAGTACATAATAAAAATGAAATTATTGGTTGCATAAAAATCCTAAAACACATCAATGAAAAACTTGTGACATTATTTTAGAAATAAAGACAAAACAATAAATTACAATTCAAAAATACATTAAAACCCAGTCATTTAGTTAAAATAATTTAATCACTTAACTAGATGTATAAAAATAAAATGGTGACATTACGTATAAAAAAAACTAAATAAATGTAATACAAGATAAATAAAAATCCAACAAATAAAAATCAAACTAATAATAAAAAAAAAAAAGCGCCTCCATTAACTGGCAGTGTTAAAGAAAGAGAAACATTTTTTAATCCTTTTCATGTCAGTGTCAGCGAGCACAACAGCTTAATTTAAAACTAAATGAATGGTTGGCAAAACTTTCATGTGCATTAGACATTTCTGGCCTGAAGCCCTTAGAAAAGCAACAGTAATTTAGCAAATAGCAGACTGTGAGCGGCACAGAGGCGCTAGTTTCTCGACTCCACCCGATCAGAGCAATCTAAACGGTCAGCCGCTGCGCTCATCTACAGCTCTACTGTCTGTCAGAGATAACCAGTCACACTGGTTAAAGCAAGCCGCGGCACGGACACTGTTGTCACGGCGACGATATTTAATAACAACAAAGAGAACGACGGAACAGACAGGAAACATTTCGAATTCAAATGTTGCACTCGTGTGTCATTTAACAGCACAGACATAAACACTAGAAGAGGGTCAAAGACAATCGTCTGCAACAGTTTCTGACTTCAGTATAGAAACTTTAGCACTCAAACGGAGGTAAGAGCTTACTGGGAAGAAAATGCTAAAACATGATTTAATCCCATGAGTCAGTTGGGCAGGACTAGGTCAGAAACCACAGGAAGTTCAGGATTGAAACTTTCTCATGAAACCGTTCTGAAAGTTTTTACCAAAAACGCTTGCATTTTAAAGCTTAAAAACTATATCATGTATTATTTACTTATTATCTACAACACCTGGGATTTCAAAACGTTTGTCAGCTGAAATATTATCATTGAGGTTTTAGGTTTTTGAACTTAATTTAGTGAATTTGGTGACTTATAAATAAAATATAAAATAGAAACATTATATCAGATAAATTTAATTAATTTAAGAATAGATACAAATAAAAATAAAAATCCAAAATAAATCAGATGAATAAAAACCTGACATTACTTCATTTAAAAACTATAATAATTACAAAAAAATACTATTAAAAAAAAAATAATATACAAAATAATGAAAAATAAAAATGAATAATATTAAAAGGAATAAAATAAATGCAAACCATAATTATAAAATACATTTTATGAATAAAAAACTAAAATAAATTAGATTTTTTTTTTTTACAAATCTAACAATTATTAACATTACATATATAACAAATAATATATATTAATATATAACAATCATAACATGTAATTATTATTATTATTATTATTATTATTATTATTATTATTATTATTATTAATAATAAATAATGAAATAATTAAAATACAAAACATAAATTAGTTAAACTTGTGGCATTGGTTATTTTAGAAACAAATTACAAAAAAATAAAAATAAAAAATAAAAAAAGAACAAATTCTATACTAAAATAATAAAAATCATATAGCAGTATATAAATCATAACCATAAAATACATTATGATGAAAAACAAAAATAAATAAAAATCTAAAACAAATCAGATTAATAAAAAACATAAAATAAATAAAACAAACAATAGTAGTAGATGGATAATCTAAATAAATTATAATAAATTGAATTATTAATAATTTAATAAATTAATAACAGATTAATAAAAATTAAATAAAACAATTTAATATAAATCGGATGAATAAAAATTCTAAAATAAATGGGGTAAAAATGAAATTATTGGTTGAATAAAAATCCTAAAATATATTAATTAAAAATCAAATAAAAAGAAAACCTATACAAAATAATACATTAAAATCATCAGTCATTTAATTAAAATAATTTAATCATTTAAGTAGATGAATAAAAATCATAATAAAATTAACTGGTGACATTACAGTTTAATACTAGATAAATAAAAACAAACAAATAAATCATACTAATAAATAAAAATCAAATAAATAAAACTACAAAGTCTAATTTTAAATATTAGTTAAAATATTAAAATTATTAATTAAAATAGCACTTCAACTCAAAATACTAAAATTTAAATAAACAATTATTATTAAAATTATATAGACAAACTAAAACTAATCAAAATTACATATAAAAATATATAAAATATTACAAATAACTTAAAGTAACTCAAAATATCATCAATAACACTGCAAAATAACTAAAACAGCACTGCAGCTCACAAACAACCTGCAGTTCCCTCATGAACACCACTTTGGAAAATTCACATCATCTACAAACATTCAGAATCCATTTTCACTGGATGATTCAAGCGTTCCAGTTCGGTCAACCATGAAACACCTAGTTTTTCCCATGAGCAACACTATCCCTCTTTAAGAGCCCTAAACAAATGTCTCTCTGTGAGTCCCTGTTCACTGATATCAGTTTTTCAGAGGTTTGATCTTATCACTAACCCTCAATATGAGCACCAGCAATGCTGCTGACTGACTTTGCAAGCT
The DNA here is from genome assembly GCA_033026305.1 of Cirrhinus molitorella. Classification (NCBI taxonomy): domain Eukaryota; kingdom Metazoa; phylum Chordata; class Actinopteri; order Cypriniformes; family Cyprinidae; genus Cirrhinus; species Cirrhinus molitorella. The sequence continues at coordinate 34,616,266 of CM065135.1, forward strand.
CTTGTGCACAAAAAGACACACATGTGAAATAAACAAGTACAAACAGATCAGCAGGGAGAGTCTGGTGGAGCGAGTGTGACGCTAGTTTAACAGGGTTTAGCACTAATCTCATCACAACACCTGCAGCAGAGCAATGCCAACCGCAAACCGATTAATCGACTCACAATCAAACACAGTCACAGTGTCTTAAAGGGACAGTTCACCCCCAAAAATGCTGTTCATTTACTAACCCCCAGGCCATTCAAGGCCATAATGGCTTTGAGAGTCAAAAAAGCACATACATGTAACACAAAATTAATACCCATAGCTCCTTATGATATATTGAAGTCTTATGAAGCGAAACGATTAGTTGGTGCAAGAAACCTAAAGAGCAGGTACTGTTTTTTTTTTACATATCTCTTTTGCAATTTGTAATATAGCTATGCTTCCATGTAATCCTTCAATGTTTTCATCTCATTATTTTAGAGCACTATTATTGTTTTATGTAAAGGTGCATGCTAGGGTTGCCAGGTAGTCACAAAAACCCCGAAATCACATTTCGAGGAGGATCCCCCTTTACAAAAAAAAAAAGCTTTCCAGGGTTTGAAATACACACTTTTCATCAGGGTTTCCCTGGTAAATTCGCATTATGACGTAAAATATGATAAAATATGTAAATATGACGTTATTGTGGTTGCTTCAACCAGAAACATCAAAAACAACTACAGACTTGGCAACACAACTAGTAGGGCTGGCTAACTTTTACTCCTCTTTGTGCCAATCACAACAGGCTTGGCCAGCTGACCAATCAGAGCAGAGTAGGCTAATGGAAGGGAGGGGTTTACAGACATTACGCTCAAAACAGACCCGAACAAACTAACAACAAACTGTTGACTGATTTCGTTTCAACATCTTGGACAAATTACTATGTATAAATGTATATTCTGGGAAAATGACAATGTTTTCTGACATTAGATGCATTTAAACCTGTTTTAGGGGACTCAATACAACATCAGGTACTTAAAAAAAAAAAAAAACATATGACCTGCTCTTTAACATTATTTACAGCATTATTTTTTTTATCCAAAGAGTGAATTCACTGAATCTGGATCTGGAATCTGGATTACAGGTAATAATGTTGTAAATAATGTTCATTTTCTTGCACAGACTGATCATTTCACTTCATAAGACCTCAGTATATTGTCAAGAGCCATAGGTATTTATTTTGTGCTCCTTCATATGCTTTTTTTAATCTCAAAACATGCACTCGCTGACTTTCATTTCATTAATCACGGACCACCACTGTTTTCTTTCCGTTTACTGAAAAAACAAAGTCACCTACACCTTGGATAGATAAATTAACAGCAAATTGTCATTTTTTGTTTGATATACCCTTTAAAATTACACTGATGGACAGAACAGCCATTTAAATGCCAGCAATATTCAAACTATACTTGTACTTCCTGAAGGTAATTCAGCAACTATGTAAATATTACAAAGATATCATCACTGTCGGCCAGATTCTACATGCTGAGCATCTTATCAGTTTCTGAAGTATAACATTTGCACAAACCTAAGATTGAAATGATCTATAAAGCAAACTCTAAATAGTGTCTGTACACTAAGTGTTTCAGATTTAATTAGTTGCAAACAAATTGTGCACAAGATAAAATATGAGGAAAAGTTACACTTCTTCTAAAAGAAATAGGTGATAAATATCAGGCAAATCTTTGTTTTTGAATTGAACATGAAACAACATTCACAACATATTTTGTCCTTATGTAACATTACATTTCCTGATAAAATAGGACATTCAATAAGAAAAAAAAAGGACTTGATCTAGTCAAAGAAAAAGGAAAGTCGTTCTAGAAGTGGAGAAAGTTATTACATGATGATGAAAAATTATTGTTTTCGGTCAAAAATGGTAAGATTATAAAAAATTGCTTATAAATTCTTGTCATGCTATGTTACAGAGATTTAGTTTTAACATTTTTTGTTTTATTTTTGCATTAAAAGGCAAAATAAATAAATAAATACAAATACTTTGAATAAAATCATTTAAATTTTCAATTTTATATATTATATAAATTATATATAATTTTATTTAATATAATATATAAGCTTTCCATTGATGTATGGTTTGTTAGGATAAGACAATATTTGGTCGAGATACAATTTTGAATAGAATTCAATACTCAATTTTAAGTAAAAAATTGAGTGCTATTGAGAAAAATCACCTTTAAAGTAGTTCAAATGAAGTTCTTTGCAATGCATATTACTAATAAAAATTTTAAGTTTTGATATATTTACGGTAGGAAATTTACAAAATATCTTTACTCAATATCGTATTGAGATATTTTGACATAAAAGAAAAATCGATCATTTTGACCTATGCAATGTATTTTTGGCTATTGCTATAAATATACCTGTGCCACTTAAGACTGGTTTTGTGGTCCAGGGTCATATATAATATATGATAACATAAATTATAATTTGATAAACTACCAAATATTGTATTCAATCATTTTATCAACTTGTTTTCTTTCAATTAGCACAATTAGTTGCCGTTCAGTTAGTTTTCCTTCAATATTCATTCAGTTTTTGAGTTAACTTTGCCAACATTATCCACAAACAATGCTTTCTTTTACTCAAAAACAGATACAAGAGCTTAAATCAATGAGGCCTATGATCAATCCGTTCATAAAAAGACTGAATCCAAAAGCATATAACAAATTTATATGAGAACATATTTAATGAGAAATTTTCAAAAGCCCAGGGGCAAGTTTGACTAACATCTTGTGCCATTTTGACGTTAAAATAATACGGTCAGGATTTACTGAAGACACGCAGTGAAGAATTAGCACTGAAAAGGCGTGGACGCGGTTATTTTTGTGCCTGACCTTACTGAATATGCATTTGTAGGAGTTTCCCTTTCAGATGCTACATTTATGGGAGGAGAGGACTAAAATGAATCACACAACAAGATTTAATTTTTGCACTCATCAAATTACTGGTATTTACACCATTATTTAGTCTAGCAGGCGGTAATGTGTGCTGCATTGGGTAGATTGCGCTGGTCATTATGGAAATGTGCGCATTGTAAGTAAATCACACACAGAATTTTCCCCTCCCATCTGCGCTTTTATGGAATTGTGGTCTAGCACTAATTTGCCCCGTTTAGTAAAACTGGCCCTAGATATCTTTGATTGGAAACACCAAATTACGAAAATATTTTCAATACAGATCAACAGTTACAAAAAGTAAAGAGATATCATTTTGATTTCATGTTGACTGAAGTATTTCACAAGTACAGGATCCTTATGTTACCTGTGATGATTTTGCGCTCTGTTTTGTCAGATTTGACACGGAACCCGTCTGAGTTTCGGCGTCTCTCGTCTGTCTGCATGTGTTTCTTGGTTTCTGGCGTCTCTTGACCCAGCTGAAGCTGACTGGTGTATTTTTCATGCTGGAATCCAGAAAACATGAATTACATGAGTGAACTCTCAACACACATAAACAGCATTAAAAGCTCCCAGTGAACAACAAACAATGCATCAATAAACAACTCAAGCAATTTACAAAATTCTTAATGTCTAAATACAGTATAAATACAGGGTTCCCACTCTAAGCCAAACTTTTACTTCTAACTTTTTTTGACTTTCACTGATTAAAAAGCTGAATTTCCATCCCCTATAATGAACAGATCCATCTATTTGCAAGCTTTATAAATTTTTTTTTTTTAGTACATAACACATATACACTACTTGTTTGTTTGTTTTTTTAACCATATTTTTCTGTACTATTTCTACAGAAATCAGCTTATTTTAAATTCATTTTTATGCTTTCATAACCATAACCTAAACCATAACAACAGGCAAAATGCGTGAAACAATAAAACAAAATACGGTATAGAAAAATTACATTTTGATAAATGGAAGCAAAAATAAAATAATAAATGTTTTAATAATAATAATAATAATAATAACAATAATAATAATAATAATAATAATAAGTTATTATTGTTATAATTATATAATAATTTAACAATAATAATAATAATAATAATAATAATAAGTCAGTTTAGAAATTTTAATTTTATTATTTTATTTTAAATGTTATTAGTATTAAATTGTCTAAATTGTTGTTTTTGTTATTAGAACAGTACAGATGAGAAACTCAGTGAACAAACAATGCATCATACAACTCAAGCAATTTAGAATATTCTGGGTTATTTACAACTTCATGTCTATAAACAAAAGTATAAATACAAATGCATTTCACCTAAAAATAAATAAATAAACAATTTATGACTACTACTACTACTACTACTACTACTAATAATAATAATGATAATTTGTTATTATCGTTATAATTATATAATAATAATAATAATAATAATAATAATAATAATAATGTCAGTTTAGAAAATGTTATAATAAATTGTTATTAGTATTAAATTGTCTAAATTATTGTTGTTTTTGTTATTGCAACAATACAGATGAAAAACATTGCGTCAATAAACAACTCAAGCAATTTAGAATATTCTGGGTTATTTACAACTTCAAGTCTATAAACAAAAGTACAAATACAAATGCATTTCACCTAAAAATAAATAAAATAAACAATATATTAATAATAATAATAATAATAAATGTCAGTTTAGACAATTTAAAAATAATTAATGTTATTAGTATTATTAAATATATTTGTATTAAATTGCCAAAATGATTGTTGTTATTACATACTTTAAAGTACTTTAACAAAAATACAACCAACACATTTACGCTTTCGGTAACACTTTACAATCATGTTAACATTAGTTAACTAGTTAAAAAAAAAAAGACCTAACAATTAAAATAATTCTAAAGAATTTATTAATCTCAGTTAATGTTGTTTCAACATTTACTAATACATTATTAAAATCAAGTTATATCCATTAATATTATGTACGGATCTGAGCTGACAAATTTTTTTTTTTAATTAACAAAAACAAAGAATAAATATTATTACAAATGTACTGCACATTGTTAGTTTATGCAGAACTTTATGGTAAACAAACTAACCCACTGACATTTTAAGTGGATTACTATAAATCTTGTCTGTTTTTACATACTGAGCCTCTGGAAAACCAGTATGACACAAACAGCATGTAAACAGTACACTGAAAATAAACCAGAATATTCTTATGAAAGGTCAGGAATACAGAGATGATATGAAATGAGATTTGAATCTACCTTGAGGGCTTCCTCTGGCACTTTGTGTTGGCTTCTCTCCAGGATGTATATGTGTGAATGTGTGAACGGTCAAGAACAAACACAGTTAAAGCACAAACTATCTCATAACGATCAGGGAGAGGAAACAACAGCAGGACAAAACCACAAGATCAACAATGAGCCGCAGTCGAATCGCTGGTAGCATCGTTTCTATTGAGCTGAGCACACTGTCCTCAAGCACACTCTGGGCAAATCTGTCTCATAAACAAGAAAGCTGCTTTTGTGGTCATTATCAAAGGGCATTTCTGCAAGGTTATTTATTTTCACCGCGGGTTTAGAGGATTTCGCTCTCAGCATCGAGCAAAATTTAAAGGCCTGAGTCAAACCACACTGGACACACATGCCTGCTTTATTCGGCTTTCGAGTTTGAGGAAGGATATCATATCCGAAGCGAATGACATCTGATAACTTCAGGGTGATGTACTTCTGATCGGGGATGCGAAGGTCATTCACGAAGGTCTGGAAATGAAAAAAAAAATAAAAGTTTTTAAACTGAACAATCAAAGTCTTTCAGCATGTTAGACGTTATATTTCAGTAATATCACCTAATTGCAGAAATTTTAACCAAATCCAGAAGCCCTATATAACATCCATCATTGTATTTGTGCAACTAAACCAAAGAGTAATACATGTTGTTGAATTGTAATACAGAATTGAGAGTTTCTCTCTCATATATAAACATAAACAGAGATATAAACTTGCAATTGCAAGTTATAAAGTCAGAATTGTGAGATATAAAGTCAGAATTACAAGTTATAAGTTTGAATTGTGCGTTTGTATCTCACAATTCTGACTATGTAAAAATTGCAAGAAAAGTCAGAATTTGAAAATACAAACTCACAATTGTGAGATTATATCATGCAATTCTGAGAAAAAAAATAGATAAAGTTGCAATAACATTTTTTTGTTATTTTTTTTATTCAGTGGCGGAAACGGCATCCATACTTCTCACACAGCAGAATTGCAAGATGTCTTTTAAAGAGCAGTTCTATATAAATGACATACATACTTGCATTTGTGCATGCAGAATATGCAGCGCTTGAAGATTAAAACATGCAATGCAAGATGTTTTTCAACTCTAATTGCAATCATTTTAAGATATACGCAAGTTTGCAAGATATAAGTCTGAATTGTGAGTTTATATCTTGCAATTCTGACTATATAAGAATTGCAAGAAAAGTCGGAATTGCGTCTGAAATTCTAAGACAGAAGATATAAACTAGCAATTGCATGTTATAAAGAACATAAAACTTAAAATAAACTTGCAATTCTGAGAAAAAGTCAAAATTCTGAAAAAAAGGTCAGAATTGTAAGTTTATTTCTTCACAAGAATTGTGAGAAAAGTCAGAATTTTAAGATACAAACTCACAATTGTGAGTTTATATCATGCAATTTTTTTTTTTTTAAAGAAAATTAGCTAGTTGCAATAATTTTTTTTTCAGCTGTGGAAATGGCTTCCATACTTCTCACACAGCAGAATTGCAAGATGTCTTTTAAATAGCAGTTCTATATAAATGACATGCATACTTGCATTTGTGAATGCAGAATTAATTGAAGATTAAAACATGCAACGCAAGATGTTTTCAACTCTAATTGCAGTCATTTTAACCATATCGAGATGCCCTATAGAAAATATGTTTGCAATGGTGCATGCACAAACTGAAGCACCCGCAAAACATTTGCCTTTTATTTTTTATTTGCTTTTACACTTATCTCACAGCAAAAATGCATGATGCTTAGTGTGATATTTCATATCACACTATTTGATAAAACTGCATTTTAAACAAACAAAGCATATAAAATCCACATTTGCATTTAAAGCGTGCATTGTGCAATGTTTTTCAAACTCGTTTGTAAGTCACATTATGTCAAAATTGCATAACATGCACAGAGCTGCTGTTTAAAATTGATTTTGCATATTCGTTTTTATCCAGCAGCAATGCAAGATACATTTCAAATTGTAGTTCAAATCGCACTATTTGACAAAACGGCATTCATACCAAGCTGTCCTATATAAAACCCATATTTGCATTCGTGCACACAGAAACTGCAAAAGCACATTTAAGACATGCAGAGGACGCAGTGAACTCACCCCATTAAGGCTGCCCAAGTCTTTAACCAGGTGCTCGCCTGTAGACGTGTCATAGTTGATCACCGCGTGTTGTTTGTCCACGCTGCGTGACTGCGAAAGTGCAAAGAACAGAAAGCAGCTTATCGTAAAATAAACATGCACGCAAATCCAATGTAAACACTACAAAGGGCCAGAAAACAACCTTCGGTGTTAAAAGGTCTGCTGAGATATTTACACAGCGGGACAGAGTGCATTAAAAGAACAGAAGGCCTGTCTGGAGCCCTTATCCACCGTCTGGAGAACAGAGCCATGGCCAAAAAGTGTGAGCAGCACACAATATAATAACATCAGCGTAGGAGGGCAGAAGACCGTCTATTCCGTGGAGAAAATCCTATCAGTTAACTTGGGAGATAAACATTTACATTTGGCCACAGGAAGGCACAATTATCCAGCATTATCAGAGTCAGCAGTCTTCATGCATCAAAGCAAATCAGCTCACACTCATTTACAGCCTCATTAGTGGCCATCAGCTGATGTCATTGTTTAGAGCCACTGAGAGAGACATGCATGCACGTTGAATATGCATCCTATGAATTAAAGTACAGTGTTGTCACAATACCAACATTTTGACTCCTATATCTTGATACTACTACTGAACTGATACTACAATAAAAACATAGAATGACAGGTAGTAAATAAATTATAGATGATCCAAATGAAGGTTAGTTATTTTATCTATTAAAAAAGCATTTCATCCCCCTTAAAAAAAAAAAAAAAAAAAAAAAAAAAAAAAAAATCACAATTTAAAAATTAAATTTTAAGTATACTATATATTTTACTATAATACTTTTTACATTATTTTATTTATTCAAGTTTTAGTTTAGCATAATAACTCAACTTTTTAAATAATTTATGATTTTAGTTTACTATAATAACCCTACTTTTTATTTATTTTTAATGGTTGTAGTTTACTATAATATCCCTACTTTTTTAACATTTTTTTTTACTATAATAACCCTACTTTTTCTTATGTTTTTTTTTTTGTGTTTTTAATTTTAGTTTACTATATTAACCCTACTTTTTATTATTATTATAAAATAGTTGTAGATCCCTAACCCTAATTTTTTAATGGTTTAAGTTTTAGTTTACTAAAATTTAATTTTAAGGCCCTATAAAATACATTCTATTATTTTTTCTATAGTTTACTATAATACTTTTTACATTATTTTATTTAAGTTTTAGTTTACTAAATAACCCAACTTTTTAAATTATTTTTTATGATTTTATTTTACTATAATAACCCTACTGTTTATTTTCATTTTTTTATGGTTTTAGTTTACTATAATATCCCTACTTTTTATTTTATTTTTTATTTTTTAATGGTTGTAGTTTACTATAATATCCCTACTTTTTTAACATTTTTTATTTACTATAATAACCCTACTTTTTATTATTTTTATAAAATAGTTGTAGATCCCTAACCCTAATTATTAATTTTTTTTTTTACTAAAGTTTAAGTTTTAGTTTGCTAAAATTTAATTTTAAGGCCCTATAAAATACGTTTTATTATTTTTCTCAAATTCAGTTTTAATCTGATCAAATTCTGTGAATCTGTTTTCTATTCATTTTCTCCATTCCATTTTAATAGATTCATCAAATTTACATTAATTGATTTTATAAAGAGTAATTCATTATTTATTTCATTTTTTTTTCCAGAAATACTGTCGTGTGTTTACAATTTCCTTGTAAATAAATTCTGGTAAATAATTTTTCTAATAAATATTCCTTTAATTATTAGTAGTAGTTAATAATAATTAAAGCAATATTCATTATAAAAATTATTTACCAGAATTTATTTACAAGGAAATTGTAGTAGCACTATCATTACATTAAATAATATTTCTATCAAGTTAAACCAAACTTTTATTTTGACAGGTTGCTGCCTTTATATTTCTGTTTGTATATGATATGAAAATGTTTTTTCTCCAAATGAATGATAAAATGCTCATGAATTGACTTTCACAGTTCAAAATCCATGATATTCTGTGTTATACGTAAAATCCGGTTTTATGACTGGATCGTGGATCCACTTCACTTTAAATCATAGGACCTTAAAGAAACATGTTAATACGGCTCTTATCAAAATGCTTTCTTGCAACACTAGTAAAGTGTATATTTATACATTTAAGTTGCATGCAAAGTCTGCATGTCATTGCATAACATTTTTGAGTTAATGATAGTGCATCTTGAAAGAATTGCTCTGACGTGGTTGAACATACTCCAGATCTGGCGGCTGGTGAGGAATGTGATTCATGAGTGAGAGGGAGAGGCCGAGGTTTGGACGCATTCAGCATGCATGAATAGACAGGACGAGGCTTTTGACTCGAGTAAACTGCTGTGGTGAGAAGGCTGTGCTAAACTAACCACAGATGAACAGAACTGTATAAACAGAGTCAAAATGCTGCATTCTAGTGTCAGCAGAACAACAGCAAGAGACAAACAGAGGGGGACGTTTGTTTGATTTGAGTTTAAGAGACAGAAATGGCCCTTTGCTGAAGCTTCATCCTCCTGTTGCTCAGACTTAACAGCCCACACCATATGAGTAAACAGGAGATTTTTCTGTTTCATGTTTTCCATTAATATCTGGAATTACTTTTCATTTTTATATTTCCTTTTTTTGTTTTAATTAAAGTTTTCACAAGCTTGTTGGGTTTGTCATCTTTACTACTTTTTTAACATGTCTTTTTTATTCCGTTTTTGTTTTAATTATTTTAGTACAATATGTTTAACTAAATGAAGATAAGAAATACTGCTTTGGCAACTAGCTGAAAAATAAAACGTTTAATATTTCATTTCAATTCAAATTGAAATTATTTTACATAAAGGACATGCATATTTAAGGTTTTCATTTGAGCTTACTATAATTACCCTAGTTTTTAAAATATTTTTTATGGTCTTAGTTTATTATAATAACCCTACGTTTTATTATTTGTATTTTTATTATTATAATGGTTTTAGTTTATTATAATAACCCTACTGTTTATTTATTTATTTATTTTTTAATGGTTGTAGTTTTCTATAACTCTACTTTTTACGTGATTTTATTTATGGATTAAGCTTTAGTTTAATATATCAACCCAACTTTTTACATTGTTTTTTATGGTTATAGTTTACTATAATAACCTTACTTTTTTATCACAAATATTTTTTAATGGTTGTAGTAGATTACTATAGTACTATAAATTAAGTTTTAGTTTTTTTTTTTGTTTGTTTGTTTTTAAATAACCCTACTTTTTATTTCCTTCTTTAAATATAAATATAAATATAAATATAAATATAGATTTAGTTTACTATAACCCTGCTTTCTTACATTATTTTATTTATGGATAAAGTTTTAGTTTACCGTAATAACCCAACTTTTTTATTTTTTTTTTAATGGTTGTAGTTTACTATAATATCCTTACCTTTAATAATTTTTTTGTTTTAAGTTTTAGTTTATTATAATAATATTTTTTTTAATGGTTGTAGTTTACTGTAATAGCCCTACTTTTTACATTATTTTATTTATGCATTACGTTTTAGTTTAGTATAATAACCCAACGTTTTAAATTATTTTTTATGTTTTTAAGTTTACTATAATAACCCTATTTTTTATTTTCATTATTATTTTTATAATGGTTTTAGTTTACTGTACTAACCCTACTTTTTATTTTTTTTTTTATGTTAGTTGCTTTTTTTAATGCAATTTTTTTAATGATTTATGTTTTAAGTTTTAGTTTACTATAATAACCCTACTTTTTTTTTTTTTAATTGTTGTAGTTTACTGTAAAAAGCTTATTTGTTTTTACATTATTTTATTTATGGATTAAGTTTAGCATAATAACTTTGAATAAAATGTTTTTAAGTTTACTATAATAACTCTACTTTTTATTTTTTTCTTCATTATTATTTTTTATAAATGGTTTTAGTTTACTTTTTTATGGTTGTAGGTTACTATAATATCCCTAAATTTTTTAATAATGTTTTTTTCATGGTTTTAATTTTAGTTTACTATAATAACCCTATTTTTTTTTTATCATTTTTAAAAATGGTTGTAGATCTCTATAATAACCCTACTTTTGTATTTTTTTTATGGTTTAAGTTTTAGTTCACCATAATAGCCCTCTGTGCATTTTAGTAAAACGTATCACGGTAAAAGTTTAATGGACATCATAAATATTGCATATCATTTTCTTTCTAAAGAAAACAACATGAATAAATCTAGTAAATACACTCTGTGAAATCACAGATAATCATGTCTGAGAGTGACTAAATGAGAAAATCCCCATTTGGCAGCAAATATAAGTGATCACATCAGTGTACATAAACAAAGCTGCTATCGTCTCAAACACATTGAATACAGTACTCAAAAACAATCACTTACTCCCTAGAATCTACAAATCACCTCCAAAATTAACATTAATTCAACCAGGAACAAATTCAGAAACAGCTGCAAAACAAGTCACATTTATTTCTAAATAAATGTGTGCTTTCTATAACACAAATCATTTCAAGGCAGCTTCACAGTGATAAACAGGAAAATAAAAGTTATAATGTTATATTCATCAGTTAAGAGCTGAATTAAATCAAAATTGATCTGAATAATAACTCTGTCGTCTTCTGTAGAGCTTTCATAATCAAAAACATTTGCAACAATTATAACATTGTTATTGTAAAATTCATCAATTAAGAAACTGATTGAGCTCTGGTGTAAAATTCATCAATTATGTAATTAGTTACATAAGCAGCTCTACAGAAGACAACAGTGCCATTATTCAGCTCAATTCAATTTTTTGTACTTGTCAGACAGTGTCAGCGCAGTCAAATCGATACCAGTACTGATTATTATTTTCTTTTAATATGAATTTATTTCCGCAATTCTATTTGGTCTTTAACATGCGTTTGATATCTGACCTGTAGCATGAGTTCACAGTCCTCTCTGCCCACAAAGATCATCTCACGCGGCAAACGGTGGCGCGTGCCGGAGCTGCTCACCAGGAACCACGACGTCACGCTCATCTTCACACAGCTCCTCAAGACACCACCAACATCCTGCAGGAGGAAAACCACGTCCTAATCTTCACCGAATCACAATACAGACACAAACCTCCACTACAGCTGCGGTTTACCCCATGACTAGTGATTTAAAGTGATTCCCTGCATCACAACCAATTTGAACATTTTTATCATTCTTGTATAATAATTTATACGTTTCTTTTTTTTTTTTTTTTTAAGATCTTACATTTATAGTGAGACACATGGGCTGGGTTGTACTTTTATAGGTCTATTTTGACAGCAAAAGGTTAAAAAGTGAGTAGTACATCAAGTTAAACTAAATGAAGATGAGAAATATTGCTTATTGCTTGAAATATAGCTACATTTTATTAATTTCACATTTTCACAGAAAATATGTCATTTTTATGGATTAAGTTCTAGTTTACTATAATAGTCATACTTTTTAAAGTGTTTTTTTATGTTTTAGTTTACTATAAAAATATTTTTTTAGTTTACTGTAATAACCCTACTTTTTAAAATTCTTTTTTATAGTTTTAATTTACTATAGCTTTTTTTTAATGGTTTTAGTTTACTATAATAACCCTACTTTTTTATTGTTTTAGCTTACTGTAAAAACCAAATTTTTTGTAATGTTTTAGTTTACTGTAATAACCCTACTTTTTATTTATTTTTTTTTTATAGTTTTAGTTTACTATAATAGCCCTACTTTTCATTTTTTTTATAGTTTAGCTTACTGTAATAATCCTACTTCTAAAAAAAAAATATGGTTTTAGCTTACAGTAAAAAAAAAACATTTTTTATTATTATTTTTTTTAAATGGTTTAGTTTACTGTAATAAACCTATTTTTTATTTATTTTATTGTTTTAGCTTACTATAATAACCCTACTTTTGTAAATGATTTTTTTAAGGTTTTAGCTTACTGTAAAAACCTAACTTTTTATTATTTTTTATGATTTTAGTTTACTATAATAACCCTACTTTTGATTTTTTTTTAATATAGTTTAGCTTACTGTAATAACCCTACTTTTTGAAATGATTTTTTTAATGGTTTTAGCTTACTGTAAAAACCTAACTTTTTATATACTTTTTTATGGATTTAGGTTACTATAATAACCCTACTTTTGATTATTTTTTATCGTTTAGCTTACTGTAATAACCCTACCTTTTTTAATGATTTTTTTTAATGGTTTTAGTTTACTAAAAATAAATAAATAAATAAATAAATAAATATAAATGATATATATATATATATATATATATATATATATATATATATATATATATATATATATATATATATATATATATATATATATATATATATATAGTTTAAGTTTTAGTTTACTATACTAGGCCTACATTTTTTTTTTTTAAATGCATGTAGTTTACTATAATAAATGTTTTTTAATGATATTTTTGATGGTTTTAGTTTACTATAATAACCCTACTTTATTATTTTTTTTTATCATTTTAGCTTACTTTAATAACCCAATTTTTAATTAATTTTTTTGTTTGTTTGTTTTTGTTTACTGCCAAAACTTTTTTTTATGGTTTTAGTTTACCCTACCTTTTATTTGTTTATTTTATTTATTTATAACTTACTGTAACAACCCTACTTTTTAAAAATTAGTTTACTATAATAACACTACTTTGACTCTTTTTTTTTTCGTTTAGCTTACTGTAACAACCCTGCTTTTTTAAAAGGTTTTTTTATGGTTTTAGTTTACTGTAAAAACCTAACTTATTTTTTTATGGTTTTAGTTTACTAAAATATATATAGTTTAAGTTTTGTTTACTTTGAGAGCCCTGCTTTTTAATTTTTTTAAGGTTGTGGTTTTCTATAATAACTTTTTTAAGTTTTAGTTTACTATAATAACCCTGCATTTAAAAGGTTAAAAAGTGATTAAAGTAAAGCTGAAGTTTCAAAATGTGACAAATTTCAGAGTGAAACAAGATTTTCAACTGAGAAACCGTATTTTACCAATTAGGAATTGGTGAAAAGTCAATATTCAATACCTAAATATGAGTTTGGTAAAACATTTGCCTATTGGTTAATATTTGATCTAATAGCATGCCTAATCTAAATGACGTCATGGAGAAAAGGAAAGTCAACTCAGAGGCAGAATGTCTTATGAAAGAAAATAAATGGATTTTGATTTCACATTGACTTTAAAATGGTGAGAAACAAAACAGCACCTACAATGCAATAAAACGAATGAATCAGAAATATTCTAGTTTTTCAGGTCAGTTATAAATATGAGCGAATGTGCGTCATTGTGTTGTTTTTAGGTTCAGAGATCTTTAACACTAAAGTCCAGACTGAAACCTCATAATCAGAGTGAAAATAACAACGTTAAACCAGACACACATAAGACAAACTGTATGGCAAGCCGTTTTGACTTTTATTCATTCGCAGGATACGAATTCTTGATATCAACAATTCAATATTCACTAGTTAAAATGCCAATTCTTGATATCAGAAATTGGTTTTTTACTAGTAACAATGGCATTTTTGATATCAGGAATTACATTACCACTAGTAAAAAGGTTAATTATTGATATCAACAATGACATCATCACTCGAAGAAATTGAATTAACTGTTGATATCAAGAATTGATTTCTTACTAGTTAAAATTCCTATTTCACATATCAGAATACAATTCTCACTAGTAAAAACCTTTATTTTTGATATCAACAATTACATTGTTGCTAGTAAAAATGCCAATTCCTGATATCAAGAACTGAATTTTGACTAGTTGAAATGTCAATTGCTGATATCTGTAAATGTATTTCAACATTTCTTATTTCTGATATCTGAAAATATATTTCTGTTACCAATAATTATGAGAGTAATTTCAGATATCTAAAATGTCATTCTTACTAGTAACAATCCCATTCATGATATCGGAAATGAACATTGTCACTAGTAGCAATTGAATTGTTGATATCAAGAACGGACATTTGCCCTAGTGTCCACGTAATTATTGATATAAAAAAAATAAAGGTTTTTACTAGTGAGAATTGTATTTCTGATATGTGAAATTTACATTTTAACTAGTAAGAAATCAATTCTTGATATCAACAATAAAATTTGAATGGGAGTCTATGGTGACATTTAACTAGTTAAAATACAATTCTTGATATCAACAATTAACCTTTTTTCTAGTGGAAATGTAATTCCTGATATCAAAAAATGCCATTGTTACTAGTGAAAATCCAATTTCTGATATCAAGAATTATAATTTTAACTTGTGAAAACTGAATGGTTGATATCAAGAATTCATGTCCTGTGAATGAATAAAAGTCAAAACGGCTTGCCATAGTGAGAATTGTATTTCTGATATGTGAAATTGACATTTTAACTAGTAAGAAATCCTTGATATCAACAATGAAATTTGAATGGGAGTCTATGGTGACTTTTAACTAGTGAAAATACAATTCTTGATATCAACAATTATAGGCAAATGTTTTACCAAACTCACATTTAGGTATCGAATATTGACTTTTCACCAATTCCTAATGGGTAAAATACTGTTTCTCAGTTGAAAATCTTGTTTCACTCTGAAATTTGTCACATTTTGAAACTTCAGCTTTACTTTAATCACTTTTTAACCTTTTAAAAGTAGGCCTATTATAGTAAACTAAAAATTAAACCATGAAAAAATCATTACAAAAAGAAAAAAAAGTTATTATAATAAACTACATGCATTTAAAAAAAATTTAAAAGTAAGGCTATCATAGTAAACAACTTAAACATATATATATATATATATATATATATATATATATATACACACACACACACACACACACACACACACACACACACATTTAGTAACTTTTTACTAGTGGAAATGTAATTCCATATATCAAAAATTACTAGTAAAAATCCAATTTCTGATATCAAGAATGAGCATTTTAACTAGTGAAAATTTAATTGTTGCCATCAAGAATTAATATCCTGCGAATGAATAAAAGTCAAAACGGCTTGCCATTCAAACTGACATTTGACAAACACACACTCTTTGAGACTTTACAGGTATAAATCAAACGCTAGCACAGCAGAAGCCTGAATTAAATCCTATTAGCTGCTGGCAGCCTAAACAAACCTGTAAATCAACATTCATTAATAACAAACTGAGAGACTTCACTAACTAGATGCGGATTTCCAGCGGTTTATCCAAACCTCAACCGTCAGTATTCCCGCTTCATGAGGCACATCTGTAAGATGACAGCACAAACAAAGCCTTTTAAACACACAAAACAGTGTAAAACACAAAAAAGAGGCTTTTTTTGAGGTAAAAGAGTGATGATTGTCCAGGTAAAACACTCATTCACTCACCTTCAGTGAAGCTCCAGGCGGCTAAAGCTCAACAGGAAGTTTATTCCTGACATTCCCGAACATCCAAACGCTTGACGACGCACTTTAAAGCGTCAAAATGCGGGTTTAACGCGTCTCCAGAGCTGTTAGAGGAAACGAAATAATGTAGCCTCCTTTCGCTGCTGTTGCTCCCGATGGATAGAGACTTTTATCCGCCCTGTGTGCGACGGTCCGTCAGAGTTTGTCAGTCAGGCCGGTCTGTCGATGTCGAAGCGCGAGTGACGTCACAACGCAGCGCCTCCACCTGAAACCACAGCCAGAAAAACAAGCTCTACACGAACACCTTTAATTACTGCATTACAACATAAAAGCCCATCTATGCGATTAGATAGGCTATTTCAAATGCATATATTGCATATAGTAAATGTATGGATTAATGCGGTGTTCGAACACTTAAGTGAGCACAAAATAGTATTCGGACACGTGGAAAGTGGGAATTGCATTAGATAAAATTAATAAAAGTGAAATTTAATTAATGCAAGTGAGAGAAAGATTAATAAAAAAGTGAAAAGATCTAAAAATGACGACTAAAATAGTAGTTTGTGATTGTCAGACGTTGAAACGCGTGCTTTAACGTTTATTTTCACATTATATATAAATATTCAGGACATCTACAATACTCCAGATATACTGTAAATGAGTCATAATAATAGTTTCCGTCTATAAAACTGAGAAAAATTGACGCAGGTTATAAACAGGCTTGTTTGTTCTCTGGATGGCGCTGTTCGCCACAAAAACAAAGTCATTTTCATTGTAAGAACCAAAGCCAAATATGATACGCCGAGCCATGTAACAAAAGTACTGAGGTAAACATGGTGCAGTGATAATATTAGATGGTAATACCATGTTATTTTGACTGGAAATTATTTAAAATAAGACTAAACAACTATTAAAATAAGATAAAACAGGTAAAATCAATACATTCTTCAACAGTTCATTAAAGAATTGGGATT
Source organism: Cirrhinus molitorella (assembly GCA_033026305.1). Classification (NCBI taxonomy): domain Eukaryota; kingdom Metazoa; phylum Chordata; class Actinopteri; order Cypriniformes; family Cyprinidae; genus Cirrhinus; species Cirrhinus molitorella. The sequence goes on from CM065135.1 coordinate 34,633,980, forward strand.
CCTATAGTCTTTGGAAATTCTGATTATATGAGCAAATCAATTTTAATAATAAAAAAAAAATGTATAAAATTTTATTAAAATAAAATATTTCTTGTATCAGGTAAAAAAAAATAAAATAATAATAATAATAATAATTATATATATACATATATATATATATATATATATATATATATGTGTGTGTGTGTGTGTGTGTGTGTGTGTGTGAACAGCTGGAAAACCTGATTATATGATTATACTTTTTGTCATTTCTACACCTGGAGAACTCATGTAAATTAATAAAATTGCTGCTTTCAATGTGAATATCTGTTAAAATGTAATTTATTTCTGTGATCAAAGCTGAATTTTCAGCATCATTACTCCAGTCTTCAGTGTCACATGATCCTTCAAAAATCATTCTAATACGCTGATTTTATGATTATTATCAATATAAGATTTAAAAAATAATTAAAAATAATGATTTATTCATCAAGGATGTATTAAACAGCTCAAAAGTGTCAGTAAAGTAATTTATATTGTTGCAAAAGATTTTTTATTTCAAATAAACTTTCAAAAATAATACAATTTATCACAGTTTTCACATGGTTTTTTGTGCAGCACAACTGTTTTCAACATATTTAGAATAAAAATCAGCATATTAGAATGATTTCTGAAGGATCATGTGACACTAAAGACTGGAGTGATGATGCTGAAAATTCAGCTTTGCATCACAGAAATAAGTGTAATTTTAACAGGTATTCACAGAGAAAAGAGTTATTTCAAATTGTAAATATATTTCACTGTTTTACTGTATTATTATATTTGTATCAAATAAATGCAGAGGCGAGTAGGGACTTCTGAATTGTTCCAAACTTTTGACCTGCAGTATACTGGTGAAACAGACAGGTGTGTTATAGGTGTGATCTGCTGATTCTGAGCTTCATATGAACAAACCAAAGGCCCGAATGTGATGTAGAAACAACACATGTGGTTCTTTTCTGTAATCATTTGTAAGAAGTTGCAGTGAGGAGCACAGAGACGGGAGAAAGCGCTGACGTCTCTGCATTCTGTTGGACCGTAGGTGTGTATTTCTGCAGACTTGAGGCACGTCATGTGTGTGTTTGGGCCGTCCGGTTCCTCTGGGTGCTGTCCTACACACCGTCCAGCTGTGAGGGTTTGTAACCAACATCTGGCCCACAGACTCAACCATCTGCTTCAGACTGCAGGAGGAACACAACAACACACAGAGTAACCGGGGCTAGTTGTCACACTTTTTTACACCGATGAATACTTGTCAGGATGGGTCAGATTCTGGAAAAATATGCAGATGGTTTTAGTTTTGTGACAACATGCCCCAGTATCCATCCTGCTCCATAACATTTATGTGGCATCACAGACTATTTAATGGTCATTGTGCAATATTTAAATAGTAAAACAGCTGTGAAAGTGGAAATGCAATGTTGAAAATAGTATATTGGTAACAGAATAAAGTTCCATTACATACTTCTAAATTACTATACTTTCATTATATACTTCTTAATTAACCTTAGTTACAGTTACTACACTTTTACAATAGTAAAACCATGCTTAATTTTCTTTAAGGGATTTGTATTTTTGTATACTTTCTTTTTTCTTTGTTTTGTTTTTATAACTGTATTGCCTTAATGGTTTAATGTTTTCTACTGTTTAATAAAAAAAATCGGAAAAAAAGATTCGTAAACCCACTCCGAAGTCCCGATCTGAATCAAGTGATTCACAAACCTGCTTTGAAGTCCCAATCTGAATCAAAAGATTCGCGATCTGCGCTCCAGAGTTTAAATCTAAATCAAATGACTCATGATTTGCGCTCTAAAGTCCCGAACTGAATCAAATGATTCGCGAACCCGCTTCAAAGTTCTGATCTAAATCAAATTATTTGCGATCCCACTACAAAGTCCCGAACTAAATCTGATGATTTGTGAACCTGCTTCGAAGTCCTGAACTGAATCAAATGATTTGCGAACCTGCTTCAAAGTTCCAATCTAAATCAAATTATTTGCGATCTCGCTCCAAAGTCCCGAACTGAATCAAATGATTTGCGAACCCGTTTCGAAGTCCTGAACTTAATCATTTGATTCACATTATGTCCTCCGAAGTCCCGAACTGAATCAAATGACTTGTGATATTAATATCAAATTATTCATGATCTTTGCTCTAAAGTTCCGATCTGAATCAAATGATTCGCGATATGCACTCCAAAGTTCCGAACTGAATCAAATGATTCGCGAGCTCGCTTCAGAGTTCCGATCTAATCAAATTTTTCATGATCTGCGCTCTAAAGTTCCGATCTGAATCAAATCATTTGCGAACCTGCTTCGAAGTCCCGATCTGAATCAAATGATTCGCAATATGCACTCCAAAGTCCCGAACTGAATCAAATGATTTTAGAACCCACTTTGAAGTTCCAATCTAAATCAAATAATCCGCACTCTAAAGTTCAGATCTGATGTCAAATGATTTGCGATCCCACTCTGAAGTCCTGATCTGAATCAAATTATTCGCAATATGCACTCTAAAATTCCTATGTAAATCAAATGATTTGTGAACCTGCTATGAAGTCCTGATCTGAAATAAATAACTCCTGATTCTCTGATGTTCTGACCTAAATAAAAAAAAATCCAATTATTCACAAAACCACTCTAAAGTTCTGAACTAAATAAAAATCAAATGATTCGTGAACCCACTCCAAAGTCCTGAACTGAATCAAAAGATTTGCAAACCCGCACCGAAGTCCCAATATCTGTATCAAACGATTCGCAATCTGAAGTCCCGATATGAATCAAATGATTAGCATTATGCAGTGTTCCAATCTAAATCAAACGATTCCCGAGCCTGCTTCAAAGTCCTGACTTAAAGCAAATGATTCTTCATCCGCGATTTGACGTCCCAAACTGAATCAAATGATTCGCAATCTGACTGGAGCGCTTCGAAAGAGTGAATCATTTTGTGACGCAGTGTTTTAAATGATTCGGAGTTACGAAAAGCAGTTTCATTCATACCTGCTTTTTAAAATCATAACAATGTCAAAATTCGAAATTAAATGGCTCTTTTTTTTGCTAGTGAATCGCTTGAACTAAATGATCGAAGTGATGAGTTTGAATCAATCGAAGCGGTTCCAGCGTAAATGACCATGTTTACACCACACTGTCAGTACTATTACTAGCGTAGCTTGCTAGTTTTATTACTTTAACTGAAATAAGCGAAATAAGTATGATGTTTACAAATAAAATATCAATATTTCCAACCCAAAGGTAACATCCAGCACTAAATACATGTTAGATGCAAACATTGTGCATTATGATGGAGTTTGTAGCTATATTTTAAATCGTTTGAGCAGATACGTGAGAAAAAATTAAACACTTATTTAGATATACTTTGCTTTTAATAATTCAATAATAGTGAACCCTGTTGAATTATTGTGAGATATTGTTAAATGACCAACTGAAACAATTTAGCCAAAACTTTATTTGATCAATTCAATGGAAAAAAAAGTCTAAATCATAAAAACAGCTGAACAGTGTATACAAATTGAATATTATTTGTATCCTAAAGCTGGTGTTCTTCAGTTCACGTGTTAAAAAAGACAACAAAATGAAAGCATAAAAAAGTCAAATATCTTCCCGTTTAAAAAAAGAGGACAGTATGAAAGAGCAGAATTCATATGAAACGTCTGGGAAAAAAATAGTTTTGCATATAAAATAAGGTCATAAGGTGAAAAGAGAGGAAAGGCCTTTACATTCATGTACGTATGGTGATTATTACACATCATATCAACAATGATCAGAGCATTTCACAACAACAATAATAATAATAATAATAATAACAACAGATTCTCACATCTGTACAAAGATCATATTTGTGGTTGTGCTGATTAAATCGCAACTATTGCATGGTATTTACACCGACGTGTAGAAATGTTGCTTTAAATTACCTTCAAAACACTTACAATGTACAAATAAGTGAGTTGTGGAATGCATTTATCCTGCACAGTAAATCACAAACCTCATTTCTAGCTGTTAATATATAAATAACGAAGGACTCGGAGCTCAAAAACAAAGTAATTTTTAACAATCGCAAGGTTTATTTCACCTCGACGGTCCCTTGGACTCGTAGCTGTTCATCAGTCACTGAAGTACCTCGCTGAGGTTGTGCAACACGCATGAAAAACCTCCAAACGAAAACAGGACGAGGATCGATGAGACGGACAATCCAAATCATTCGGTTTATATCAGACACTGAAGCCATGAAAACATGTCCAGGTCACAGAAAAGAAGAAAAATGAAGCCTGTTTAAGGACCATACATTTTTTTTTTGGACATTTAAATCCTAAATTTGCCAGGATGGATTTAGTTTTGAAAGTCAATTTTTGTCTTTTTGCTTGTCGACCTTTTGTGACAACATGCCCCATAGTCACTAATACAATTTAAAATGGGTTTGATACGAAAGCTTCACGAAATTTCACCATGAAATAAAAAATAAATAAATAAAAAGCCAGTTGTAACTTCTTACAATTCTGAATTTATAGCTCACAAAAAGTTCTCTCATAATTATAAAAAAGGATTTTATCTGTTTTGTAGGTTCTGCCACGGAATATACACCTAAAAGGTAATTGCTACATATTATCTTACAATTCTGACATTTTTTCATTCAATTGTGAGTTTCTATCTTGCAATTCAGATTTTTTTCTCCAAATTACAAGAATAAAAGTCAGAATTGTGAGAAAAAGAGTACAGGCTTTCATATTATTATGCCATATTTAAATAGTAAAATACTTATGAAACCCAAAATTAATTATTCAATGCCCCAAAAAAAAACATTTTTTCTAACAGAATCTATAATGATTCAATTTTTAAAAATTGCACAATATAAATAAATTAGAATTTTGGCTGACTTAAATTTTTTTAATTCTCATTCTCATGCACTTATTTGATTTGCATCATTTTTGGTCCTAAAACAGGCTTTATTTTCTAGAATTGCTTATTTTTCTTTTCCCACAGTTGAAATATGATTCAGAAATGTTCTAGACAGGTTTTACTCCTTTACTCTATTGGTGGGGGGTTAAATAAGTTAATTCTAGTTAGGTGTATTTCAGTCATTTTAATAATTACAAAAAAAAGAATTTATCTACATTTCTACTATATTGCACATTTGATGCAAATGATGACAAATGCATGTGAAATTTAGTTCAAAAATACTTCAGGGGTCGAGACATGCTTCAATCATTTAGCAGAATTATTATTTTAGCATTCTATATATTTATATAAAAGCTGCTGTTGTGCTGTTCTTTATGCAAGTTGCAATCGGTCGGTTGATAAAACTGGCGTTTTTGAATGTTAATACAGTAATATTTGGCTCCAGGTTAAAGAAGTGCTACACAATCGGTTCTTAATGAATCGGTATTAATTTGGCAGTTTGAGTGGAAATGTTAGTGTTCCCTCTCATATCCTCAGAAAAAATCATGAAATCAAAGGCCACAGAAGCAACGTGAAAACGGACAAACGTCACAGATCCAGACGTGGTAAACGTGGTAAACAGAGTGTGGGTCCGGTACAGTGCTGGTAAACGTCTGATCTCAGAGCAGTTGTGCTGTTTCTGTGACGGTGAGAATCTTTTGTAGCTGAAGTGTGGTGAAACCGCCGGACCAGACGTGGAGACTGTGCAGTTTACGCCGTCCCGCTGGCCGAGTAGGAGAACTGCGGGAAGTGCGGCCTCCTCTCGCTGTCGAACGACTCCATGCTGTCATCTGATCGAAACACACACACAAACAGAATTCATTTTTAATACACTCATCTGACCTGGAAGAAACCTGGCTGGCAGAAAGTTGGACTATTTAAGAAAACAACTGCAACTTGGGGGGCACTTACTTATGCTCCAAATGCTTTGACATGACAAATGCACAATACAGGTGTTTGTCAGACCAGAAATAATCAATAATAATTAATCTGGTGCTCTTTAGTTTGTGTTAAAAAAAAGACAGGAAAAGTAAGTATAAAAAAGTAAAACATTGTATTTTAAAATAAAAAATAATGTAATTTTAGTTTTTTTTTTTTTTTTTTAATTTAGCAAATAATATGTAAGGGAATAAATCATCAGATCTAAAAGCAGGAAATGGGATTTCTAATGAAAATTCACTATCGAGTATAAATAAAGAAATAAAGTTAGATAACAACTGAAATGCAAATGCTGTCAGTCAGTCTGTAATTTGCTGAATGAAATCCAAGTTTCCGACTAATTCTGCGCTGCTGAATCCAAAAATAGTATGTTTTGCTCTTCCACATCACACTTTCCAACAAAATGATGCATTTTGTAGCATTTCTGCTTTTGAGAATCATTTGTGTGGTGAACTCTTGCATTATTAGCAGAAAAACACCAAAAACACATAATTCCTTTATGAAACTGAGGCAGATTACAGATATTTATTCCGTTTTCAGCACATTTTCACATGTATGCCATTATTTGCTGCCCAATCCAGATTTCAAGGTCAGAATAATGACCAAAAACTACAGAAAAAGACGTTTAGTTTGATTCATCTATGTGTTTTACTGCAGTTGTATGCAAAGTTGGACTAGTTAAGATAATAACCGCAACTGACGTGTTTGGGGGGCACTTACTTATGCTCTAAATGCTTTGACAAATGCACAATACAGGTGTTTGTCAGGCCAATATGTTAAAATATATTCATTGTGGTACTAATTTGTGCACAAATGAAGAATGTTGGTAACCCAGAAAAACTACAATGGAAGTCAATGGGTACCGTCAACTGTTTGTTTACAAACATAAAACACCTTCTTTTATATTCGAAAGAATAAAGAAAAGAAAAGAAGAAAGAAACTCATACAGGCTTGGAATGGGTGAATCAATGATAATCGGATTAATTTTTGGGTGAACTGTCCCTTTAAATCAAAACCAAGGCCATGGATATACTAAAACGAAGGAATGAATGACTAAAATGTGGGAACAAATTCTTAATTTGTGGCCATGATGGTTATATTTTTGTTTGCATGCTGTGTGTGACTCAAAACAAACCAAACCAAATGAATAGTCATTTAATCTGGTGCTCTTTAATTTGTGTTAAAAAAAAGAAAAGTAAGTTTAAAAAAGTAAAATATTGTATTTTAAAATAAAAAATAATGTTATTTTAGTTTTTTTTTTTTTTTTTAAATTCAGATGCAAAGCTGGACTATTTAAGAAAATAACCGCTACTGATGTGTTTAGGGGGCACTTACTTATGCTCCACATGAAAAATACACAATACAGGTGTTTGTCAGGCCAATATGTTAAAATATATTAATTGTGGTACTAATTTGTGCATAAATGAAGAATGTTGGTAACCCAGAAAAACTACAATGGAAGTCAATGGGTACCGTCAACTGTTTGTTTACCAACATTCTTTAGAACACCTTCTTTTACGTTCAGCAAAAGAAAGCATTCATTTTTGGGTGAACTGTCCCTTTAAATCAAAACCAAGGCCATGAATTTACTAAAACGAAGGAATGAATGACTAAAATGTGGGAACAAATTCTTAATTTGCGGCCATGATGATTAGATTTTTGTTTGCATGTTGTGTGGGACTCGAAACAAACCAAACCAAATGAATAGTCATTTTCTTTTTTAAAAATAGATAGAGCTTTATTACAGAGAGTTTGTTTTCCACACGCTAATCCAGATTTCAAGGTCAGAATAATGACCAAAAACCACAGAAAATGACGTCTAGTTTGCTTCATCTGTGTGTTTTACTGCACTTGTATGCAAAGTTGGACTATTTAAAAAAAAAAAAAAAAGCCCAATATGTTAAAATACATTCATTGTGGTACTAATTTGTGCACAAATGAAGAATGGAAGTCAATGGGTACCGTCAACTTTGTTTACCAACATTCTTTAAAACACCTTCTTTTATGTTCAGCAAAAGAAAGAAACTCATAGAGGTTTGGAAAGACATGTGGGTGAGTCAATGATAACAGGATTTATTTTTGGGTTGCTTTAAATAAAACAAAGGTCATGGATTTAGTAAAACAATGGGATGAATGACTAAAATGTGGGAACAAATTCTTAATTTGTGGCCATGATGGTTATATTTTTGTTTGCATGTTGTGTGGGACTCGAAACAAACCAAACCAAATGAATAGTCATTTTTAAGCTTTATTACAGAGAGTTTGTTTTCCACACGCTTAGCTCTTAGTTACTGATGTTTAATAAAGTCTGAATTAAACTTTGCGTTTCAATATGCTTAAATAAAATGCCCCGCTCAGGAGAGGTGTTAAATGTTATGAAATAATCAACAATGCAACTTAATAAGAAATCCTGTCAATTTAATGAGGGGGGGAAAAAAAAGGTAAAAAAAAAAAAATAAATAAAAAAATCTGGTGCTCTTTAGTTTGTGTTAAAAAAGACAGGAGAAGTCAGTAAAAAAAGTAAAATATTGACTTTTCAAAATAAAAAAAAATATGTTAATTTTATATTTTTTTATTTTATATAGCAAACAATAATGTAAGAGAATAAATCATCAGATCTAAAAGTAGGAAATGGGAATTATAACGAAAATTCATTACTGAGTATAAATAAAGAAATAAAGTTACATAACAACTGAAATGCAAATGCTGATATTTATTACGTTTTCAGCACATTTTCACATATATGACATTATTTGCTGCCTAATCCAGATTTCAAGGTCAGAATAATGACCAAAAACTACAGAAAATGATGTTTAGTGTGCTTCATCTGCGTGTTTTACTGCATCCAAACAGTCACAGAAAAACACAGATTTTGAAGAAAGCATATAGTGTTAAATAATGCATTTTGAATACATCTGAAACAGTTTTGATGCACTTATTTTGATAAGTGCATTAAAGCTGATGCATCGATATATTTTTTAAAAAAATATATTTTTATGTGAAAAATCTATCAATATTTCTGAACTCAGAATCATCAAATTAGCTAATATTGGGTTTTTTGTGTCACAAAAGTCTCTAGAATATGAGGAAATCTGTGTTGAGGGCGTTTAAGTACCTTGTCCCGGTGGTGTGATGGTGATGGTCTGTCCTGTGAACTCCTCGTCAAAATATCTGGTGTCTGTCTCTGAGGTCACATGCGGCTTGAACGGAGGAACCAGCTGACAAACACAGAGAAATTTCTTAGTTAGACCATCCTCATTAAGCATTTACATGACGCTTCTGCTCAAACTCAAATAAGAAATATGGTTGGAAATCCCTTCTGCTTCCGTAATGCGACATGATTTTTCATTTCGCAATTGCTTTTCGTGCCACTAGTAGTCTAATACATGTGATTTCTCTGGTATACAGTTGAAGTCAAAAGTTTACACCCCCCTTAATAAAAATAAGAGGGCTCATACATAATTCATGCTATTGTTTATTTAGTACTGACCTGAATAAGATATTTTACATAAAAGATGTTTACATATAGTCCACAAGAGAAAACAATTTATAAAAATGACCCTGTTCAAAAGTTTCTTAATCCTGTGTTGTTCCCTGAATGATCCACAGCTGTGTTTTTTGTTTAGTGATAGTTGTTCATGAGTTTGTCCTGAACAGTTAAACTGCCTGCTGTTCTTCAGAAAAATCCTTCAGGTCCCACAAATGATTTGGTTTTCCAGCATTTTTGTGTATTTGAACCCTTTCCAACAATGACTGTATGATTTTGAGATCCATCTTTTCACACTGAGGACAACTGAGGGACTCGTATGCAACTATTACAGAAGGTTCAAACACTCACTGATGCTCCAGAAGGAGAAAACATGCATTAAGAGCCGGGGGTGAAAACTTTTGAACAGAATGAATATATGGACATTTTTCTTATTTTTCATTAAGTACTGGCCTTCAGAAGCTACAGAAGATACTTACACATTCCCCAGAAGAAAAAATAAGTTAAATTGACCCTGAACCTTGTGTAATAGTTGCATATGAATCTCTCAGTTGTCCTCAGTGTGAAAAGATGGATCGCAAAATCATACAGTCATTGTGGGAAAGGGTTCAAATACACAAAAATGCTGGAAAACCAAAGAATTTGTGGGACCTAAAGGATATTTCTTTAACTGTTCAGGACAAACAAGGGACTTTTTCAGCTCAGTACTAAATTAACAACAACATTACAAAATGCATTTTGTATGATTCTTATTTTAATAAAATAATTCACATTTTGCAGATTCTGAAAGAGTTGACCTCAGCTGTATGACTGTGTTTAGTGTAATTCTAAAAAAGGCGAGTTTTTACCTTCTTCTCATAAACGTCCTGCCACACAATTCCAGTGAAGAATTTGTGCTGCATGATTTCTTTCGCATCATCCGGGCCGCCGCCTAACCTAAAAACACACAAAACACACATAATCTCCATTACCGAGACATCTTACAGGAGAAACACCTGAGAACTTGCTAAATATCACTATAAATATGATTGTAACCATTAACCATTGTTAAATCAACATAGATTTACTTAAGAAGCAAAACAACAAGATGTTAAAGGCACAATATGAAGGTTTTCGCCACTAGAGGGCGCATATTCAAAACAAACAAAGAACCAAAGGCGCAACAGCGGAGCTTTTAAACATTCTTTGAAGCATTTGGGATACTGTAAGTACACAAGTCAGCAATATATATAACACTGTTCTATATTTTAATTCAAAAATTTTACATATTGTGCCTTTAAGTCTTGTTTTCTGAAAAATGCACCAAAATGAAGTGAGTTTATGCGTAATGCCAGAACAAACATCAGCTAATAAAGCTGTTTTCCCTTAGAATTCAGATGATTTTTCTTAATCCACTGGAAGATATTTATTCTTGTTTTAAGTATAATCTCAGTCATTTTGATATATGTGACCCTGGACCACAAAACCAGTCATAAGGGTACATTTTTTTGAAATTGAGATTTATACATCATCTGAAAGCTGAATAAATAAGCTTTCCATTGATGTACGCTCTTAAAAATGGTTTTATGAAAAACCGTGAACAACATTGGAACCTTTCAATGCAGAAAAGGTTCTTTACTGAAAGGTCCTTTATTTTTAAGATTGTATATTTTGTTAGAATAGGACAATATTTGTCCGAGATTTAAAAATCTGGAATCTGACAATGCAAAAAAAATATTTTTACTTTTAAAGTTGTCCAAATAAAGTGCTTGGCGAAGCATATTACTAATCAAAAATTAAGTTTTGATATATTTACGGTAGGAGATTTACAAAATATATTCACAGAACACAATTTTTTACTTAATATCCTAATGATTTTTGGCATAAAATTGATCATTTTGACCCATATTGTATACAAATATACCTGTGCTAGTCCAAAATCACATATTTTTCAGAAAACAAGACTCAAATCTTGATTTAACCCTTGTGCAACCTTACAGACATTTTTGTCCATTTTAGGTTTTTTAATTTATTTATTTATTTATTTTTAATCATTTCACCTATGTTAATGCTGGCTCAGGTGTGTATTTTTATTGTAATTTAAATTTTTTAATATCACATTTTATTTAATAAATCTATTTTACACTAGGAATTAAAAGAAGTTCCTCTCAGCACCTTTTGGACAAAAATGTCCTCATTGAAAACCATTAAAACTGCGATTTTTAATCCTAAGGCCATTTAACTATAAAAAGACGCAATATTTGTTAATAGGCTTTGAGTCTGTTAGCAAGGCTTCAAAATTAATTTTTGTACTATTTTTTTACTAGATGGCGCCATTTTTTACAAGCTTGGCATATAAGGCAAATACTCGCTTTATTCCTGTTTTCAGTTTATGCATATTATAGTCTATTATATATGTGTGTGTGTATATATATACACATACATATATATATATATATACACATACATATATATATATATATATATATATATATATATATATATATATATATATTCATTCAGTTTTATTTCAATTACCATTCTTTTTTAATCGATTAAATATATCTTAAAATGGTTACAAATATCTTTCAATTTTATGATTTAAGTTTTTCATCTAATATTTATAATTTTATATAGATAATATTATATTATATATTAATAAACTTTATTTAGTTTAAGTCATTTTAGTATTTTTAAAACATTTTTGTTGGTAGCCCAAGCAACAATTGTATTTTATTTGTATTATTTTATTTTTTATTAATTAATTAATTTATTTATTTATGTGTGTGTTAATTTAATTTAATTTAATTTAATTTATATTCAGGTTTATGAATTATGCAGCTATAATTGTGTGGTTATTGTTGGTATGGATGTCAGAGTGTGGTTTATAGAAATAGAAATGGGAGAAATAGTTTATAGAAGAGCTTTGCTGGAATCTAATGGGAAGCACCCAACTGCACCCAAATAAAATCTTACTAAAAGCTCATTTTTTTGAGATATCAACCTCAATTTGGAACAACTTAGCTTAAATTTATAGCTTTGATTTACTATCAGTTTCTGAGTTCGAAATGTTTAAAAATATATATAATTTATATAAAAAAAATAGATCATAAATCATTTTCATAAACTTAAACCTCTATAACTTTTTTGGTTTTGATTTTTTACAACTTTTTAAACTTCAACAACAATCTTCTTTAAATCAGACCAAGTTTAGAGAGTCATGTTTGGCGGTGCAGTGGTGCTGTGCATGCTGGGAAACGGCGTTGCTCCGCTGACCGTTCTTTGGGGTCCTTCTTGAGCAGGCCGGACAGCAGGGATTTGGGCTCTGGCGCGAGCGTTCGAGGGAAGCGGATGTCCTCCATCAGGATGAGCTCAAACAGACGCTCGTGATCCTGGTTATAGAAGGGCAGACGGCCGCACATCATCTCATACATCACCACACCCAAACCCCACCAGTCCACCGCACGGCCGTAGTCATTGTCCTCCAGAACCTGCACACACACACACACACACACACACACACATACTTTATTAGTTCACTGATACACACCGTTTCATCAATACATGATGCTAAAAAAAAAAATACATTGAAAAAATTAGGTTGCAGTTTGAGCATCACTTCTGCTCACAGGAAGCAAATATAGACGAAATGTGGATGCATTTCAAATATAGTCAAAATATTCATCAAATCAGCTTGCACTCTTGCATATATTATAATAGCCTAATAATTGTTTTGGCCAATCAAATGCTCTCTAGAATGAGAATAGCCCTACCCTGAGTTTATTACTGATACTATATAGTGTTATACTTTTTATTGCCATTTTTAATTATTTGAATATTTTTCATTTTTATTATTTTTTTGTTTGTTTGTTTTTACATTTTTATTATTATTAAAATATTTTTTTGTATAAAAAAACAAAACATCAAATGTGCCTTTATAAATTAAACTAAACAAAAATGAGAAATGTTGCCTGAAATAAAATAAATGTAAGTATATTAAATTTAATTTAGCCTTGTGAATCTGACCTGAAGAAAAATACTACATGAATAAAGCTGAAATATTATGAGAATAAAGTTGATATTATGAGAATAAAGTCAAAATATTACAAGAATAATGTTGAAATACTACGAAAATAAAGTAAAAATATTTAGAGAATAAAAATATTACTAGAATAAAATTTAAATACTACAAGAATAAAGTCGATATTACGAGAATAATGTCAAAATATTACAAGAATAAAATTTAAATACTACGAGAATAAAGTCAAAATATTACGAGAATAAAGTTGAATTATTAAAAGAGAATAAAGTCAAAATACTACAAGAATAAAACTGAAATACTATGAGAATAAAGTCAAAATATCACGAGAATAAAGTTGAATTATTAAAGAGAATAAAGTCAAAATACTACAAGAATAAAACTGAAATACTATGAGAATAAAGTCAAAATATCACGAGAATAAAGTTGAATTATTAAAGAGAATAAAGTCAAAATATTACAAGAATAAAGTCAAAATATTAAAGATAATAAAGTCAAAATACTACAAGAATAAAACTGAAGTACTACGAGAATAAAGTCAAAATATTACAAGAATAAAGTTGAATTATTAAAGAGAATAAAGTCAAAATATTCCGAGAATAAAGTCAAAATATTACAAGAATAAAGTTGAATTATTAAAGAGAATAAAGTCAAAATATTACGAGAATAAAATTGAAATACTACGAGAATAAAGTCAAAATATTACTAGAATAAAGCTAAAATATTAAAGATAATAAAGTCAAAATACTACAAGAATAAAACTGAAATACTACAAGAATAAAGTCAAAATATTACGAGAATAATGTTGAATTATTAAAGAGAATAAAGTTAAAATATTACGAGAATAAAATTGAAATACTATGAGAATAAAGTCAAAATATTAAAGATAATAAAGTCAAAATACTATGAGAATAAAATTGAAATACTTTGAGAATAAAGTCAAAATATTCAGGAAAATAAAGGCTAAATATTACGAGAACAAAGTCAAAATATTATAAGATAAAGTTGAAATATTAATTCATGTTAACTATTATGAACCTAATAGTTCATAAGGCAGTAGTAAATAGTGGTAAATCATGGTAAATCATGGTTTCACCGCAGTATTGTCAACTACAGGATAAAAAAAAAAGGAAAAAGCCTTTTTTGTGTTTTTCAGACAGAGTAATGTCCAGTTAAAAGAAAATGCTTCGTCCAGCTCTCTGATGGTGTTAGAAATGAATGCCGGTGTATTGACGTATGCCATCTGTGTGTGTGTGTGTGTGTGTGTGTGTGTGTGTGTGTGTGTTATGGGAATCCCGCGGCGGGTCGCGAGGAGAGAATGACTCAGTGGTGAGGTGAAGCTGCTAGAATTACTGAGCGCTGTCTATTTCCAGAGCTGTGGTCATGTGACTCTGACAGCTGGGCCTGCAGCTGAAGACCAGCACAGCTGTGAAGCTGCCAGGAACCCAGGAGCCGACGCTGGTCTTCAGCTGGACTGAGTAAACAGCAGTAAACACGGCCAAACGGCACAACGCTGACGCCAACCGACGCTTTTCCATGACTAATGGAGTCAACTCTACTCATAACCCAACATTAGCGCTCCAAACATCCCACATCAACTCTCAAACTCAGTCAGATAAACACACAATCTGCTGCTGCAGTGAGCAAAACTACGGACTTTGAGCTTCACAGAAATGACTCTTATTTTTATATTTTCTATTTTTATTTGTTTTAGTTTTTTTTTTAATTGTCTGAAAAGTTTTTATTTGTTTAATTTCAGTTTATTTTAGTATTTCAACTTAACGATAAGTGTTGCACTTTAAATGAAATTAAATACATTTAAATATTTACATTTTTTACACACACACACACACACACACACACACAAAATATATAGTATATAGTTATTTTTTATTATTTAGTTTTCTTATTTTTTATATATTTATAGTTATTTAATTTATTCTTTATGTAAATATATATATATATATATATATATATATATATATATATATATATACATACATACATATATATATATAGTAATTTATATGGTTTACACTTACATACATACATAAATTATATAATAAATTATTTTTATTGTTTTATTTAATTATTTTTATAGTAATTATTTATTATAGCAATATATACAAATTCTTAAATAAAGTATTTAAAATAATAATAAATACATTCTTTAATTCCAGAAGTTGCAAGGACTGAATTTTACTATTATTATTATTTATTTTTTTTTTTTTGGTAACTAACATATACGTATAAATAATAATAAAAATAAATCAATATGGTTCATGGTTTATATATATATATATATATATATATATATACATATACATATATACATATACACAAACACACAATTATTTTATTGTTTTATTTTATTATTTTTATTTTTACAGTAATTATTTATTATAGCTATACATAAAAAATATTAACTCACAAAGAGCAAATTCTTAAAAAATCCAGTCTAATAAATTATATTCTGGAGCTTGACATAACTAGATAAAAATGTAAATTCAATATAGAAATTTCTATGACATTTAGTCAAATTAAACAAAAATCCCTCATACATCCATATTATTTCAGTATTTATCACTATTATAATTATTGCTAATATTATTATTATTTTTTTTTTTTACATTCACTTTAATTTTAAAGTTGTAGTAACTTTGTTATGTGTTGTTGTAATTTAAATGTCTATACAGTTTTTAATCATTTTTATGCATTTTTACTTATTTGTTTTACTTTGTCTTAGTTATTTTAACTGAATGGAAATTAGAAATGTTGGTGAAATTAAATAATAAATTAAGTTTTTATATTTTAATTTAGTTCATAAATTTTTTTTTTATTTCATTTCAAGTCACTTTTTTTTCAGTTTTTAAATTTGCAGTCTTCTAATTACCAATACTAACCCTGATTTTAAAATAAAAATGGCTGAGGTACCAAATTAATATAATTTGGTCACATCTTGATTTTCAGCTACATGTACATGTAGCCTTATTTGATGTTTATTATTGTTATTAATGTGCAGTATATAAGCCATGATTACAGCATCAGTAGCACACAGAGGTGCCGCACATCTCAGTGTCATGCTATGATTTGTTTCAGGAAAAGGCTCCTGAGTGTGGTGTGCATGTAAAAGGCGTTCGTCTCTGTTCTGGCCAACAGCAGCAGCATTCCTGAGCTCCAGACGCACAACAAGCTCATTGTTTACAGCGGAAAAACCTGTAACGCGGCCCGGGACCCGCTCCAGAGGGGCCACCCGTCGCCATGGCGACACCCCCGTCTCTCGGCCCGGGCCGCGTTGTCATGTCAACATGGGGATTGAACCGAAGTTGCCGAGACCAAGAGAGAGAGCAGGACAGGTGACACGGGACGTCCCACACCAGCCATTCAGCTCTGCTTTATCAATGTCCTACGCTGCTCTTTTGCATGCAGAAATGTCATTCTTTTTATGTACAAATATATATAATTTTAGTTTTTAAATAATACTAATATTATTAATAATAACAAAAATTATTCTTTTTTTATAATAATTACGAATACTATTTACATTTATTTTCATTTTCTTTTATATTTTGTCCTACGCTGCTCTTTTAAATTCATTATTTTGCAACTATTTTTGGTCAATTTTCTAAAAAAAAATAAAAAATAAAAAATAATAATATATATATATATATATATATATATATATATATATATACTTACTTTAAATTTTTTATATACATTTATGCCTTTTTAAATGCATTTTATTTTATATAATTTATTTTTATTATTTTTTTAAATAAATAATAATAATAATAAAATTAAAAGCTACATTTTTTATTTAAAATATAAAAATATTCCATTATTTCAGGAACTTTTTTGTCAGCTGAACCCTGCTGAGGAACAACATTTACGCTAAGTTGATATTTTAATAATTTAACAACACATTTTAACATTTTACATAAATTTAAATAATGAATTATTTTTATTATTTAGATTTTTTTAAATGATCTTAAACTAGGCTTTGTGAGTAGATGAGAAGCAAATAATTCATTAAAATATGTACATATAAAAGTCAAAATCAAATACTAAAAAAGATTAAATATTTTATTACTTGCATGTGAAACTGAACAATACAATTTTTTAAAATAAATTATATTAATATTAAATATTTAACTATTTAAATTATTACCTACATTTTTTAAATCTTACATTTTTATAAATAAATACATTTCTATGACACTTGAAGGCCTAGAAATCACAGTTAAAATGTCCTCATATATCCATATTATTTTCGTATCATTGATATACTAATATAACTTTTGTTAATATTATTGTTATATATTTGGTTGCATTTTAAATTCACTTTAATTTCAAAGTTGTAGTAATTTTGTTGTGTGTTCTTGTCATTTTTATTTATTATTATTATTATTTTTAAAATATGTCTATATAGTTTTTATGCACTTTTATTTTTTATTTTTAGTTATTTTAGTAAGTTAAACAATGAAAATGAGAAATGTTGGTGATATAATAAAATATATTTGTAATATTTTAATTTAGTTCAATTTTTATTTTCTTTCAAGTCACTTTTTTGTTTCAGTTTTAGCTTTGTAATTTGTAGTCTTCTTTAAATAAAATGATTGAGGTACCAAATAAATATATAAAAAATATTTTCAGCTATAAAATGATTTTAAATCTGATAATCTGCAGTATATAACCCATGACTTTTATGAATAAATTACATTTTAAATTATTATTATTATTTTTTTTTTTATAAAACTAGCTACTATATGCTAACCCTAAACTCTAAAACTTAAACTTTTTTAATTTTTTGCAACAATAAAACACTATTTATATGCATGCAGTGGCCAGCAGAGGGCAGAGTGCAGCCCAGTTGGGGCCCCGTTGTCCCCTGATATCATGTGTTGTTGTGGGCAGCTGTGGGCGTCAGCTGGAGCACCGGTGGCCCTTCTGCTTCACGTTTCCCACAGCTCTGCCAAGACCTGGCCCACACAACCCAAAACGGTGGGCTAAAAACAACACCGACGCAACTGTGTCAACATAAAACACTCACTCACTCACTGCATTCTTCAACGGAAGCTTCTTCAATGCTTCTGTGCAGCACACAACTATTGCTCACTGTACAAGTGAAGTAGAGGTCGAACCCAAATGCAACAAAATCAAGACTTATAGCAAATACAGTTTATTTTTTGGACATGTAAGATTTGTATTCTGTCTGGTTTAATTTTTCAGCATGTATCAATGTAATAATGAATAAATTAATATTTGAAACTAATATTTAAATGTATTACATTCTTTAATTTTATTTAGAAAATGTAGACAAAAAATAATGAAGGGTCATTAGGTTATATTAAATTAAATTTAAGTTTTACTTTATGTATTTTATATTAATAATAATAAAAAATACAAAAAAAACTAATATTTTATGCGGATTAATTAATATTTAAAACTAATATTTAAATGTATTACATTCTTAAATTTTATTTAGAAAATGTAGACAAAAAATAATGAAGGGTCATTAGGTTAAAATTCTTGAAATATATAAATAAGAAGAAAAATAATACTAAAAACAAAAATAATACAAATAAAAATTAAATTTAAGTTTTACTTTATGTATTTTATATTAATAATAATAAAAAATACAAAAACCCTAATAATTTATGTGGATTAATTAATATTTAAAAGTAATATTAAAATAAAGTATTACATTCTTAAATTTTATTTAGAAAATGTAGACCCAAAATAATGAAGGGTCATAAAGTTACAATTCTTGAAATATATACATATATAGAAAAATAATACAAATTAAAATTTAAAGTTTTATTTTATGTATTTTATATTAATAATAATAATAATAATAATAATAATAAAATGCTAAAACTAATAGTTTATGTGTATTCATTAATATTTAAAACTAATATTTAAATGTATTACACACTTTATATAATTATATAAATTAAAATAAACAAATAAATATACTAATAAATAAATAGTAAAAAGTAAAACATGAGGTAAAAAGCCAATGATACATAAATAAATAAAAAAGTAAATATTAAAAGAGTCAATGTTAATACACAGAAAGGAAATTAAATAAATTAATCCTTTAAAAAGCTGATAAGAACGTAACTAAAATTATTTATAGTAATATTTATTTACTTTTTTAAAGTAAATAAAAAAGCTAATAAAATAAATAAATAGTAAATAACTAAATAAAAAGCATTTATATAATTTATATAATTATAATTCATTAATAAAAAGCAAATAAAAAGTAACTAAATAATAAAGCTAATAAATAAAAGTAAATAAAACATATATATATATAAAAAAATCAAAGTCTTAACGGTATTGCAATTAATACACAAATAGTAAGTATAAAAAGTATCTTTTTGAATTTTATTTATACTTTTTTCAAAATATTTTTATTCTTAATAATAATAACAACAATAATACAATTTTAAAAACTAATATTTTATGTGCATTAATATTTAAAACAAATATTTAAATGTATTACACACTTTCATTTTATTTTAAAAATGTAGAAGAAAAATACAACTTAAAAACAATACAAATAAAATTTATTACACCCTTCTCAATTTTAATGTTATATTTTATATGTATTTTAGACATATTAAATATTGTTACTTTTAATCATACAAATATTTTAATTATTTAAATTACATTTTTTTTAAATGCATCTCATGAAATACTATGATGATGATGTATACTTACATTTTACACCTTATTTTTTAAAAAAGGTTTACGTTCGGCATCCCATAATTCACTTTTTATTTCAATTTTACTTAAAATTAATAAAAAATATTTTAAATATATTTGATATATTATACATATTTTATATATTTATCTTATTTAAACAAATATCATTATTATTAATAAAAAATAATAAAACAAAAACAATAATACTATAACAAAAATAATACAACTATTGTTCAGATTAATATACTGTACTGCTTCTGTATGGGTTTGGTGTTTTTTCTCACCTCAGGGGCCAGATACTCTGGAGTCCCACAGAAGGTCTTCATGGTGGCTCCGTCTGTGATTCCCTCTTTACACAAACCGAAATCAGTGATCTTTATGTGACCGTCTTTATCCAGCATCAGGTTCTCCAGCTGAGAACAGACACAAAACATTTAAGCTGTGATCATCTGATCATCTTTTCCTTCAAATATTTCACATTCATATCTCACATTCATTCTAAATATAAATATATCAGTTAAAATAAATAAATAAATAAATAAATAAATAGTAAAAAGTAAATACATAAAGTAAAAAGAAAATAATACAGAAATAAATACAAAAGTACATATTACAAAAGTCAATGTTAATACATAAAAAGGAAATAAAATGAATTAATATATTAAAAAGCTGATAAGAACATAACTAACTACAATTATTTATAAAAAAAAAAATATAGGTAAACAAAAAAGCTAATAAAATAAGTAAAAAAACTAACTAAATAAAAAGTAAATAACTAAATAAAAAACATTTATATAATGATAAAATTCTAATTAATTAAAATTACAAGTAATTAATAAAAAGCAAATAAACAAATAACTAAATAATAAATCTGATAAAAAAAATTAAAAGTAAATAAATAAAAAAATTAGTCTTAACGTTATTTCAATTAATTATAAATAAATAGACCGTAAATAATTAAATAAAATGTATTATATTAATTATAATTAACCAATAAAATTACAAGTAATAAAAAAACGAAATAAAAATGCTAATGACTAACTAAAAAGTAAATAAAACAAATAAGTTAAAATTAATTAAAGCATAATTTAAAGTAAACAAACTAAAAAGTTAAAAATAAATAAAAATAGTAAAAAAGGAACTAAATGAAAAATAAATTATTAAATAAATATAAAGTAAATAATTACAATGTATTAATACATTAATTGTAATTAATCAAATTACAAGTAATTAATAAAAGAATAAAAAGCAATAAGTAAAGAAAAAAGCAAATGAATAAATAAAAATAAAACAAATACGTAAAAAATAACAATAAATAAAAACAAACGTTAATAGCAAAAAAATCTAATAAATAAATAATAGTAAATAAATAAATAAAACAAATAAATTACAATTAATTAAAGCATAATTTAAAGTAAACAAACTAAAAAGTTAAAAATAAATAAAAATAGTAAAAAAGTTACTAAATGAAAAATAAATTATTAAATTAATAAAAAGTAACTAATTGAAATGTATTAGTAAATTCATTATAATTAACTAATAAAACTGACAAGTAATTAATAAAAACAAATAAAAAGCTAATAAATAAAAAACTAACTAAATAAAAAGCTAATGAATAAATAAAAAGTCAAAAAAACTAACAAGTTAAAATTGATTTTAAAATAATTTACATTAATGTAAAAAGTGAACAGAAAAAAGCGAATAAAATAAATAAAAACAGTAAAAAAGTAACTAAATGAAAAATAAAGTAGATAAAAAGTAACTAATTAAAATGTATTAATAAATTAATTATAATTAACTAATAAAATTGACAAGTAATTAATAAAAACAAATAAAAAGCAAATAAATAAAACAACTAACTAAATAAAAAGCTAATGAATAAATAAAAAGTAAAAAAAAAACAAACAAATAAGTTAAAATTGATTTTAAAATAATTTACATTAATGTAAAAAGTGAACAGAAAAAAGCGAATAAAATAAATGAAAATAGTAAAAAAGTAACTAAATGAAAAATAAATTAAGTAGATAAAAAGTAACTAATTAAAATGTATTAATAAATTATAGTTAACTAATAAAATTGACAAGTAATTAATAAAAACAAATAAAAAGCAAATCAATTAAAAACTAACAAAATAAAAAGCTAATGAATAAATAAAAAGTAAAAAAAAAACAAATAAGTTAAAATTGATTTTAAAATAATTTACATTAATGTAAAAAGTGAACAGAAAAAAGCGAATAAAATAAATGAAAATAGTAAAAAAGTAACTAAATGAAAAATAAATTAAGTAGATAAAAAGTAACTACTTAAAATGTATTAATAAATTAATTAACTAATTAAATTACAAGCAATTAATACAATAAAAAAGCTAAAGAATAAGTAAAAAGCAAGTAAAGCAAATAAATAAAAAGTAATTTACAAATAATTTAAAGCAAATAAATACAACCTAAGGTTCATAGAAAAACCAAATTAAAATGTAAATAAATAAATAAATAAATAAATAAATAAATAAATAATATTAACTTAAAATGTATGTAAGTAAGAAAATACATGAATACATTTTGCGTTTGAAACGTATAACTTAAGCATTTATGTTCCAAACTCATGGTTGGTCTTGAAATATTTACTAAAACACTAATTACTCCAAATTACACCAAATTACTCCAAATTCAGTTTCAGTTGTTGGCAATGATTTTCTGGTGTGGTTTGTGTTTGTAAGGAGCTATTTAATATCAGCATGTCTCACAGTCACCTGGCAGCTGTATCTCACACACACACACACACACACACACACACACACACACACACAGGAACGCAGTCAGCACAAACGGGTGTCCTGCTATAGAGGCACTTTCCCATGAACCTGAGCGCCTCCGAAACACAGAGAAAGCAAAGCACTGCTTCTGCTGACCTACACAATCTTCATCATTATCATCATCATCATCATCAATACACTGTACCTACTCCACACACACCTGTGATTATATACTAATGCGCCAACTCTATCAGACACAATTACAGGAATGCATTATATTACTTGATTATTATTATTATTTATTATTATTTATGTAAATGTATTTGATTTGGGAGTGTCATGTGATCAGGACATCATAATAATGCACTATATTACTGCACTATAGTTTATGGATGCAATTATTTTTATTCAAAAGTTACATTTTTAAAAAATCATAGTCTTGCTGCTATTTCAAATAATACACATATAAATAAGTACACACACAGTATATAAATTAAGAATAATTTAGAAAGAAATTATAAATAATTATAGAAAATATAAATGATAATAGTTATGAATATAGCATTGTATTATTATTTTAATGACACACATTTCACCTCATTAGAATTTTTTTTACATTTAATTTAAAATGCATACAAAATGTATTTATTCATGTCATATTTTGCTATAATGTAGTAAAAAAATAATCAAAGTCTTATTATTTCAAATAAGAATGTTTAAAAATTACACAATTATAAATATATAAAAAATATAAATTATTATTAGCCTCAAAAATACATTTAAAAATACATTTATTTGTGTCATATTTTGCTATAATGCACTAAAATTGTCAAAAATGAATCTTACTGTTATTTCAAGTAATATACATATAAATAAGTATAACAATGTATATACATGTATATATTAAATAATTATAAAAAATAAGACAAATTATATTTATAAATATAGCATTAATATTTATTTTTGTATTATTTCTATGACATTGTAGCACATTTCACCTCATTAGAGTGCTTTAAAATACAAATTCATTTTTTTTATATTTAATTTACAGTGATTAAAATACATAAAAAAATAACTTGTCATTTTGTAAAGTCTAACTGTTATTTCAAATTATACACATATAAATAATTAAGTATAACTATTTATAAGTATATATATTTATACACACACACACACACACACACACAGTATATTAATGAATGAAGGTTAAAAAAATGATTAATAATTCAAAAAAATATAAATAATAAATTATTATATTATAAATATAGCATTTATATTATTATTATTTTTTTTTATGATATTTTAGCACCTTACACCTCATTAGAGTGCTTTAAAAAACAAATTACTTTTTTTACATTTGATTTACAGTGATTAAATACATAAAAAAATAAATCTATTAGTGTCATATTTTGCTATAATGCAGTAAAAAACTGTAAAAACAAAGTCTTACTGTTGTTTCAAATAATACACATATAAATAATTAAGAATAACTATTTATAAGTATATATATATATATATATATATATATATATATATTTATATATATATATATATATATATATATATATACGCACACACACACACACACACACACACACACACACACACAGTATATTAATTAATGAATGTTAAAAAAATATAAATAATTATAAAAAAAAAACAATAATTTATAATATTTATAAATCTAGCATTAATATTTTTATTACTTTTTTTATGCCATTTGAGGACATTTCACCTTAAAAAAAACAAAAAATGTTTTTCAACATTTAATTTACGTTGCTAAAAAAATGTACTGCTAGAATGCAGTAAAAAAATAGTGTAAAAAATGAAAAAGCACACACCGACGCTGCAATCTGAGTGGAAAATGTGCAACTGTGAAATGCTAGTGAAACATGACCTGCATGTGTTTTTGTCCATAAGTGACTACAGTAATAATGAAATCACTGAAATGAAATGCTGCTTTATATGTGATGTGAACACATGAGCTCCTGACCTTCAGGTCTCTGTAGACCACGTTTCGCTCTGAATGTAGGTAGTCCAGCGCTGACACGATCTCCGCTCCGTAAAAACGCGCGCGATCCTCAGAGAAAACGCGATCCCGAGACAAGTGGAAGAAAAGCTGTGGGAAAAAAATGAGCGCTGAAGCCATTAAAGCGTCAGATTACAGTAATTTCATCATTGTCTGATGAGATCCTCACCTCTCCTCCGTTTGCATACTCCATGACGAAACACAAACGATCGTGGGTCTGGAAAGAGTATTTCAGACCCTGAACAAATACAAAAAACATGCATTAAATAATCACAATACCATATATGATGAAAACATTCAATAATTCAATTCAAAGACATACAATGTATTCAATAATAATTATAATTATTATTAAATATATAGATTCAAATTAAACCTATAACATATACAGAAAATAAGAAAATTAAATTAAGAAAATAACAAGAAAATGTATTTTTTAAACATTTAATTTACAGTGAATCAAATACATAAAAAAAAAAAATTATTAGTGTCATATTTCGCTATAATCCAGTAATGAATTGGTCTTACTGTTATTTTAAATAATACACAAATAAGTATAACTAATATATATATATATATATATATATATATATAATTAATAATACATTAAAGAAATTACAAGTTTTCTTTAGCACATTTCACCTCATTAGAATGCTTTAAAAATATTTTTTAACATTTAATTTACATTATTATACATTTATTAGTGTCATAAAACTTGTCAAATGCAGTAAAAACTTGTCAAAAATTCATCAAAGTCTTACTGTTATTTAAAATAATACAATATGTATATAAATTCAAAAGAAATTATAAATAATTAATTATAAAAATATAAAATATAAATTATACTATTTTTAAATATAGAATTAATATTATTATATTATTTTTTCAATTATTTTTGACATTTTAGCACATTTAACCTCATGAGAATGCTTTAAAAACACAAAAAAGTAACATTTAATTTACAGTTTAAGTATTTTTATTACATATAAGCTAATTAGCAAATTTATTTTTCTGAGAAAATAAGAAAATAATATTAAGAAAATAACAAGAATTTTTTTTTTAAACATTTCATTTATAGTGATTAAAATACACTAAAAATACATTTATTAGTGTCATATTTTCCTATAATGCAGTAAAAACTTGTCAAAAATTAATCAAAGTCTTACTGTTATTTCAAATAATACACACAAATAAGTATATAACTACACACACACACACACACACAGTATATAAATTCAAAAGAAATGATAAATAATTATAAAAGCATAAATAATAAATTTGATTTTTTTAAATATAGCATTAATATGATAATATAATTGTTTTACTATTATTGTTTGACATTTTAGCACATTTCACCTCATTAGAATGCTTTAAAAACATTTAAAAAATATTTACAGTGATTAAAATGCATAAGAAAAAAATTTAGTAGTTTCATATTATGCTATAATACAGTAAAAACTACTGTCAAAAAACTAGACTCAAAAACATTATTTCATATAATAATTAAATATAATTATATATATATATATATATATATATATATATATATATATATATATATATATACACACACAAGATTTTTTTTCGCTCATCAGGAAATATTTGTTCTTGTTTTAAGCATAAACTCACTTCACTTTCACTAATTTTTCAGCAAAAAAAAAATAAATTATATATATATATATATATATATATATATATATATATATATATGTCTCTGAATGCTGAATGCTATATAATTTTGTATGTAATGTAATGTAAATGTATCTTGATTTACATTACAAACATTTTTGAGGAAGAAATTCACTTTTATTAAAGGAACAGTTCTGCGGAATAAATAAATGCGGAAGTCTGATAAAGAAAGTTTCCTCTCTGATTTTATCTGGAACACGTTTGATTGCGATCTCAGCTCGGCATCTGCACAAAATGACTTGTTTGAAATAAATAAACCTGTCTGAAACCCGTTTTAACATCAGTCGGTTAAACAGACAACAGCCCATCATGGGAAACAAACTCTTGGCGAGATGCGAAACTGAAAGATCTGACCCACTTCTGACCTGCTATGAATCATTACAGATGAAGGAAGAAGAAGCGGCTCTGAATGATAGATAGAAAGACAGTCTCACCGTGAGGAAGGGGTGTTTGGAGTTCTGCAGCACACGGTTCTCTGTGAGTGTGTGAGCCACTTCATCCTGAAACACATTCATCACCAATAAAAACTTCTGGACACACTTTAAACATTTACTCAAAGAGTACTTTTCTTCACTTTCCATTTTGAATAATGCATCAAAAAATTATTTTTTAAAAATGTTTTATTTACCCCCTAAATTCAGGGTTGTTGTTTTTATTTTTCGATTTCGTTTATTTTATTTTTTCATTTTAATGTATTATTTTCATTTAAACCGCTGGCTATTAAAAAAAGCATGTCAAATGAATTGAAATCAATTAAACTGGTTAAATGTTTAACAAAAATTACATTCTTATTTAAAAAACAAAACAAAAAAAAACATTTAGTTTTTAGGGCACTATGAAATCTGTTTTATTTTTTCATTTTAATGTATTATTTCATTTTAACCACAGGCTAAATTAAATTGTGTCATTTAAAAAACATGTCAAATCAATTGAAATCAATTAAACCGGTAAAATTTGTAACAATTTTTTTTTATTATTATTTAAAAAAAAATACATTTCATTTTTTAGGGCACTATGACATTTTTTTTTGCTCACAATTTTGTTTTATTTTTCATTATACATTTAGTTATACATTTAACTATCATTTATAGTTAAATTATAACTATTATAATTTGTAACAATATGTTGAATTTGATTTTATTTGTATATTTTCTGTTTTCATTTAAACTTATTGTCATTTTTATTAGTTTGTTATAGTTTTAAAAACAAAACAAAAAAAAACAAACACATTTTTTAAAAAAAAACTTATTTACCACCCAAATTCAGGGTTGTTTTTATTTGTCTATTTCGTTTATTTTTTTAAATTATTTTAATGTATTATTTCATTTGCCATTTTTGTTAGTTTATTATATAGTATTTTTTAAATGTTTAACAAAAATTACATTTTTATACAAAAAAATACACAACATTTAATGCAGTTTAATGCTCTTGCTAGTGTTATTTTAATATCATTGATATTTGGTGTGTGTGTGTGTGTTTGTCATTTTATTAGTTTATATATATATATATATTTATATTGTTTAACCAAAATTACATTTTATATATATATAATACATAACATTTTTAGGGTACTATGAAATCTGTTTTATTTTTTCAAAATGTTGTTTTATTTTTCCCAAATTCAATATTTGTTAAATTTAAACAGTTTTTTAAGTAAAAAAAAAAATACATTTAACTTTTTGTGTCTCAGTTTAATGTTCTTACCAGTGTTATTTTAATATCATTGATATATTATTATAATTTAATAATTACATTTTTAATAATATTTAGAATTTGTATTTTTTATATTTTCTGTTTTCATTTGAATTTTACTTAAAGTTTTAGCAATTTTGTCTTTTTTTAAGTTAAAAAATGTAATTTTTAGGGCCCTGTGAAATACATTTTATTTTTTTCTCCAAATTCATCATTTGTTTTAATTATATATTTTTTTATTTAATCTTTTTTCCATTTTTAATTGAAAAAGTAAATCGTAATGATAAAGCATGTCCTATTAATTGAATTCATTTAAATTTTAATTAAATGTAAATAAAAAATAAAAAAAAATCAAAAAGCAAGTCTAATCAACTGAATCTATGAACTCTATACTTTATAATTTAATCAATTACAATTTTTTTTTAAACAGAGGCCTTTGAATTTTTTTATTTTTCTGGATTTAAAATTGAATTGAATGAATAAAAATAAACTTTTTTAACGAATCTTTTAAAGTCAAACCAAAATAAAATGAACAACCCCATTTTGTTTTTGAGCAATTCCTGCAATATTTGCCAACAACATTATTTTCAAGCACTGAAAGACATGCATTTAGAAGATCTTCAGTACAGGTACATAAACATCTCAGACATTAATATTTGTCATATTTGTCCAGCTGTTACTCACTTTGGCTACAATCACTTCTTTCTTGAGGATCTTCATGGCGTAATATTTTCCCGTTGCTTTTTCCTTCACCAGAATCACCTTCCCAAAAGTGCCTTTTCCCAGCAGTTTGAGGTATTCAAAGTCATGCATAGTCTGAAACACACGCCAGCCGGCAGTCAGCAAACACTCCCTTCTTTAACATTAATATTTGACAGAGAACGGCGTCTGGTAAGTACCACTTTGTGCCGAGGTTTGGTCAGAAACACCTCCATGTCCATGTGGTCTGGAGACGCGTCCATCATCTCTTCTTCTTGTTTCTGCAGACTGTCGGCCACAGTCTGGATGGCTTTGGTCCATTCCTCCCTAAACAACAATAACACAAGCACGCATGCAAACCATTGCTTTTTTCAGATTTTTGTACTGCAAACTTGTGGAAAATCTGATTTTACTAAAACAACAGTACACCTACAACTATTTACAATTTTCTATATGTATTTAAATGTGTATATTTTACATATTATTTGCTTTATCTATTTTTTGTTTGAACTATTTTTAAATTTTATTTCAACCAAATTAATTCTATTAAAGTTCTTGAAAAAGTTTCCAATTATATATTTGTCTACATTTATTTACATTTATATATATTTAATTTATTTCTATTTATTATTTATCATATCCAATTTATCTATTTTTCAATATTTTTTTATTTAAATGTGTACGTGAATCTCATTCGTTTGTATGTAATTTATCTAATTTTTTCGATATAAAAAGAAATAAAAGATTTAGTAAAAAATGCATGTTTACAATTAGATATTTTTCTAGATTTATTTAAATGTATATATATATATATTTAATTTATTTCTATGTATTATATTATCTTATGTATAACAATTAATCTATTTTTCAATATTTTTAATTTATTTCTATGTATTATATTATCTTATGTATAACCAATTTATCTATTTTTCAATATTTTAATTTATTTCTATGTATTATATTATCTTATGTAAATATTTTTCAATATTTTTAATTTATTTCTATGTATTATATTATCTTATGTATAAGATAATTGGATAAAAGCGTCTGCTAAATGACTAAATGTAAATGTAAATGTAAATGTAACAATTTATCTATTTTTCAATATTTTTTTTTATTTAAATGTGTATATTTACATATTTATTTGATCTATTTTTTGTTTGAACTACATTTATTTGATCTCAATCAAATTAATTATATTAAAGTTCAAGAAAATCTTTTTTTTTTACATTTACAACAAATGCATGCTTTTTTATTTTAAGCATGTGTATATTTATGTGTGTGTGTGTATATATACATATATATATATCATTTGTTTATATGTCATTTATCTCATTTTTTCTATATACAAAGAAATAAAAGATTTAGTAAAAAATGCATGTTTACAATTATATATTTTGCTATATTTATTTAAATGCTTATATATTTATATATATATTTAATTTATTTTTTCATTATTTTTCGGTATGTATTTAAATGTGTATATATTTACATATTTATTTTATCTATTTTTGTTTTAACTATATTTATTTTATTTCAATCAAATGAATTATATTAAAGTGTTTTCAATTTTTTTCTAAATGAATGAATTTCTATTTAATTCTTTCTTTATTTTTCTAGATTTATTTAAATGTTTAAATATTTACATATGTATTTTATATATTTATTTCAAATGAATTATATTGAAGTTCAAGAAAATCTTATTTAATTTTCAACAAATGCATGTTTTTTTTCTAATTTAAATGTGTATATATTTATATATAATTCTGTTGTGTATACTATGTAATTTATTTTATCTCATTTTTTATATTTAAGTTAAAAGGAAATCAAAGATTTATTTAAAAAAAATGCATGATGTTTTTTATATATTTATTTAAATGTTTATATATTTATACTTTTATATGTAATTTATTTTTCAATATTTAAGTTAAAGGGATTAATTAATTAATCAAATTTATTTATTTAAATGTGTATATATTTACATATTTATTTAATCTATTTTTTGCTTTTACTATTTTTGTTTGAACTGCATTTATTTTATTTCATTTAAATCAAATAAATTATATTAGAGTTCAAGAAAATCTTTTTTTTTAATTTTCAACAAATGCATGATTTTCCCAATTTATATGTGCTTATATATATAATTCTTTTAAAGACATATACTTTTATGTAATTTATTGTATCTATTTTTATATTATATAATTAATTTATTTCTATTTAAATTATTTGTTTTTCAGTTTAATTATATTTAAAGTTCAAGGAAATAAAGGTTTAATAAATGCACAAAACTTTAGTTAAAGTAGTTTTTCATTCATTTTTATTTCAGTTTCAGTTTTGTTTAGATAAGCTACACTAAGTAAAATAAAATAAATGTTGCCTGAAAGAAAAAAAATAAAAGAAAAACACAATTTTGAGATTTTTTCATATTTTAAATTTATTATTATAATTTTATTTGCATTTATTGGATGTCTATTTCAAGTACTGTAAATGCTTTTTTTAGGGCTATAGTTTTAGCTAACAACCGTGATTGGTTTCACGCTAGTTTCTCTGTAAACGAATCTGAATATCCAGTGAATAAGGAGCATGTTTGCAGGTGTGTGTGTGTTTCTGACCGCTCCTCGGGCCTCTCCACATGGAAGGTGCGCTCAATGACAGTGGTCCACTGCAGGCAGCGAATGATGAATGTG
The DNA here is from genome assembly GCA_033026305.1 of Cirrhinus molitorella. Lineage (NCBI taxonomy): Eukaryota > Metazoa > Chordata > Actinopteri > Cypriniformes > Cyprinidae > Cirrhinus > Cirrhinus molitorella. The sequence continues at coordinate 34,665,653 of CM065135.1, forward strand.
TTGGGTTTGGGGCGCTCCGTCTTCATCAGCTGACACTCTGGACACATCCGGGGAAAACCACACCAGAGACACGGACAGCGAGAGAAATGACGGCAGCAATCATTTATCTTTATCTGAGTGTTTCTCCAGCACTACATCACACACACTCAGTAGGGAGCGGCGAACAGGTGCACTGCGCTTCACAAAAACGCATGCACACCGTACACACGCTTCAATATATGATGCACTTTAACAAGGAAAATCTGGGGTAAAACACAAGCGGAAACCTACTGATGACACGCCACTGAAAATATTAAAAAAAAAGAGTCTAAAAGAACTTTTAATACAAAAAAATTATTTACATTGAGCATGCATAAAATAACAACTTTAGTATTATTAATGCATTGTTTTGAACACATTTAAAGCGCCATTTATAAATAAAAACCTTATACAGTTGCTAATTAACATGAAAAAATTAAAATAAAATAAAATCTCTAACATTTTTCATCTCAAAATGTTAACTTTTTCACTTTTCTTTATCAAAATTGTCAGTTTATATCTCTTTTTTTTCTGAATAAAAAATACATGACAAAAACTACCTGAAATTATATACTTGTATTAAGCATGCATAAAATAACAACTTTATTATTATTAATGCATTGTTTTGAACATATTTAAAGTGCCATTTATAAATAAAAACCTTATACAGTTGCTAATTAACATGAAAACATTATAAAATAAAATAAAATAAAATAGTACTTTTTTTTATGGAAGCTTCTTTTGCAATGGAAAAAAAATCGAATCTCTAATATTTTTACTTTTTTGTCTTGAGTTTGTATCTCAAAATTTATACGTTCAACTTTTTGAACTCTGAATTATGACTTTTCTTTATCAAAACTGTTAGTTTATATCTCTTTTTTTTCAGAATAAAAATACATGATAAAAACTACCTGAAATCATATACTTATATTAAGCATGCATAAAATAACAACTTTTTTATTATTAATGCATTGCTTTGAACATATTTAAAGTGCCATTTATAAATAAAAACCTTATACAGTTGCTAATTAACATGAAAAAATTAAAATAAAATAAAATCTCTAACATTTTTCATCTCAAAATGTTAACTTTTTCACTTTTCTTTATCAAAATTGTCAGTTTATATCTCTTTTTTTTCTGAATAAAAAATACATGACAAAAACTACCTGAAATTATATACTTGTATTAAGCATGCATAAAATAACAACTTTATTATTATTAATGCATTGTTTTGAACACATTTAAAGTGCCATTTATAAATAAAAACCTTATACAGTTGCTAATTAACATGAAAACATTATAAAATAAAATAAAATAAAATAAAATAGTACTTTTTTTTATGGAAGCTTCTTTTGCAATGGAAAAAAAATCGAATCTCTAATATTTTTACTTTTTTGTCTTGAGTTTGTATCTCAAAATTTATACGTTCGACTTTTTGAACTCTGAATTATGACTTTTCTTTATCAAAACTGTTAGTTTATATCTCTTTTTTTTCAGAATAAAAATACATGATAAAAACTACCTGAAATCATATACTTATATTAAGCATGCATAAAATAACAACTTTTTTATTATTAATGCATTGCTTTGAACATATTTAAAGTGCCATTTATAAATAAAAACCTTATACAGTTGCTAATTAACATCAAAAAATTATCCAAAAATAAATAAAAAATAAAATAAAATAAAATAAAAATGCAATTTTAAAAATCGCTTATGGAAGCTTCTTTTGCAATGGAAAAAAAAAATCTAAATCTCTAACATTTGTACCTTTTTGTCTGAGGTTGTATCTCAAAATGTAAACTTTTTCGACTTTTTGAACTCTGAATTATGACTTTTCTTTATCAAAATTGTCAGTTTATACCTCTTTTTTTTTATATAAAAATACATGATAAAAAACAACCTGAAATTATATACTTATATTAAGCATGCATAAAATAACATCTTTAGTATTATTAATGCATTGTTTTGAACACATTTAAAGTGCCATTTATAAATAAAAACCTTATACAGTTGCTAATAAACATGAAACAAAAATTGACAAATAATAAAATTTAATTAAATAAAATTAAATGAAATTTAACAAATTAAATAAAAATGCAATTAATTAATTTATTTATTTATTTTTTTAAATTGCTTATGGAAGCTTCTTCTGCCATGGAAAAAAAAAAATCGAATCTCAAACATTTTTACCTTTTGTCTGAGTTTGTATCTCAAAATGTAAACTTATATATAAACTCAGTTTATATCTCTTTTTTTTCCAGAATAATAAATACATGACAAAAAACCACCTGTATATTTGATTTAAATAACAATATTTTTTACTTTGCTTCTCATGTTTGTCTATTGAAGATGTTAAAACTTTAGTCTAATATGCAAATAATGCATTGTTTGAACTCATTTAAACTGTTGTTTACAGTCACTTTGTATAAGAATCAACGTTAATGTTGTGTTTAATAATATAATAATGTTGTTTACTCCTAACATTTGCTCACAAGAGCGTTTTGCAATGTTAGAAATTAAAAAATTGTTGCAAAAAACAAATGTCAAACAAGACAATCTGATCTGATCTAATACATTGCTTTTAACCCATTTAAGGTGTTTATGAATAAAAAAACAGCTGCCATGTTGCAAATGAACCTAAAATTATACATAAAATAGTAACATGCATGAAATGCAATGTGATCTGTTTTATATTTACAATATATATTTACTTTGCTTCTCATGTTTGTCTATTGAAGATGTTAAACTTTAGTCTAATATGCAAATAATGCATTGTTTGAACTCATTTAAACTGTTGTTTACAGTCACTTTGTATAAGAATCAACGTTAATGTTGCGTTTAATAATATAATAATGTTGTTTACTCCGAACATTTGCTCACAAGAGTGCTTTGAAACGTTAGAAATGAGAAAAAGTTGTTGCACAGACGCAAACAAATGTCAAACTCAGAAACAAGGCCATCAATAAATCCTGCTTCTAAATTCTTAAAATAAAATGTTGTTTATAACTCATTTGTGTTGCAATTTAACCTAAAATAATCTACTTAAATTAAGCAGATTATTATTTTTTACTTAGTTTTTCATTTGTGTCTATTGAAGATGTAAAAACTTTAGTGCACTTACCAAATAATGCATTGTTTGAACTCATTTAAACTGTCGTTTTCTGTCACTTTGTATAAGAATCAACGTTAATGTTGTGTTTAATAATATAACAATGTTGTTTACGCCGAACATTTGCTCACAAGAGTGTTTTGCAATGTTAGAAATTAAAGAATTGTTGCAAAAAATGCAAACAAATGTCAAACAAGACAATCTGATCTGATCTAATATGTTGCTTTTAACTCATTTAAAGTGTTTATAAATAATAAAAAAAAACACCTGCCATGTTGCAAATTAACCTAAAATTATATATTAACTTAAGCATGCATAAAATGCACTGTGATCAGTTTTATATTTACAATATATTTTACTTTGCTTCTCATTGTTGTCTATGTAATAGTGTTTAATAATATAATAGTGCTGTTTACTCCTAACATTTGCTTGTTTTGAAATGTTAAAAATGAGAAAAAGTTGATGCACAGACGCAAACAAATGTCAAACTCAGAAACAAGACCATCAATAAATCCTGCTTCTGTTTTCTTTTCTCAAATAACTTCTAAAAATGTTGTTTATAACTCATTTATGTTGCAAATTAACCTAAAATAATCTACTTAGATTTAACATGCATGAAATGCACTGCAATCGGTTTTATATTTACAATATTTTGTTCTCATTTTTGTCTACTGAAGATGTGAAAACTTTAGTCCACTATCCAAATAATGCATTGTTTGAACTCATTTAAACTGTTGTTTACAGTCACTTTGTATAAGAATCAACGTTAATGTTGCGTTTAATAATATAACAATGTTGTTTACTCCTAACATTTGTTTGAAAGAGTGTTTTGCAAGGTTAGAAATGAGAAAAAGTAGTTGCAAAAATGCAAACAAATGTCAAACAAGACAATCTGATCGATCTAATACGTTGCTTTTAACTCATTTAAGGTGTTTATCAATAAAAAAAACACCTGCCATGTTGCAAATTAAGCTAAAATTATATATTTACATTAAGCATGCATGAAATGCAATGTGATCGGTTTTATATTTACAATATATTTTACTTTGCTTCTCATGTTTGTCTGTTCAAGATGTTAAAACTTTAGTCTAATATGCAAATACTGCATTGTTTGAACTCATTTAAACTGTCGTTTTCTGTTAACTTTGCATAATAATCAAAATTAATAGTGTTTATTAATATAATAATGTTGTTTGCTCCTAACATTTTCTCACGAGAGTGTTTTGCAATGTTAGAAATTAAAAAAAGTGTTGCAAAAAATGCAAACAAATGTCAAACAAGACAATCTGATCTGATCTAATACGTTGCTTTTAACTCATTTAAAGTGTTTATAAGTAAAAAAAAACACCTGCCATGTTGCAAATTAACCTAAAATTATATATTGAAATATTAACATGCATGAAATGCACTGTGATCAGTTTTATATTTACACTATATTTTACTTTGCTTCTCATGTTTGTCTGTTCAAGATGTTAAAACTTTAGTCTAATATGCAAATAATGCATTGTTTGAACTCATTTAAAGTGTTGTTTTCTGTCACTTTGCATAATAATCAATATTAATAGTGTTTAATAATATAATAATGTTGTTTACTCCGAACATTTGCTCACGAGAGTGTTTTGAAATTTTAAATTAAAACATTGTTGCAAAACATGCAAACAAATGTCAAACAAGACAATCTGATCTGATCTAATACATTGCTTTTAACTCATTTAAAGTGTTTATAAATAAAAAAAAACACCTGCCATGTTGCAAATGAACCTAAAATTATATATTGAAATAGTAACATGCATGAAATGCAATGTGATCCGTTTTATATTTACAATAATATTTACTTTGCTTCTCATGTTTGTCTATTGAAGATGTTAAACTTTAGTCTAATATGCAAATAATGCAGTTTAAACTGTCGTTTTCTGTCACTTTGCATAATAATCAATATCAATAGAGTGTTTAATAATATAATAATGTTGTTTACTCCTAACATTTGCTCACAAGAGTGTTTTGAAATGTTAGAAATGAGAAAAAGCTGTCGCACAGACGCAAACAAATGTTAAACTCAGAAACAAGACCATCAATAAATCCTGCTTCTAAATTCTTAAAATAAAATGTTGTTTATAACTCATTTGTGTTGCAAATGAACCTAAAATGATATACTTCAATTAAGCATGCATGAAATGCAATGTGATCCGTTTTATATTTTCAATATATTTTACTTTGCTTCTCATGTTTGTCTGTTCAAGATGTTAAAACTTTAGTCCACTATCCAAATACTGCATTGTTTGAATTTAAACTGTCGTTTTCTGTCACTTTGCATCAGAATCAACATTAATGTTGTGTTTAATAATATAACAATGTTGTTTACTCCTAGCATTTGGTCAAAAGAGTGTTTTGCAAGGTTAGAAATAAAGTTTTACATCTAAAATATCTGATATCGACGATCGATATATATCGCGCATCTGCTTTCCTTTCACACACAGATGCTTTTGCGAGGAAAACAGGGCTGTCATCAGTTGTTAAAAACTCAAAGTCGTGTCTTTTCGGGAGAGCGGGCGAAAACAAGCTGCGTCTGTGTTCTCTGCCCTCAAAAGTGCTCACTCAAAGAGGAAAACTTATGCTTTCAGCGGCACGAAGCGCAATCGCCTCCAATATCCAGCAGCGATTCTGCCAGAACATATGTCGAGGAGCGAGCGTGGAGGAGACATGTGTCACGTAAGAGACGACACAAACGGCCTGTCGACGAGATGGAGGACCCGAGTGAGACCACCACTGAGATCCAACGCTTCAACCCGAGCCTCCATCAGCGGCGAGATAAATAATGAGGATCAGCCACTTAATAACCACTATATTTCACAAGTGTCAGGGAGGAAGCGTTCTCTTGAACAAACATTATGGCTGTCTAATTAGTCTGTTCAATCATTTCAACAGTTTTCGCAGCCTGCGCGGGGCTTCTTCACCAAATTCTGCTGAGGTACGACTCGAGGAGACGGCCCCGACGTCTTTAATATGTTCTGCACGTCCCTCGGGCAAAAAGAAAACTGTTCCAGTTGACGGAGGTCAGATGGAAGTAGTCGAAGAATAACGTCAAGTCCAGTCACGCGTGATAAATTACATTAAGCGCGCACCCAACACACTATGTTTACTAGATACTTCATTCTTGCTTCTCATTTTTATGCGGTAAAACTTTGCCACAACTTTATAGTCGAATATCCAAATTGTCCAAATCTCATTTAAAGCGTCATTTATCGAAGAAAATGTCTAATATGCAATAAGCATTTTTCAAAAATGCATGAAATGGACGCACAAAATATAACATCACTATAATATCCAAATAATACACTGTTTTTAATTAAAATTAATGTCTAATATGCATTCTTTTGATAACAAATACGTAATAAAAAAGTACCTAAAATGATATATTTAGATTAAGCATGCATAAATGACTACATTAGTGTAATAGTCAAATAATGCATTGTTTTGAACTCATTTAAAATGTCATTTAATCCAACAAAATGTCTAATATGCACATTTAAAAAAACAAATTAAAACATATTAATCTGCAAATTTATCTGAAATGATTTACTTAAATGAAGCGAGCATAAAATGCAGTAAGATCAGTTTTATATTTACAATATATTTGATTGTGACTTCTCATTTTTGTCTTTTGAAGATGTGTTCAAACTTATGTGTCACAACTTTATAGTCGAATATCCAAATTGTCCAAATCTCATTTAAAGCGTCATTTATCGAAGTAAAAGTCTAATATGCAATAAGCATTTTTTAAAAATGCATGAAATGGATGCATGAAATATAACAACATCACTATAATATCCAAAGAATACAGTGTTTTTAATTCATTTGCAGTATGATTTATCAAATTAATGTCTAATATGCATTCTTTTGATAACAAATACGTAATAAAAAAGTACTTAAAATTATATATTTAGATTAAGCATGCATAAATGACAACATTAGTGTAATAATGCATTGTTTCGAACTCATTTAAAATGTCATTTAATCCAACAAAATGCCTAATATGCACATTTAAAAAAACAAATTAAAACATATTAATCTGCAAATTTATCTGAAATGATTTACTTAAATGAAGCGATCATAAAATGCAATAAGATCAGTTTTATATTTACAATATATTTGATTGTGACTTATTTCTGCCTTTTGCAGATGTGTTCAAACTTTGCCACAACTTTAGTCAAATATCCAAATTGTTTTTCTCATTTAAAGTGTCATTTATTGAAATAAATATCTAATATGCAATACGCATTTTCCAAAAATACACTGTTTTTTATTCATTTGCAGTATCATTTATCAAACTAATGTCTAATATGCAAAAAAAACTGAATAAATTATATACTTAAATTAAGCATGCATAAATGACAACATTAGTGCAATAGTCAAATAATGCATTGTTTTGAACTCATTTAAAATGTAATTTATCAAACAAAATGTTTAATACATATACAGTTTTTTTTTAATAATTTAGAAATAAAAACACAATGAAATGATTTACTTAAACCAAGCGAGCATAAAATGCAATAAGATCAGTTTTATATTTACAATATATTTGATTGTGACTTCTCATTTCTGTCTTTTGAAGATGTGTTCAAACTTTGCCACAACTTTAGTTGAATATCCAAATAGTTTTTACCTCATTTAAAGTGTCATTTATCAAAAAGAATGTATAACAGCATTTTAAAAAAAATACTTAAAACCTTGCAAATCAGCCTGAAGTTACATACTTAAATTAAACATGCATCAAATATAACATCAGTATAATATCCAAATTAATTAATTTACAGTATAATTTTTCAAAATTAATTTTGAGAAAAAAAGAAAAACTTTATAAAAAAAATACCTGAAATTATATACTTATACTTTAGTCAAATATACAAATTGTTTTTACCTCATTAAAAGTGTCATTTATCGAAGTAAATGTCTAATATGCAATATGCATTTTTCAAAAATACAATGTTTTAAATTCATTTGCAGTCTCATTTATCAAACAAATGTCTAATATGCACTCTTTTAAATGATATATCTTTGAAATTATATACTTAAATTAAGCATGCATAAATGACAACATTAGTGTAATATCCAAATAATGCATTGTTTAGAACTCATTTAAAGTCATTTATCAAACTAAATGTCTAATATGCATAAAAAAACAATGATTCATAAATAAAATTTGTTGCATTTTAATCTAAAATGAAATACTTGAATTAAGCAAGCATGGATTATACAAAGATCCGTTTTATATTTACACTATATTTAATAGTTGCTTCTTATTTCTGTTTATTAAAGATTAAAGTGCCATTTATCAAACAAAATGTGTGCCACACATCAATTTGATTAAAATAAACACTTTAGAAGGTGCAAAAAAAACGACTTAAAAAGTTGCAAATTAAGATTTTAAACATCTCTTATGGAAGTTCTTTTCTGCTATGGTATAATAACCTCAAACTTTTTACTTTTTTCTGAGTTTATATCTCACAATTCAGACTTTTTTTCAGAATTGCATGATATAAACTCAACAAAACAGCTAAAGAAGTTTTTCTTTGTTCCATTCCAAAATAAAAAGCTTCCATGTTTCATAACAAATATTTTGAAGAAACTGCACACCATTTGCTGAAGTAAAAACATGCGTTGAGATCTCAGACTGTAGTATGTTAGGTGTCTGTGTGGGAGACTCACGTGCCACGGAGAAGTTGTTTAACGGCGTCTCCAGCTGATCCACGTCCTGCGGCCGCTCCTTATAGCCGATAAATGTACCGTCGCTCTTCAGTAAGAAATACCGCGGCCTCCACGTCTTTATGTACTCTCCTGTACAGAAACACAAGGCAATGCATCAGCTTTTATTTCATTTTAACAGAGTTAAATCTATCGTATTTGATTTGCACACTTCTAAATCACCAACATCATCAAAACTTTGCTGTTAAACCGGTTTCACACACAATCTTACAGTTTTGACTATGTCACTTTCAACTTTTTATCTCACAACTATAACTTGGTATGTTAGTTTTGACTTTTTATCTAAAAAATTACAACTTTATTGTGATTTTTTTTACATTTTTGTCCAATTTTTTTTTCATTTTTTGTACATTTTTTTACATTGTCCTTTTTTTTTTTTTTTTTACATTTTGTCCATTTTTTACCTTTTATCTCAAAATTATGACTTTTTACCTCAAATTATGATGAATTATGTTCGTTTTGACTTTTTATCTCAAAAGTATGACTTCCTGATGTCATCATTTTATCATTTCAAGTCATAATTTCAAATGATTTTTTTTTTTATTTTATAATTATGACTTAGTATGTCAATTTCAACTTTTTATCTCACAACTATAACTTGGTATGTTAGTTTTGACTTTTTATCTAAAAAATTACAAAAAATTATTTTTTTACATTTTTGTCCATTTTTTTGGTCATTTTTTGTAAATTTTTTTACATTGTCCTTTTTTTTTTTTTTTTTTTTGCATTTTTTTACATTGTCCATTTTGTTTTTACATTTTGTCCATTTTTTACCTTTTATCTCAAAATGATGGCTTTTTACCTCAAATTATGACGAATTATGTTCGTTTTCAAAAGTATGACTTCCTGATGTCATCATTTTATAATTTCAAGTCATAATCTCAATTGATTTTTTTTTATTTTGTAATTATGACTTAGTATGTCAATTTCAACTTTTTATCTCACAACTATAACTTGGTATGTTAGTTTTGACTTTTTATCTAAAAAATTACAACTTTATTGTGATTTTTTTTTACATTTTTGTCCAATTTTTTTGTCATTTTTTGTACATTTTTTTACATTGTCCTTTTTTTTTTTTTTACATTTTGTCCATTTTTTACCTTTTATCTCAAAATTATTACTTTTTACCTCAAATTATGATGAATTATGTTCGTTTTGACTTTTTATCTCAAAAGTATGACTTCCTGATGTCATCATTTTATCATTTCAAGTCATAATTTCAAATGATTTTTTTTTTTATTTTATAATTATGACTTAGTATGTCAATTTCAACTTTTTATCTCACAACTATAACTTGGTATGTTAGTTTTGACTTTTTATCTAAAAAATTACAAAAAATTATTTTTTTACATTTTTGTCCATTTTTTTGGTCATTTTTTGTAAATTTTTTTACATTGTCCTTTTTTTTTTTTTTTTTTTTGCATTTTTTTACATTGTCCATTTTGTTTTTACATTTTGTCCATTTTTTACCTTTTATCTCAAAATGATGGCTTTTTACCTCAAATTATGACGAATTATGTTCGTTTTCAAAAGTATGACTTCCTGATGTCATCATTTTATAATTTCAAGTCATAATCTCAATTGATTTTTTTTTATTTTGTAATTATGACTTAGTATGTCAATTTCAACTTTTTATCTCACAACTATAACTTGGTATGTTAGTTTTGACTTTTTATCTAAAAAATTACAACTTTATTGTGATTTTTTTTTACATTTTTGTCCAATTTTTTTGTCATTTTTTGTACATTTTTTTACATTGTCCTTTTTTTTTTTTTTACATTTTGTCCATTTTTTACCTTTTATCTCAAAATTATGACTTTTTACCTCAAATTATGATGAATTATGTTCGTTTTGACTTTTTATCTCAAAAATATGACTTCCTGATGTCATCATTTTATCATTTCAAGTCATAATTTCAATTAATTTTTTTTTTTATTTTGTAATTATGACTTAGTATGTCAATTTCAACTTTTCATCTCACAACTATAACTTGGTATGTTAGTTTTGACTTTTTATCTAAAAAATTACAAAAAATTATTTTTTTTACATTTTTGTCCATTTTTTTTGGTCATTTTTTGTAAAATTTTTTACATTGTCCTTTTTTTTTTTTTTTTTTTTGCATTTTTTTACATTGTCCATTTTGTTTTTACATTTTGTCCATTTTTTACCTTTTATCTCAAAATGATGGCTTTTTACCTCAAATTATGACGAATTATGTTCGTTTTCAAAAGTATGACTTCCTGATGTCATCATTTTATAATTTCAAGTCATAATCTCAATTGATTTTTTTTTATTTTGTAATTATGACTTAGTATGTCAATTTCAACTTTTTATCTCACAACTATAACTTGGTATGTTAGTTAGTAAAAAATGACAACTTTATTGTCTTTTTTTTTTTTTACATTTTTGTCCATTTTTTACCTTTTATCTCAAAATTATGACTTTTTAACTCAAATTATGACGAATTATGTTCGTTTTGACTTTTTATCTCAAAAGTACGACTTTCTGATGTCATCATTTTATAATTCCAAGTCATAATCTCAATTGATTTTTTTATTTTGTAATTATGACTTAGTATGTTCATTTTTTCTTTTTATCTCAACATTTTTACTTAGTTTCTCATAATTATGACTTTTTTTTACCTCAAACTATGACCTAAAGTGTCATAACGGCTTGTCATAATTTCAACTTTTTATCTCATAACTATAACTTAGTACATAAATTTTGACTTTTTATCTCATAGTTTTGACTTTTTTTTATCTCAAAAGTATGACTTCATCAAGCCATAATCTCATAATTTCAATTTTATATTTATATATTTATATTTATATTTTTAATGATAAAATGTTACATAATAATAAATATTTTATATAAAACAGTCCAAATACAATATTTACTAAAAAAAAATCCTAAAATCATAAGTGTAACATTTTTATAAAAGCAATCAAAATAAAACCCTTATTTAAAAAATAATTAAATCATAAAATAAATGTAATAGTTACAAAAAATGTAAAATGTAGATTTATAAATTAAGTGCAAGTAAAATAAGTACATTTTTAAAAAAGGCAAAATCATAAGAATGTAACCTTGAATTTCCAAAAAAGCAGAAAAAATATATGAATTAAAAATGAATGAAAACACAACCTTGCAAAATAAATAAATAAATAAAATAAAACAAAATAATAATTAAATAATAAAAATGGCAAAACAAAACAAATAAATTATTTAATGCAAATAATATGTAAAAAATAATAATAATAATAATAATAATAATTAAATAACAAAAAAGTGAGATTATAATATGTTTTAAATAAACATTTTTAGATAAGATGTAAAAATAGACACACTATTTCATAATTATAAAATAAAACGTTGAATGTGGCATGCAAAAAAAAACGAATCTAAAAATACGGAAAATAGAATGCTTACTAATAATTAAAATAAAAAATAAATTTAAATCAATAATTTCAAAAGAATTAGGCAAAATCATAAGAATGTAACCCTGAATTTCCAAAAAAGCTAAAAAATATATGAATTAAAAATGAATGAAAATACAACCTTGCAAAATAAATAAATAAAATAAAACAAAATAATAAATAAATAATAAGAATGGCAAATGAAAAAAATCAATTATGTAATGCAAAAATAAATCTGTAAAAAAAAAAAAATAAATAATAATAATAATAATAATTAAATAACGTTTAAAAATATGTTTTAAATACATTTTTTAGATTAAAATGTAAAAATAGATTCACTATGTCATAATTATAAAATAAAAAGTTTAAATTATATCAATGTGGCATATGATAAAGTTATACTATTGAGAGAAAATGACATTTTATCTCATAATATGGACTGTATGAGCCTGTATCTGTATCAAATACGACACTCAACAAAAACACGCATGCAAAACCGTTTTATGTCAAAGAATTGAGATTTTTCGGGCTATTCTTGCGCATTTATTGAACGGACAGCTGAGCCTTTAGGAAAGGATTTTAACCGCGTAATGAAACGACGAGTCAAGCGTGCGTCTAAATTTAGATGTAAAACCTTGTTTGAGCTCCGAACAACAGCATGACAACAGCAAAACACCTCGCTTTCCCAAAGAGAAGGCGTCCGAAAGCACGCACAAAAACTGCTGGCGTTTTCTGCAAGCGAAATCAATTTGTGCTGAGGACGCTGCAGAAATCACTGCACCAGATGTTGCGGAACTGGAAACGAACAAAACGGAGAGAGTCTGCAGCGCGCCGCAAACGCAGAGACAGTTTGAATAGTTATCCAGGAAAAGTGTAATTTATTTTTAATTACGGGAGTTGAATATTAACCCCATGCAGGGTCTGAGCAAGCTGTCCTTAATTGGCCCATTTCCTCTGTCACTAAAGTGTGGATGTGTCACAGCAAACGTCTGTCTCGCTGATTTTTAGCGGCTTTCGGCTCATTTCAGCTGTGACAGACCAGAGGAGCGGCGACTGGCCCGTAACAGAGCGACTACACACGCATTTGTCATCCGAACTCATAATCCTGCTGCCGAACATGAGCCTTTTCAGCTTCCCTAGGAAAATGCACAAAACTATTTCAACTTTTCACATGGTGATGAGCAAGTTTACATGTGCAAATGTTAACTTTAGTGGTGCTGGATGATACTAGTGACTTGAATATGCTTTTCTGCAATGGGAAATTTGTTTTGAGCAGTAGAAACGAACACAAAACTTTCTTTTTGTTTGTGTATGTTTGTGAGTTTATAAAAAATGTCAAATGAAAACAAAAGTTTTTAAAATAAGTGTCACTTTTTAAATTCATTTTAGTCACTAAAATTTTTTAAATCAGAAGAGGGCAAAATTTAAATCAATTAATAATTAAACATTTTAAAAATAATAAAACACTAAGAAATAAATATTGAAAAAGTACAATTATAATAAATATTTTATCTAGAAACAGTCAAATACAATGCTTACTTAAAATTATTAAAATTATAAGAAATTACAATTTTAATAAATAAATTATTTAAAAAAGGAAAAATAATAAAACACTTACTAAAAAATAAATATTGAAAAAGTACAATTATAATAAATATTTTATCTAAAACGTCAAATAGAATGCTTACTTAAAATGATTAAAATCAGAAGAAATTAAAATTTTAATAAAGAAATTATTTAAAAAATGTAAAATTAATAAAACACTTACTAAAAAAGAAATATTGAAAAAGTAAAATTATAATAAATATTTTATCTAAAAAGTCAAATAGAATGCTTACTTAAAATGATTAAAATCAGAAGAAAGTAAAATTTAAATAAATGATTTCAAAATGTTAAAAATAATAAAACACGAAAAATAAATGATAAAAAAGTGAAATTATAATAAATATTTGCATCTAAAAACAGGCAAAATAGAATGATTACTTAAAACTACTAAAATCACAAGTAAAATAAAAATAAATCAATAAATCAAATGAAAAAAAATCATAAAACATGTTAATTAGTCAAAATAAATGAAAATGAAAAATGAAAAAATTAAATAATTTCCAAATTGTAAAAGTTAAATTATAATAAATATTTTTATCTAAAAAAAAAAACAGTCAAATAGAATGCTTACTAAAAATGGTTAAATTCATAAGAAAAATTTTAAATAAATAAATAATTTCAAAAAGAATAAGCTTAGTAAAAAAAAAATATTTAAAAAAGACAGTACTTACTTACTTATTAAAATCATAAGAACGTAAAATTTAAATAATGAAATAATTTCCAAATTCTACAAATAATAAAACACTTACTAAAATTTAATTATAAAATTATAAGAAATATTTTTTTATTTTATCTAAAAATAGACAAATAGGAATGCTTACTAACAATTATTAAAATCATAAGAAAGTGAAATATAAATAAATAAACCAATCAAATGAAAAGAATCTGTAAAAAATAATTATAAAAATAATTATAATAAATATATTTAAAACAAGAAGTCAAAATAAATTACAATCACAAACATTTAAATAAATAAATAATTCAGAACTTAAAAAAAATAATGAAATACTTACTAAAAATTAAATAATATATATTACATAAAATATATAAAACAGCTTACTAAAGAATGCTTACTAAAATTAAACGAATAATTTCAAAAGAAATAGTTAAAATATTAAAAAATAATTAAATCATAAAAAATTTAAATGATCATAAATTGTCAAAATAAAACACTTAAACAAAAAATAAATTAATTAATGCAACCAAATTTACCCCTCTTAAAAATGTAAAATTATACAAATATTTTTAAATTAAATTTAAAAAGTTAAAATACAAATAATGAACAAATATGTAAAAAAACAAAAAACACTAAAAATGCTGAGAATTCCTAAATTCATAAAAAATGTAAACTTTAAATTAAAGCAATCAACATAACACCCTTACTGAATGAATTAAATTATAAAAATGTACAATTATAAAAAATATATTAAAGATTAAAAACAGTCAAAATAATTCGAAATTAATCATAATTTGAAATTTATTTGAAATTATTAATACCAAAACATTTTATAAACATTATTTAATGATAAAATTTTGAAATTATAATAAATATTTTATATGAAAACAGTCCAAATAGAGCTTTCCCGAAAATTCCAAAAATGTAAATGATAAACTAAAGCGATCAAAATAAAAAATAAAACCCATACTGAATTAATTAAATCATAAAAATGTCAAATTATAAAAAAAAAAATATTTACAAAAAGCAAATAATTTGTAAAATAAAAAATAAAAAAAAAACAACGCTAAAAATACATTAAATCATAAAAATGTGAGATAAATATCTTCCAAAATTAAAGTTATTAAAATAACACTATAAAATGTACAATAATAAATAATAAATAAAACCAGTTCAAATACAACATTATATAGTCAACATTATCCAACAAATATGAACTATAAATCTTAAAGTAAGGGGTTTGGTTTACAAAAAAGTCTGGAAATCCCTGGTCAAATATGGCAGCTCCTAAAACAGTCTAATAAAAACATATAGGAGGAAAGCCGGTGTGCGTTTCTGCTAAAAGTAGAGCAGCGTTTCTCAAGAGCGTCCGGAGTCTCTCTCTGCGGATGTGGAGTTTCAGCGCTTCAATAAAGCTAAAGCATTACAAATGAGTCCACCTGATTCACAACAACTGGGGAGGACGCCACAACATCTGTCCTTCAGCCCTGTGTACTTAAGACTCTCATCCACAGCAGATGCCCAATATGTTTTCACGGCTGCTGCCATTTTTCATCGTGGCACGACGAACGCACCTCGCTCAAACTCCTTCTGCAGGCTAAGAGCTTTTGGCATTCACAAACACACACTTCCTTTAGGAAATACAGCACATATTACATTAGAGCAAACGTATGTGATGAATCGCTCGCCGCGTTCCTCATTTAGAAGTTCGCTTTGTTGCTTTGCATCTGCTCAATGATAAATATACACTACCGTTTCAATGTTTAGGGTACTTTTTTTGTTTTTATTGTTTGGAAATGTACTATTTTTATTCAGAAAGGATGCATTAAATGTAAAAGAATGCAAAACTGACATAAATAAATAATTTCTAAATTACCAAACTACATTACTAAATATTTTTTAGATAAATGCAAACAAAAAGCAACAATTGCTAAAAATCACTATAATAATGAGAATGTAAAACTGGAATAAATTATTTCCAAATTAAAAAGAAGAACATTTGCTAAAAATTATATAAAAAGGCAAAATTATAATTTATATTTTTATATAAAAACATACAAACTTACAATGCTTAAAGAAAATGTGTAAAAGCATAAGTAAAATGAAAATAAATAACTTTAAAATAAAAAAACTTAGTAAAAACTAATAAAATCATACACATTTTACATTATAAATATTTTAAAAATAAGAAGTCAAAATATAACACTTACAAAAAATATTAAATTATTAAAAATTTAAATAAAAGAAATCCAAATAAAACCCGTACTAAAGAAAAACTAAAATTATAATTTATATTTTTAGATAAAAACAGTTCAAATAGAATGCTTACTAAAAATTTGTAAAATAAAAATTTAAATAAATAAATAAATAAATAATTTAAAAATAAAAAAATTAAAATTAAAATAAATCATTTGCATAAGAAAAGCATAAGTAAAATTAAAATAAAGAAATAATTTAAAAAGAAAAAACAGTAAAAACTAATAAAATCATACATATTTTAAATGATAAAAATTAAACATTTAAATAAATAATTTGCTATTAAAAGTATCAAGATAAAACACATACTAAAAATTATTGAATGAAAAAAAGTGTATAAAAAAATTCAAATACAATGCTTACTGAAAATTCTTGAAATCATACGTTTGAAAGAAAAGCAATCAAAATAAAACACTTACTAAAAAATAACTAAATCATAAAAATTTAAAATGATACAAAAAAATTAATTAAAACATTTTCTTTTGTTTATTAGAATGATTTCTAAATGGCAATGTGACAGTCATGAGAGCAATAATACAAATAAATAAATATAAAAAATACTAACATATATATATATTACTAGAGATTCTTGTATCTGGTTTGTGCGTCTCAAAAGCACTAAACTGAGATGAGTGTTATGCGAACATTTCAGAAGCACATCCGTCTGAGGCCAAAGTGAGTCCCGGGACAGAATGTGCGCCACGCAGAGCAGCGTCTGACGCCTCACACGTCCAGCCGGACATCAGGACCTTTTACACACTTACAGAAACACTAAACCAGCGGCGGCATCTGTGACACTGCATCAACAGCAGCGCCTCTCAAACGGACAGACAGGAAGTGGATTCACAGATCAGGCCTGATGGGCATCGACAGATGTGTGTGTGTGTGTGTGTGTGTGTGTGTGTCTGTTTGTATGTGTATCGGTGTGTGTGTGTGTGTGTGTCTGTTTGTCTGTGTATCGGGGTGTGTGTGTGTGTGTGTGTGTGTATGTATTGGTCTGTGTGTGTTTGTTTGTTTGTGTGTGTGTGCGCGTGTGTGAGTATTTATTTATGTATTTGCGTGTGTGTGTGTGTGTGTGTGTGTGTGTATCGGTCTGTGTGTGTTTGTGCGTGTGTGTGTGTGTGTGTGTGTGTGTGTATTTATTTATGTATTTGTGTGTGTGTGTGTGTGTGTGTGTGCTTGTCTGTGTTGTGTGTGTGTGCGTGCGGATGTGTGTGTGTGCATCGTTGTGTGTGTGCATCGATGTGTGTGTGTGTGTGTGTGTGTGTGTGTGTGTGTGTGCGTATTTATTTATGTATTTGTGTGTGTGTGTGTGTATTTATTTATGTATTTGTGTGTGTGTGTGTGTGTGTGTGTGTATTTGTTTATGTATTTGTGTGTGTATTTATGTGTGTGTATTTATGTATTTGTGTGTGTGTGCGTATTTATTTATTTATGTATTTGTGTGTGTATTTATGTGTGTGTATTTATGTATTTGTGTGTGTGTGTGTGTGTGTGTGTGTGTGTGTGTGTGTGTGTGTGTGCGTATTTATTTATGTATTTGTGTGTGTGTGTGTGTATTTATTTATGTATTTGTGTGTGTGTGTGTGTGTGTGTATTTGTTTATGTATTTGTGTGTGTATTTATGTGTGTGTATTTATGTATTTGTGTGTGTGTGCGTATTTATTTATTTATGTATTTGTGTGTGTATTTATGTGTGTGTATTTATGTATTTGTGTGTGTGTGTGTGTGTGTGTGTGCGCGTGTGTTTAGGTATTTGTGTGTGTATTTGTTTGTGTGTGTGTGTGTGTGTGTGTGTTTGTTTAGGTATTTGTGTGTGTATTTGTTTGTGTGTGTGTGTGTGTGTGTGTGTGTGTGTGTGTGTGTGTGTGTGTGTATTTATGTGTGTGTATTTATGTATTTGTGTGTGTGTGTGTGTGTGTGTGTGTGTATTTATTTATTTATGTATTTGTGTGTGTGTGTATTTATGTATTTGTGTGTGTGTGTGTGTGTGTGTATTTATTTATTTATGTATTTGTGTGTGTGTGTTTATATTTATGTATATATGGTTTTATGTATTTATGTGTATTTGAGTTTGTGTGTGTATGTGTTTATGTGTGTGTGTGTGTGTGTGTGTGTGTGTGTGTGTGTGTGTGTGTGTGTGTGTGTGTGTCCCTTTGCATTGAATGTGTTAGCATAATAACTTTGCAGATGTTGTTTATGCTCAAAGAGCAACATTACACACCAACTAAAGTTAAAAATGTAAATTCGTAATCGATGCAGGCAAAAAGAACAATTCTTCTTTTTTCAGTAAGTATATTATTTTGATTGTAATTTTAAAGTGATTTATTTTAATTTCACATGTTTATAATTTAATTACTTTTTAGCCTTTCATTAAACTCACAAACCCCCTGCAGTCCCTTTACGAACCCCAGTTTGGGAAACCTTAATGTAATATAACATTTAATGCACTTCATGTTGTCAACTACAATGAAAGGAATATATTTCCTCACTCTTTGTATTTTTACATCATTACGGTGCAAGATTATCCTGTTTAAATCAATGTGATTAACGAGCTAGGTCAAAAGTAATCTAAAAGTATCTGATTATATTATCTAGATGTATATTATATTAATCTAGAGTTCATGCACACAGAACGAACACATCCAAAACAATGTGCAGAAGACAAACACAGATGATGTTTTACAGCCGACTGTATCCATAAACAAACACTGAAGTCGCGTGTGGCGCTTTAAAACAGAAGTCTGATCTGTCACAAGTTCCTGTTTCTCAGTCAAACAGCTGAACTTCAGCTCAATAAACATGACAATGCATATCCTCTACAGAAAATGCAGTCATCTGGCAAAAATAAGCCTTAAAATCTAGTTCAATGAATCTAAATCTAAAAAAATTAAAGTAAAATAACACTTATAATATATACTGCTGCTGAAAAGTTTTGGATCATTAAGATTTTCCCTTATGCATAAGTCTCTTATGCTCATTAAAGTTACATTTGTTTGAACAAAAACACAGAAAGAAAAGTAATATTATGAAATATTATTGCAATTCAAAATAACGGTTTTGTATTTTAATATACTTTAAAATATAATTTATTTCTGTGATGCAAAGCTGAATTTTCAGCATCATTACTCCAGTCTTCAGTGTCACATGATCCTTCAGAAATCATAAATAATATACTGATCTGCTGATCAAGAAACATTTGTAAATATTATCATTGAAAACAGTTGTGCTGCACAATATTTTTGTAAAAACAGTGATACATTTTGTTTTTCAGGATTCACAGATGAACAGAAAGTTAAAAAGTTAAAGTTTAATTCATCAAGGATAATATATGCAAAAATAAATAAATAAATGTAAATTAAAAGGCTGAATGTTTTTGTTGAATGCATAGCTAGTGGTTTCTTGTGAAATAAAATAAAATAAAATAAAATTCTAAGGCTACAGCCTGTGCTAAAATATAGAAATAAATAATAATAATAATAATAATACATGCAAAATAAATAAATAAATTAATTAATTAATTAAAGGGCTGAATGTTTTTGATTGAATGCTTAGTTAGTGGTTTTATGATCAATGTTGAAAACAGTTGTGCTGCACAATATTTTTGTAAAAACAGTGATACGTTTTATTTTTCAGGATTCACAGATGAACAGAAAGTTAAAAAGATGGTTAGTAACTTTTTTCTTTTTAAAGAAATTATTACTTTTATTCATCAAGGATGCATTAAATTGATCAAGAGTGGCAGTAAACACATTTATAATGTTACAAAATAAACAAATGCTGTTCTTTTGAACTTTTTATTCATCTGTGAAAATAAAATGTATGCCAGTTTCCACAAAAATATCGGGCAGCAACTGTTCTCAACATTAATAATGACCAGAAACATATGTATATGTGTTGATTTTAAAATCTGAACATGAAATGAAACCAACATACTGTAAAAACAGAATATTTTGAAACTGTATTTGTGACCCTCAATCACAAAACCAGTCAAAAGGGTTGATTTCTTTTTAAAATGACATTTAAATGTCATCTAAAAGCTGAATAAATAAGCTTTCCCTTGATGTATGGTTTGTTATGATAGGACACTATTTGGTTGAGATAAAACCATTTAAATATCTGGAATATAAGAGTGCAAAAAACCTAAATATTGAGAAAATCGCCTTTAAAGTTGTCCAAATGAAGCTCTTAGCAATGCATATCACTAATTAAAAATTACATTTTGATATATTTACGGTAGGAAACTTACTAAATATATTCACGGAACATGATCTTTACTTAATATCCTAATGATTTTTGGCATAAAAGAAAAATAATTTTGACCCGTACAATGTATGTTTGGCTATTGTTTTTGTGTTCCAGGGTCACATATTGTATATAGATGCTTAAAGTTAAACTTTGAAATTGCCATACTTAAAAAAAATTGTTCCACATCCTCATTACACCCAATAAATCTTTTATCAAGCATCTATATAAAACCACCATCGCAAAGCATTGTGGAAACGCAGCTACTTTTAGACCAAACGTGCAGCGTTTCAGATTCTCTCTCACATACACACACTTGCATTGTGATCGCATCATGGCCCCCACATCCGTCTGACCGTCTCTTTCACCTCTGTTGTCTCCTGTAAACTCGAGTGTTTTCCTGTCTCAGTTCACACTCCTTCCTCTTTCTCACACTCAACACTTCTACTTTTCTTACACACGCCTCTTGTTTTGCTTTGATCGTTGACGCAGAGGCAAACGCCAGGGACAATCGCACAACTTTTCACGCAGTTTTGCATTTATTAGCGGCGTTGCACACAATACCTGTGACGGCGTGAAGTTACTGCAGTGGAACATCTAAACAAATTCGATTCTGAAGAAACGGGCCTTTGTTTGCTAAACATCTCAGATGGACACAGTCACATTACCTGTTTATGAGGTCAAAAGATTACACACACCTTGCAGAATCTACAAAATGGTAATTATTTTACTAAAATAAAAGGGAAAAATGCATGTTAGCTTTTGTTTAGTATTTGACCTGAATAAGATATTTCACATAGAAGACACAAGAGAAAGCAAGAGTTGAATTTATAAAAATGACCCTGTTCAAAAGTTTACATCCCCTTGATTCTTAATACTGTGTTGTTTCCTGAATGACCCACAGCTGTGTTTTTTGTTTAGTGATAGTTGTTCATGAGTTCCTTGTTTGTCCTGAACACTTAAATAATTTTTTTCAGGTCCCATGAACTCGGTTTTTCAGCATTTTTGTGTATTTGAACTCTTTCCAACAATGATTGTGTGATTTTGAGATCCATCTTTTCACAGAGGACAACTGAGGGACTCATATGCAACTATTACAGAAGGTTCAAACACTCACTGATGATCCAGAAGGAAAAAAACATGCATTAAGAGCCGGGGGTGAAAACTTTTGGAATGTAACTTATTTTGTCTTCTGGGGGAAATGTAGGTATCTTCTTTAGCTTCTGAAGGGCAGTAATAAATGGAAAAAATATGATATTTAGGCAAAATAAGAAAAATGTACACATCTCTATTCTGTTCAGTATTTTATGTGAAATATCTTATTCAGGTCAGTACTAAATAAACAATAACATGCATTTTGTATGATCCCTCTTATTTTATTAAAACACTTAACATTTTGCAGATTCTGCAAGCGCGGTGTAAACTTTTGACCTCAACTGTAGTGTATAATGCTATAAAAGGTTTATACCATACACTACACTACACTACAACAAATATTGCATCATTTTATAGTTAAATGGCCCTGTAATGAGTTTCAATAAGGACATTATAAAATAAAAAATAAAAATATCTTTTTTTTTCTCCAACACAGAGCCATAAATCTCCACTTCAGTAGCACTTACACACGCCAATTAAATAAAATAGCCAGTGTTAAAATGTAGAAAAAAAATACATAATATCTGTAAAAAACGAAATACATTTAAATTAAAAGGCTAAATGTTTTTTGTTGAATGCTTAGTGGTTTCTTGTCAAATAAAATAAAATAAAATAAAATACTTTTTAAAGGCTGTTTTCTCAAAATTAGTTTTTCTAATTTTAATCTATTTTTCTAATTTTTTTTCTACTATTTTTCTCCAACACAGAGCCATAAATCTCCACTTCAGTAGCACTTACACACACCAATTAAATAAAATAGCCAGTGTTAAAATGTAGAAAAAATACATAATATCTGTATTGAATGCTTAGTGGTTTCTTGTCAAATAAAATAAAATAAAATAAAATAAAATAAAATAAAAATTTCTCACTTACACACACCAAACTTTGCATTTTTATTCCTGTCTATATCCTGAAGGTTTTTACAGAGGGATTTGTTCTTATATTATTTGCTTGATTCCCCCCAAATTATTTAAAAATATATTGTTTAAGTTGAAGTTTAAGTTGAAGTATTTCCTGAATGATGTGAGTGACAAAGTAAAATTCCCTCTGTAAAAACATTTGAGTCTAATATGTTAAAATTAGCAAAAAAATTAGCAGCCAGCCAGTGCTAGATTGTAGAAAAACAGACATAATATATGCAAAATAAATAAATAAATTTAAATTAAAAGTTGGTGGTTTCTTGTGAAATGAAATAAAATGAAATAGAATAAAATAAAATAAAATTCTGTGGCTACAGCCTGTGCTAAATGTAGAAAAAAATATTAATTATACATGCAAAAAAAAATAAAAAAAAATAAATAAATACATAAACAAATTAAAGGGCTAAATGTTTTCAATTGAATGCTTATTTAGTGGTTTTAAAATAAAATAAAACAAAATAAAATAAAATAAAATAAAATAGCCAGTGCTAAAATGTAGAAAAAATGTATCATATATGCAAAAAACTAAATACATGTCAAATAAAATAAAATAAAATAAGATAAAATAAAATAAAATACTTTTTAAAGGCGGTTTTCTCAAAATTAGTTTTTCTAATCTATTTTTCTATAATTTTTCTCCTACACTGAGCCATAAATCTCCACTTCAGTAGCACTTACACACACCAAACTTTGCATTTTTATTCCTGTCTATATCTATATGTTTTTATAGAGGGATTTGTTCTTATATAATTTGCTTGATTTTGATTTGCTTGATATTTTATTGCCCCCAAAATATTTAAAAATATATTGTTTTCTCAGTATTTCCTGAATTATGTGAGTGGCAAAGTGAGATACCCAAAAACATTTGAGTCTAATATGTTAAAATTAGCAAAAAAATAGCAAATAATTAAATAATGCCTCATTTGCATATTTAAACATAACATTTTATAAAACTTGTAATACAAAAAAGGTTTGCAGTTATCAATGTGATCAATCAACTGGGTAAGTAAGGCGATAACTATTAGTTATTTTTTTATCCTATTATGTCCTGAGAGGAACTATTTTTTCTACCTAAGGTAAAATAGACTTATTTTAAGGAAATGAGGGTGAAATAATACAAATTTCAATAAAAATACACACCTGTGTCAAAATGTATGCAGTTGGCATTAACACAGGCGAAGTAATCAAAAACACAAAACTGAAAAAGGCAAAAATGACAAGCGCTAAAGCAACAGCGAAAGGCAGAAACACGAGGAAGAAAATCAAAGCGTGAGGTCAGCTGAAAGAAGTGCTGCATCCACACCCAGCGGGACGAGATCCTGACACTTCCGGAGACTTCCAGTGGAAACGCCACTGACAGGCTGTGTGTGAGAAGGAGAAAGGAGACGTTTAAGGAAGGAGAGAAGGAGAGCCGGAGGATTTAGGGAATTAAAAGTCTCTGAAAACCGGGAATGGGGGGAGAGGCTCTTTTGTTGGTTTTTCCTGGGCCTCCCCCTCGGAGCGGGTATCCTGCAGCTGTGGCAAGCGACCCGTCCTCTGCATATCAATGAGCCAGCGGTCCAGCAGCGGTCCAAAGGAGGCCCAGCAGAGGGGCCCGTCCCTATAGGGCCACACATTAACCAGGACGCTGGGCAGAAAGGCCACAGATAGCAACAAACGGGGCCGAGATGTTCAAAACGCAGAGGTGTCTATTTTATCGGTTAACTGATATAATCTTACAATATTATATTTAATATAAAGTAGCATATCAAAACTGGAAAGAAAGAAATCAAATGCAATACAATGTCACTAAATATAAAGCGCTTAAAAAATCTAAAATAGAAACACACACACCATATAAACCTAAAATATTTTTTGTAATGATTATAAATATTTCATAATATCCTATTGTACCCTAGTGAAGGCATAAATTCGTTTTTTGTTGAATGCTTAGCTACTGTGAAAAATAAAAGTAGTAAAATTAAAATAAATAAATAAAATTCTGTGGCTAGCCAGTCCTAAAATGTAGGGAAAAAAAAGACATAACACATGTAAAAGTAAATAAACAAATTAAAGGGCTAAATGTTTTTTATTGAATGCTTAGTAAAATAAAATAAAATAAAATAAAATAAAAGTGTTAAAATTTAGGGAAAAAAACCATAATACATACATTTTTTTTTAAATAATTATTTTATTAATTATTGAATGCTTAGTTAGTGGTTTCTTGCTAAATGAAATCAAATAAATAAATAATAATAAAATAAAATACAATAAAATACAATTCTGTGGCTATCCAGTGCTAAAATGTAGGGAAAAAAAATAACACATGAGAAAAAATAGTTCAATTAATTATTAAATGCTTAGTTAGTGGTTTCTTGTAAACATAAAGAAATAAATGAATATATAAATTAATAAATAAAATAAAATATTCATTGTTTTTTTTGTTTCATACATTTTAATTTTAATTAATTGAAAAAATTAAAACAAATTTAATTAATTACTGAATGCTTAGTTAGTGGTTTCTTGCAAAATAAAATAAAATACAATTCTGTAGCTTGCCAGTGTTAAAATGTAGGGAAAAAACATAATACATGCAAAAAAAAAAAAGAAAAAAAAAAAGAAAAGGAAAAAGTTTAATTAATTATTGAATGCTTAGTTAGTGGTTTCTAATAAAATAAAATAAAAAATAAAATAAAATAAAATAAAATAAAAATTCAGTGGCTTGCCAGTGTTAAAATGTAGAAAAAAAACCATAATACAAAAAAACTGTTGAATTAATTATTGAATGCTTAGTTACTGGCGTCTTGTAAAATAAAATAAAATACAATATCTCTGTGCCCAGCCAGTGATAAAATTTAGAAAAAAGACAATATGTGCAAAAAAAAAAAAATATATATAATAAAAAAATAATTATTAATAATAATAATAATAATAATTCAAATGTAGTGGTTTCTAGTAAAATAAAAAATATATAATAATATAAAATAAAATAAAATAACATATCTCTTTTGCCAGCCAAAGCTAAAATATAGAAAAAAGTCATATACTTTATCAATTACACACCAGTGACAGGTGTGTCTAAAAGTCATATAAGCTACTAAAAAAAAAAAAACACATTGAACTCTTGACTATATAGACCTAAAATAAATATTATAAGGTATCTCTCCTGTGTAGTGCTTAATGTGTTCTGTTGAATGCTTAGCTTGTATGAGATGATTTATTGTGCAACATAAATAAATAAAAATTAAAAAAAGAATAAAATTCAAGCTAAAATTAAATAAAAAAATAATAAAAATCACTAATCTGCAAAAGAAAACACTTCCACAACAAAGACGGTTGGAAAAAGCGAGCGGTCGCTATTGCTCTCCATTGTCCAGAGAATGCACATAAAAGATTTTGTGTTTTAATATGATTGGAAAACAAATATGCTCTCATATAGGCCACAGATGCCCCTGCAAATCAATTCCAGGAGGCAAAAAAACATAAAAAACAAAGTGCGTTGGTGAGTTTGGTCTCTGCATCCTGGCACTGCCAAGCAGCAGCTTAAACTCTTCCGCAGTTTCTCCATCTTCTCCTGCCTTTCTCCTTTTCTTCCCGTCTTTTGTTGGTGGCGTTTTTCATTGCAGCTGGATCAGAGGGAGCGTTTGGCAGCCACCACTGTTGCCGCTGGGGCGGGTTTTGCCACCGTACAAGAGAAAAGGGGGCGAAACGGAGGCGCGGGGGAGGAGGAGAGGGCTCGGACGCTCTTTCTCACGCTCGTAAGAAAGGCTTCACTTCTTCTCGGCGGCCACAGGCACCTGCTGATTACCATAGAGACACTGTGGGAAGTTTTTCCCCCTCCGCTGCTTTTTGTGTTGTAGATTCTTTCCCCCCCTTTTCGTTCCGGTAAACAAGCGCTCCATGGATTAGTTTACTGGGATCGCGCAAGGAAAACAAACAAACAGGAACGAAAAATTCCAGCGATCCGTACAGATGCTCGCAGGAGTCGCGACAGAAAGCGCTTATTGTCGCGAGAGAGCGACCTGCGCTGGGAAAATACCAGATCCGCATTCTGGGGTCAGCAACGTACAGGATCACACAAAGGAAAACATTCAGGGATTACAAAACCGGGATGCGTCAATTCAGTTCACATCACAGAAAACTAAAGGGGAATCTGCTCTGATTTTCATACAAAAAAGTACAAAATCTTTGAAAAAGTCAAATGTCTATTTGTAAACAAATATTTTACTGTAGATTTTCATATAAATTGAAAAAAAAAGAACAAAACAGTCAAAGATCTATTTTAAACAAAACATTTTAGAGAAGATTTTCATATAAAATGAAAAAAGTGTCAAAAATCTTTTATAAAATGAAATATTTTACTGAAGATATTCATATAAATTGAAAAAAAAGAACAAAAAAAAAAAGTCCAAAATTGACAAAAAAAAAAGAAAAAAAGATGAATACGTGAAATATCTACTCAGAAACAAAATAGTTTACTGAAGATTTTTAATATAAATTTACAAAAAAATAAAAAATAAAGACAAAAAGTCAAAGATCTTTTATTTTCATATCAATTGACAAAAAAAAGTCAAAAATCTTTTAGAAAATAAAATATTTTACTGAAGGTGTTCATATAAATTGACAAAAAAGAACAAAAAAAAGTCAAAAATTGACACACACACACAAAAAAATAATAATTTTTTTACGAAAACGTGAAATATCTACTCGGAAACAAAATAGTTTACTGAAGATTTTTAATATAAATTTACACCAAAAAAAAAAAAAGACAAAAAGTCAAAGATCTTTTAGAAAATAAAATATTTTACTGTAGATTTTCATATAAATTGACAAAAAAAAAAGTCAAAAATCTTTTAGAAAAAATATTTTACTGAAGATGTTCATATAAATTGACAAAAAATTATAAAAAAGTCAAAGATCTATTTGGAAACAAAACATTTTACTGTAGATTTTCATATAAATTGACCAAAAAAAGGTAAAAAATCGTTAAAAAAAATAATAAAATAAAATATTTTATGAAAGATTTTTACACAAAGTGGCAAAAAGTACAAAAGTGAAAAAAAAGAAGTCAAAAATCTATTAGAAAAAAATATTGTACTTAAGATTTTCATACAAAGTGGCAAAAAAGTACAGAAGTGACAAAAAAAAGACAAAAAAAAGTCAAAGACCTTAGAAAATATAATATTTTACTAAAGATTTTCATATGAAGTGGCAAAACAAAATGACAAAAAAGTTAATCTATTAAGAAACTAAATATTTTACTGAAGATTTTTTATATAAAGTGACAAAAAAGGACAAAAAAAGTAAAAAATCTTTTAGAAAATAAAATATTTTACTGAAGATGTTCCTATAAATTGACAAAAAATTACAAAAAAAGTCAAAGATCTATTTGGAAACAAAACATTTTACTGTAGATTTTCATATAAATTGACCAAAAAAGGTAAAAAATCGTTAAAAAAAATAAAATAAAAGATTTTATGAAAGATTTTTACACAAAGTGGCAAAAAGTACAAAAGTGAAAAAAAGAAGTCAAAAATCTATTAATATATTAAAATATTGTACTTAAGATTTTCTATTAAGAAATCTATTAAGAAACTAAATATTTTACTGAAGATTTTCATACAAAGTGGCAAAGTACAAAAGTGACAAACATGTCAAAAAAGTCAGATCTATTAGGAAACAAAATTTACTGAAGATGTTCATATAAAGTGACAAAAAAGAAGAAATTTTTAGATTTTTAGATTTTTTTTAGAAAATAAAATATTTTACTGTAGATTTTCATATAAATTGACAAAAAAAAAAGTCAAAAATCTTTTAGAAAAAATATTTTACTGAAGATGTTCATATAAATTGACAAAAAATTATAAAAAAGTCAAAGATCTATTTGGAAACAAAACATTTTACTGTAGATTTTCATATAAATTGACCAAAAAAAGGTAAAAAATCGTTAAAAAAAATAATAAAATAAAATATTTTATGAAAGATTTTTACACAAAGTGGCAAAAAGTACAAAAGTGAAAAAAAAGAAGTCAAAAATCTATTAGAAAAAAATATTGTACTTAAGATTTTCATACAAAGTGGCAAAAAAGTACAGAAGTGACAAAAAAAAGACAAAAAAAAGTCAAAGACCTTAGAAAATATAATATTTTACTAAAGATTTTCATATGAAGTGGCAAAACAAAATGACAAAAAAGTTAATCTATTAAGAAACTAAATATTTTACTGAAGATTTTTTATATAAAGTGACAAAAAAGGACAAAAAAAGTAAAAAATCTTTTAGAAAATAAAATATTTTACTGAAGATGTTCCTATAAATTGACAAAAAATTACAAAAAAAGTCAAAGATCTATTTGGAAACAAAACATTTTACTGTAGATTTTCATATAAATTGACCAAAAAAGGTAAAAAATCGTTAAAAAAAATAAAATAAAAGATTTTATGAAAGATTTTTACACAAAGTGGCAAAAAGTACAAAAGTGAAAAAAAGAAGTCAAAAATCTATTAATATATTAAAATATTGTACTTAAGATTTTCTATTAAGAAATCTATTAAGAAACTAAATATTTTACTGAAGATTTTCATACAAAGTGGCAAAGTACAAAAGTGACAAACATGTCAAAAAAGTCAGATCTATTAGGAAACAAAATTTACTGAAGATGTTCATATAAAGTGACAAAAAAGAAGAAATTTTTAGATTTTTAGATTTTTTTTAGAAAATAAAATATTTTTTCACACAAAGATTTTCACACAAAGTGGCAAAAAATACAAAAGTGACAAAAAATTAAAAGATCTATTAGAAAACAAAATATTGTACTGAAGATTTTGACACAAAGTGACAAAGTACAAAAGTAACCAAAAAAGTCAAAGATCTTTTAGGAAACTAAATATTTTACTAAAGAGTTTCATATAAAATTACAAAAAAAAAAAATAATAAAAATAAATAAATAAATAAATAAATAAAAGATTTATTAGAAAATAAAATATTTTAACAAAGATTTTCCATGTAAAGTGACAACAAAATATAAATATGACAAAAACATTGAGAGAAACTACTAAAGTGACAAAAAAACAACAACAAAAAAGTCAAATCTATTATGAAATAAAATATTTTACTGAGAAATATTTCATATGAATTGATGAGAAAGTACAAAAGTGACAAAATGAAAAAGTCAAAGATTAAATATTTTCATATAATGTGAAAGTAAAAAAAAGTCAAATATTTATTAGGAAACAAAATCAGATTTTCATATAAAGTGACAAAAATACAAAAAAAAAGTCAAAGATCAAAATATTTTACTGAAGATTTTTATATAAAGTGAGGGGAAAAAGTGATTGTGCACAAAAAAGAGAAAAATACAGCAAAGGTTCTTCAGTTATTAAAATAATGTAGTGATTGTTGAACTCTGAAACTCTTCAGTGAAATATTGTGTATCTTAATGGATTTTTAATTTTGAACTCACTTCCTTGTTGTTTTCTATTGTCACAGGTTTCAACGTTCAACATTATCACATAAGATCATCTATGAAACATGACTGCAAATCAGCACTGGAGATTTAGCAGCTTAAAAAATTGTAAAGCTGCCAGAAAAGTTTGTTACTGATGCTCTGTGTGAATAAAATAAATATGCAACAATTACTTAAAAAAAAAAAAAAAAATGCTGTCAAATGGCACAGATGCTGAACGGCGCACCTTTTAAAGGTCATTTTCGACAAAAAAAAAAAAAAAAAAATCAAGAGTTGTAACAGCATAGCAATACTAAAAATCCTGCAAGCCCAGACTTTTGACTAACATCTGGGGCCTTATGTATACAACTTTGCATAGATTTCATCCTCAAGTCTGTGTATGCACAAAAGGCAGATTTTCCATAAGCACAAACGTTTCTGATTTACAAAACCGTACGTATGCAAGAATCTGCACCAAATTGCCTTTAGAAATCCCAGTCAGTGGAAGATATGCATACATGCATCTACAAATCATCCCCAAAATAACCATATATGGAGGTAATTTGGCTATGCATAACCTCATCTGCATATCATTTCCATATGCATGTGATAAAATGTTATGAAAACACTATGAAAACTGCATCATTCTATTTACTTATTCTTCACACACAGCAGTAAACAAATGCATATGCAATCTAAAGCTTTTTATATATATATATATATATATATATATATATATATATATAAATCCTGATGTGCATGAAAAATTAGTATTGAAATGTGTATGATCAATTTTACATGGACTTTTTTATTTGTATTTTTTAAAGTAAACTTGTGGCTCTTTTTCAACAAACATTTCTAGAAATTAAAGCTAACATAAATCTAAATTGTAAAATCTAAGATTCAAAATGTAAGACTCTAAAATTAAAGGATCTAAAAAAAAAATATCAGGTTTTAAAAATCGAAGCTTCTAAAAATGAAACATTCTAAAATCCAATGTTTCTAAAACGTAAGGTTCTAAAGATGTCAGGTTCTAAAATGTAAAGTTTTAAAAATATTAAGGTTTTAAAAAAAGCTTCTAAAAATCTAACATTCTAAAATCCAAGGTTCTAAAAATGTCAGCTTTTAAAAATCTAAGCTGACGGAAAAAAGGATTTAAAATTCTAAGGTTATGAAATGTAAAGTTCTAAAAAAAAAAAAAAAATGAACAAACATTCTAAAATGTTCAGTTTTTAAAATTCTATGGCTTAAAATGTAAAGTTCTGAATATGTCAGGTTTTGAAAATCTAAAGCTCTAAAAATTAAGGTTTTCAAAATCTATGGTTCTAGAATGTTGAGATTTAAAAAATCTAAGGTTCTATAAATGTAAGGTTCTAAAATGTTCAGATTTTAAACATCTAAGGTTCTAAAAGATTCTAAAAAAAATATCTAAGGTTCTAGAAATTTAAAGTTAAAAAAATTTAAATTCTAAAGTTTCTAAAATGCAAGATTCTAAAAAATGTTGGGTTTTAAAAATCTAAGAAATTTAACGTTTTAAAAATGTAAAGTTCAAAAAAGTAAGCTCCTAAAAATGTAACATTCTAAAATCTATGGTTCTAAAAAAGTTCTAAACATGTCAGGTTTTGAACATCTAAAGTTGTAAAAAATATCGGGTTTTAAAAATCTAAGATTCTAAAAATGTTACGTTTTCAAAATGTGAAGTTAAAAAAAAAAAAAAAAAAAAAAAAAAAAATCAAACATTCTAAAATGTAAGGTTCTAAAATGTAAAGTTCTGAATATGTCAGGTTTTGAAAATCTAAAGTCCTAAATTTAAGGTTTTTAAGGTTTAAGGAATGTTGAGATTTAAAAAAATCTAAGGTTCTATATTTTCTATAATTATATATTCTATAATATAAGGTTTAAGGTTCAGATGTTCTAAAAGTTAAGATTCTAAAAAAAATATCTAAAGTTCTAGAAATTCAAAGTTTAAAAAAAAAAGTAAAATTCCCAAGTATTCAGACTGTAAACATCTAAGGTTCTAAAATGTAATATTCTAAAAATAACGGGTTTTGACATTCTAAAGTTCTAAAAAACATTTGGTTATAAAAATCCAATGTTTTAAAATGTTAAGCTCTAAAAATATCAGGTTTCAAAAATCCAAGGTTGTAAAATGTTCAGATTTAAATAAAAAAATCTACCATTTTAAAATGTTAAGATCTAAATGTGTTTGTTTTTAAAAATCTAAGGTCTAAAAAAGTTGTAAAAAATTGAAGTGTAAAATATTTCAGGTTTTGAAAATCTAAGGTTTTAAAATGATTAGATTTAAAAAAAAACGTTAAGATCTAAATATGTCAGGTTTTAAAAATCTAAGGTCCTAAAAATTAAGCTTCTAAAAATCTAACATTCTAAAATGTAAAGTTCTAAATCAGGTTTTGAAAATGTAAAGTTCTAAAAAATTGAGCTTTTAAAAATGTAAGGTTCTAAAATGTTCAGATTTAAATAAAAAAAAACTAAGGATTTAAAACGTTAGGATTTAAATATGGCAGGTTTAAAAATCTATGGTCCTAAAAATTACGCTTCTAAAAATCTAACGTTCTAAATATGTCCAGATTTCAAAATATAGAGTTCTAAAGAATTAAGCTTTTAAAAATCCAAGGTTCCAAAATATTTAAGTTCTAAATATGTTTTGAAAAATCTAAAGTTCCAAAAATTAGGCTTCTAAAAATCTAATATTCTAACATGTAAAGTTCTAAATATGTCCGGTTTTAAAAATGTAAAGTTCTAAAAAATTGAGCTTTTAAAAATGTAATGTTCTAAAAATTAGGATTTTAAAAAAATCTAACATTCTAAAATGTAAAGTTCAAAATATGTCGGGTTTTGAAAATCTAAGGTTCTAAAATGTTCACATTTTAAAAATCCAAGGTTTTAAAATGCTAAGATCTAAATATGTGAGGTTTTAAAAAGGTTCTAAAAATTAGGCTTTTAAAAATCAAACATTCTAAAATGTAAAGTTCTAAATATGTCCAGTTTTGAAAATGTAAGGTTCTAAAATGTTCAGATTTAAATAAAAAAAATCTAAGGATTTAAAAAGTTAGGATTTAAATATGTCAGGTTTTAAAAATCTATGCTCCTAAAAATTACGCTTCTAAAAATCTAATGTTCTAAATATGTCCAGTTTTCAAAATATAGGAGTTCTAAAGAATTAAGCTTTTAAAAATCCAAGGTTCCAAACTATTTAAGTTCTAAATATGTTTTGAAAAATCTAAAGTTCCAAAAATTAGGCTTCTAAAAATCTAATATTCTAACATGTAAAGTTCTAAATATGTCCGGTTTTGAAAATCTAAGGTTCTAAATATCTAAGGTTCAAAAAAGTAAGCTTCTAAAAATCTACGGTTCTACAAATCCAAGCTTCTAAAAATCTAGTTTCAGCATTATATCACAAGGTTTCCTGTGATGTAACAGTAACATTAATCTTCGACACTTGCATCAAACAACCTTTGTGTGATCGTGTAACTGTTCGAAACCTCTTTTCACTCGTATAACTTCACTCGCCTAAATACAAAGAATCATCCCTCTAGCCCACTTGACAAACACATTCTGGAACAACAGCAACTCTATAACAGCTGAAGATCCCCGCTCATGATGGATGTCAGAGACCGCAGCGATCAGAAACACTCCGGCAGACGCATGGAGGAAGAGGAGAAACGGAGAGAGAGAGAGAGACTGAACAGAAAATGAAGGCAGAGCGAACAGCAGAAAAATGGGCCGGACGCGCAGCACAATTGCAGAGCAGGAGGTTTCGGCACAGAAAAGTAAGCACACAGCGGGTGCGCCGCTGCGGCAGATACGCAGACAGAAGCGGACCCTGCTGGCGCGCACACACACGCGCGCTCGCCCTCCCTTCTGACAGCTGCACTCTGGCAATTTACATCTCTCCAGCACATTTAGCAGGAGCCTGTCTGCCATCACCCGCAGCACAGGGACCTGCTGGCCTCCAGACAGCAGACAGAGCGCGCTCCACCCGGGGAGCCGTGATCCGCCGCTGCCCCTTCCAGCCAGAGCACCGGCGCTGACGGCACGACTCAGCTGTCACGTTTGGACAGTGATGAATAGAGTCAGAGGAGAGAAGAGGAGATGCTTAGCGCGCTGCATACATGGGAAAGATCATCATAGGCCAGTCGGATGAGAAATTTATAAGCACTTCATGACATAATGTAATGGCATACACCAATGGTTTTTCATTAGGGATGCTCCGACTGATCGGCTACCGATCACTACAAAGACTATAGAAGTAACCTATGTGATTTATTTTAAAAAAAGTTATTTTTATGATTTAATTAATTGTTAGCTTCTCACCCTGCAGTTTCTTCTCAAACCCTAGTTTGGGAAACCTTGATGTAATAGAAATGTAATAGAATGTTTAATGCACCTCATGTTGTAAATTATAATGAATGGAACATATTTTCTTACTCTTTGCATTTTTTTCACATCATGGTAAAATTTAATCCTATTTAAATCAGTGCAATAGGTCAAAAGTAATTAAAAGTAATTCAAAAGTAATATTACCTAAAATGTGTAATGTAACGGATTATGTTACTGACTACAATTTTTGTCTGATTAGTTCAGTAAAATCAAGCTTCAGAATGGACAAATTTGTTATTAAGGTATAAAAAGGAAAAGTGGAAATTGGCAACAAAGGAATGCATACAAACTAGAAAAGTCGCAGTAGCAGCACTTGCTGGTGCAAAATATGTAAATGATATGCGGCCCGTGAGACTTGCACTTGGACAAAGGTTGAGAACCACTGGGCTACGCCTCTTAAAAATAAAGGTTCTTTATTGGTATCAATGGTTCTTGAAGAACCTTGAACATCCATGGAACCTTTCAAATGCAGAAAGATTTTAAAAATGCTCTTCAACATGGTTATTTCAGGGACTGTTCACTAAAAGGTACTTTGGGGAACCAAAAATGGCTCTTTTATGGCATCATTGCAAAAACACTCTTTTGGAACACTGTAAAAAAAAAAATCCGTAAAAAAACGGTTACCGGAATTTTACTGTAGAAAATGCGGTAGCAGTTTTACCTTAAAACTTACAGTTAAATACTGTAATTTCGTTAACTGATATACTGTTAATATACCAACCTATTGTAGTACTGAAACTGAAATAATGCAAAAAAACATTAATTTAACAACATTAGATGTAACATACAAACCTAATGTATAAAACTAAGAAAAAAAAACGAAGAAGAAACAGTTATTTCAACAAAAATTTAAATGTAACACAGGGAATTCTGGGAATGTCAGTTTATGGTTATTCACTGTAAATTTTATGTTCTTTTTCACTTCCGAAAACGGTATACTACCGTAAAATGACATGCGGACAAAAATAAAGGTTCTTTATTGGTATCAACATCTATGGAACCTTTCAAATGCAGAAAAAGTTCTTTAGATTTTAAAAATGCTCTTCAAAATGGTTATTTCAGGGACTGTTTACTAAAAGGTTATTTGGGGAACCAAAAAGGGTTCTTCTATGGCATCACTGCAAAAACACCCTTTTGGAACACTGTAAAAAAGATTTCATAAAAAAAAAAAAAAAAAACTGTAGCAGCATTTTAGGTTTTACGGTTTTACCTTAAAACTTAGTTAAATATCGTAATTTCATTAACTGATATACTGTTAATATACCAACCTATTGTAGTACTGAAACTGAAATAATGCAAAAAACATTAATTTAACAACATCAGGTGTAACATGCATAATAAAAATTTGATAAGACAAAAAATGAAGAAAAAAAAATGTGAACTTAGCAGGGAATTCTAGGAAATGTCAATTTACGGTTATTCACTGTAAATTTTACGTTCTTTTTCACTTCCGAAAACGGTACATTCACAGTCATTCT
The DNA here is from genome assembly GCA_033026305.1 of Cirrhinus molitorella. Taxonomy (NCBI): domain Eukaryota; kingdom Metazoa; phylum Chordata; class Actinopteri; order Cypriniformes; family Cyprinidae; genus Cirrhinus; species Cirrhinus molitorella. The sequence goes on from CM065135.1 coordinate 34,702,119, forward strand.
TTTACAGTGAACCTTTATTTTTATGTACAGAAAGTCACGATATATATATAAAAAAAATATTACCAACCCCAAAACATTTTTTTTTTCTTTTGTTCAAAAGTTAGGATCCATAAAATTATTTTAAAGTAACAGTAAAGACATTTATAATGATACAAAATATTTCAAATCTCAAATAAGCGCTGTTCTTTTACTTTCTATTCATCTGTGAATCCTGAAAAGTAAAATGTATCACAGTTTACACAAAAATACTAACGTTTTTCAACATTGATAATGATCAGAAATGTTTCTTGAGCAGCAAATCAGCATATTAGAATGATTTCTGAAGGATCGTGTGACACTGAAGACTGGAGTAATGATGCTGAAAATTCAGCTTTGATCACAGGAATAAATTACACTTTAAGATATAATCACATACAAAACATCTGTTTTAAATCAGAATAATATTTGACTGTTTTTACTGTGTATTTGATCAAAAACTCAAGACTTGGTGAGCATAGGATACGTTTTTCCAAAACGAAGAAATCTTACCAACCCCAAACTCATGAACGGTACTGTATATATATATAAATATACAGTTTTTGAAATGATATAAATATACAGTGTGAAATTAAATGACTCATATTGTGATATACAAATTTAGCCATAGCTCTAGAAGTGCTCAGTGAATCAAGTATAAACACGACTGATATAAACCAGATGATTCTAGGAAAGCTGGTCAATGAAATTGGCGCTTTCTGCACCAGTGCAACACGATCCATGACAGTGTCGCCTGAAGCTAAAATGAGGCAATTAGTGTTCAGCAGGTACTTTTAGTGATATCTGTAAATAATGAGAGCAAAATGGATACAAATCCCTTGCCATCATGGCAAATTAACTGTGAACAAGAACTACGTTGGCAGTAAAACAAAATACAGGATGCAGAACATAACAGAAAAAGGTGAGAAACACTGAGGTACTAAAAGTGTTAAGAGACACTTGGCATTTTATCTGCAATGCTAGTAGACAAAGTATTAAAAAACTAAACATTCATAACCAAAAGTGAAAGGTAGAAAAGAGACAAAAAAAAACATTTCTAAAAAGGTAGGCAGAGGTAACAGAGACGTGTCAGTGTCAAACTCAGAGCTGTGAGTTTGTGAATTTAAAGCTGAGAGGCACACCCTCATACACAGACATACACAATCTACAGCCACAGACACACCCAGACTAGACCACCAGTGACGCCCAGTGCTCTCTAATCATACGAGCAACCCGTCTTTACATGCGACTCCACACATCTTACATCTGAAACACACAAGTGAACGATGAGACATCACTGAATCAACGATGAACTGACTTTAACTGAAAAATTGAGTGTTTACTATTGTCCTCTTGCATTATTGACATACTGTTTTCTTGTTTAACACTGTAAAGCTGCTTTGACACAATCTGCATTGTATAAAGCACTATATAAATTCCATTCCATTTCCACAATCACCAAATTATCCCACAGAACATTTAAACTACATAATAAAATCATCAGATAAAAAAAAATAAAACAACTGCAATGGCATATCAACTCCTGGCAACCACTCACAACACCAGCACCATCCTAGTAACCACATAGCAACACCCTGGCAACCACTTAACATATTAACATCATCCTAGTAACCACATAGCAACACCCTGGCAACCACTTAACATATTAACATCATCCTAGTAACCACATAGCAACACCCTGGCAACCACTTAACACATTAGCATCATCCTAGTAACCACATAGCAACACTCTGGCAACCACTTAACATATTAACATCATCCTAGTAACCACATAGCAACACCCTGGCAACCACTTAACACACTAGCATCATCCTAGTAACCACATAGCAACAATCTGGCAACAACTTAACACATTAGCATCATGCTAGTAACCACATAGCAACACCCTGGCAACCACTCATAACACTGTAGTATCATAACACCCTGACAACCACATAGCAACACCCTGGTGACTACTTAATAATCTAGCATCATCTTAGCAACCCCATATCAACACCTGATAACCACACACAACACTCTTGTATCATAGCGACACCTTGGCAACCACATAGCAATACTCTGGTAACCACTCAAAACAGTCTAGCATTAGAGCAACACCCTGGTGACTACTTAATAATCTAGCATCATCATAGCAACCACATAACTCTCAGGCAACCACAAAGCAACACTCTAGCATTATCCTAGTAACTACATATGAAAAGCCAGGCAACCAATCACAACACTTTAGAATCATAGCAAAACCCAGGCAACCAATCACAACACTCTAGAATCATAGCAACACACAGGCAACAACAAAACAACACTCAAGCATCATCCTAGTAACCACATAGCAATCACATGCCTGGGGAACCACTCATAACACTCTAATATCATAACACCCTGACAGCCACAAAGCAAAACCATAGCGACTACTAAATAATCTAGCATCATCCTAGCAACCACATATGAACACCCAGGCAACCACAAAGCAACACTCTAGCATCATTGAGGTAACCACATAGCAACACCCTTGCAACCTCTTAACACTCTAGCATCACAGCAATCACATAGCAACACCCTGGCAAACAATTAACAATCTAATGTCATCCTAGCAACCACTTGAAACACTCAAGCATCATAGCAACACCCAGGCAACCTCTCACAACACTCTAGCATCATAGCAACCACAAAGCAACACCTTGGCAACCACTTAACACTCTAGCATCATCCTAACAACCACATAGAAACACCCTGGCAACCACATAGCACTCTAGCATCATCCTAACAACCACATAGAAACACCCATGCAAATATTTGCAACACTCAAGCATCACAGCAACCACATAGCAACACTCTGGCAACCACTTAACACTCTAGCATCATAGCAACCACATAGCAACACCCTGGCAACCAATTAACAATCTAATGTCATCCTAGCAACCACCTGAAACACTCAAGCATCATAGCAACACCCAGGCAACCTCTCACAACACTCTAGCATCATAGCAACCACAAAGCAACACCCTGGCAACCATTTAACACTCTAGCATCATCCTAACAACCACATAGAAACACCCATGCAAATATTTGCAACACTCAAGCATCACAGCAACCACTTAGCAACACTCTGGCAACCACTTAACACTCTAGCATCATAGCAACCACATAGCAACACCCTGGCAACCAATTAACAATCTAATGTCATCCTAGCAACCACCTGAAACACTCAAGCATCATAGCAACACCCAGGCAACCTCTCACAACACTCTAGCATCATAGCAACCACAAAGCAACACCCTGGCAACCACTTAACACTCTAGCATCATCCTAACAACCGCACAGAAACACCCAGGCAAATATTTGCAACACTCAAGCATCACAGCAACCACATAGCAACACTCTGGCAACCACTTAACACTCTAGCATCATAGCAACCACATAGCAACACCCTGGCAACCAATTAACAATCTAATGTCATCCTAGCAACCACCTGAAACACTCAAGCATCATAGCAACACCCAGGCAACCTCTCACAACACTCTAGCATCATAGCAACCACAAAGCAACACCCTGGCAACCACTTAACACTCTAGCATCATCCTAACAACCACATAGAAACACCCAGGCAAATATTTGCAACACTCAAGCATCACAGCAACCACATAGCAACACTCTGGCAACCACTTAACACTCTAGCATCATAGCAACCACATAGCAACACACTGGCAACCACTCACAACATTCTAGCATCATAACAACACCATGGCAACCACACAGCAACACACTGCCAACAACATTCTAGCAACAGCATTTTTTAATGTAAACGTCTATTTTTGTGTGATTTTTTTTCTTTCTACTTTCTCCTTTGGCCAAAAGAAATTCATAAAGCACTGTCATCCAGTAAATATGTCAAATTCACTTCCCTCTATTCTATCCAATTTCCCCATCATTAGTCTAATGAGGGGACATTTCTTCACAGAAACCCAGTCACACAGCTCAGATAATAGAGAGCTCAGCTCATGAATCAGGCCTCAGTTTTACTGGCCTTCACTGAGCTCTTGGCCCTGATGTTCTTTGGCTGGCTCTTTGATGTTTCATCATGTCCTCACTTTGGCAGAAAAACAGTACATTTTTGGCTTTGTAAAACATAACCTCTTTACGTTAGCTGGAATGAATCGGACGAACGCATGACGTCAATCCCCTCCACATGCCGAAACAAAGAGAGAAGATCTCAAACTGCTGAGCTCTGGCAGACAAAACAGACCTACAGAACGTCTCAAAACACTAAGGAGATATCCATTCGCACTTACAAAACATTACTTTAATACATGTACATTATTCTAAGTGTTGTATTTTTACATTTTGATGAAAGATTATTAAGACAAACATTTTTTCTGTAGAGAAACGAGAAACATCACTGATGAACCATTCACAGTAAGAGCAGGAACATGAATAAAGAAAGTACATTTTGATTCTACGCTGAAGTTAAACAGAGATGTGGACAAAAAGTGGCACAAAGAAAAGAAGGAACAAAGTAATGCCAGTTTCAAACACACACACATATGAATACATCAATGCAGAATCAGGAGGATAATGATGTTTTAAAGCAGGAAACGAAAGCACCAGGTCATTCTCAGATCTAGAATGTGACCTTCTCCAGTACGAGGATTGCGAGGTCGATGCCATTTATGGAGCGTTTGCGTAGCTGGAGAACTGAATGCAGACTATAACAAACTTTGAATCCTCTTTATAACGCGGAAGAAATCCCTCGGCTGCTGCTGTTAAACTATATTTATAGACAAGAGCACAATGACCTGGATTCATAGAGGAACTATCACTGAGACAAAAAACCCTCACGCTTCAGAAATCTGTCATTATTCTTTAACAACACGCCCAAGATACTATTAAAGATCAGCAACGGATGCAACAAAAAAAAACTTCTGAGTTTCTGGTGGTTTCATTCATGTACTCGGTAGATACATATGATTAGTTCATGCATTCCCTGATAATCGAACCTGTGGCCTTGGCATTGCTATTTGAGCGACAGGAATGCTATGCATTAAGGCAGTGTTGGGGAAAGTTACTTTTAAAAGTAATGCATTACAATATTGCGTTACTCCCTAAAAAAGTAACTAATTACGTTACTTAGTTACTTTTTATGGAAAGAAATGCGTTGCATTACTTTTGCGTTACTTTTTAAATCTGGGCAGGGCTTGCTTGTTTGTTTTTAATATGAAAAAAAGTTTGATTCTTAGCAAATGTAAAAGCCCTTTCACACCAAAATGAAATGAAGTGAATAAGGCTAAGGCTAAAGGAAAATTAAATTCACATCTGTACAGTAGAACTGTAGGAAAAGAAAGTTAAACTCTTCAGCAATGAGGGAAAAAAGCACATATGTTAGTTCATCTAAAATAAGTTTTGCTTATTAGTACACTGCAAAAAATGCTTTTCTTACTTTGATTTTTCTTCTTTCCAGCCAAAATATCTAAAAATTCTTAAATCAAGAAGGATTTTCTGGACAAGTAAAAATTACTGTCTTGTTTTTTCTGAAGACAAGTCAAAATTAAGTGCGTTTTTGCTTGAAACAAGCAAAATAATCTCCCAATAAGGTAAGCAAAATAATCTTGTTTTCGGCTTGAAATAAGATTATTTTTGCTTACCCCATTGGCAGATAATTTTGCACGTTTCAAGCAAAAACTCACTTAATTTTAACATATTTTGTCTGAAAACAAGACAATAATTTTCACTCGTCTAGAAAATCCTCCTTGATTTAAGAATTTTTAGATATTTTAGCTGGAAACAAGACAAAAAAAGTAAGAAAGCATTTTTTGTAGTGTAGTACTTCACAATAAGAACAATATTTGCATTAGCAAAAATCACTTGAAACGCTGCTCACCAATGGATCCTCTGTAGTGAATGGGTGCCGTCAGAATGAGAGTCTAAACGGCTGATTAAAAACATCACAATAATCCACAAGTGATCAACACCACTCCAGTCCATGAGTTAACATCTTTAAAAGACAAAAGCTGAAACAAATCTACAATACCAAATCCATAACAACGCTTTCTCCTGTGAAAAAGAAGAAAGATGCTGTTGTCTCTCCAACCACATATTTGTTTAGAGATGTTTTGGACAGTCTTGGCTTGTAAACAGTGCAGATTTCTCTCCTAATTCATCTTAATGATGGATTTGTTTCAGCTTTTGTCTTCTCAAGATGTTAACTGGTCACTTGCGGATTATTGTGTTGTTTTTATCAGCTGTTTTGACTACAATTCTGACGGCACCCATTCACTGCAGAGGATCCATTGGTGAGACAGTGATGAAATGCTGAATTTCTCCAAATCTGATCAAGAAATAAATCTACCTTAGATGAGGGTGAGCACATTTTACAGCACTTTTTGATTTTTGGGTGAACTATTCTTTTAAAACAAGAAGAAATATCTGCCAGCAGGGTTCGAAAAATCAACATAACTCAAAGAGTAGTATAAACTCTCTTCCAGCTAATTTTTACCTCACAATTCTGACTATTTTTCTTGCAATTTTGAGTTTACATCTCGCAATTCTGACTTTTGTTTTCTCAGGACTGTGAGTTAATATCATGAAATTCCGACTTTATAACTCACAATTGCAAGTTCATATCACGCAACTGCAACTTTATTTCTCAGAATTGTGTTTATATCATGCAATTCTGACTTTATTTCTCAGAATTGAGTTAATATCATGAAATTCCGACTTTATAACTCACAATTGCAAGTTCATATCACGCAACTGCAACTTTATTTCTCAGAACTGCATTTATATCATGCAGTTTTGACTTTATTTCTTAGAATTGCAAGTGTATACCATGCAATTCTGATTTTATTTCTCAGAATTGCAAGTTCATATCACGCAACTGCAACTTTATTTCTCAGAAATGCGTTTATCTCATGCAATTCTGATTTTATTTCTCAGAACTGCGAGTTTATATCATGCAATTGTGACTATTTCAAAGAACTGTGAGTTTATCTCATGAAATTCTGACTTCAAAATTCTGAAATTCAAAATTATCAAGCAATTCTGACTTTATTTTTAAGTTTAAATATAAACCCATTTCTTATCTTACGTCATTTTGCATCTTAAGCAAACGTGTCTTGATTTAAGAATGCTTAGATATTTGTACTTGAAAAAAGGACAGAAACGCTGAAGAAGAACAGCACTTTTTGCACTAAATAGCTTGTATGTTCTTGAGACTGGAAGAGCTCGAATCTACAGACACGCACTCGCATTCTTCTTGGACGGAGGCTGTCAGATTCCACACCGTTGTATTAAACTCAGAGCGTGTGTTGTCTCTGGACAGCGGGCATCGAGACGGGTCAAATGCACTAAACAAACCGTCTGTGTGATGGCAGACGGTGGCAAAGGTGAGCTGACAGTGACGTGACATCTTCACCCGTCCACCAGAAGCCTTTTGCTCTGGCCGCCGGGAACGGACGCCGTCCAATCAAAACACACGGACAGCCCCAATGACATTTCACTGGGCACAGCTGCTGGCTCTCTGACAGCCGACCGGACAAACACTCCTGATGGGAGAGAGACGAAGAGAGATGTGTGCGTGTGTGCAAGGATTTCAGACTGAAACTTTACCAAATAAACCTGGAAATATATATATATATTAAGTTTTTACACTTCTATTCAAAAGTTTAGGGTCAGAAGGACTCTTTAATGTTTTGTATTTTGAAAGAGGACTCTACTGCTCACCAGGGCTGCATTTATTTGTTGTTACAGGAAAAACAGTAAAAATAAAAAAAAAATTTACAATTGAAAATAGCTGTTTTCTATGGAAGCCTGTTTCCGCCACTTAATAACAAAATAAAAAAGAAAATTTTTATCTTACAATTCTGACATTTTTCTTGCAATTGCGAGTTTATGTCTCACAATTCTGACTTTTTTCTCAGGACTGTGAGATATAAATGCACAATTTCAAGTTAAATAGTCAGATTTGCGGAATATAAACTCACAATTGCGAGTTATAAAGTCCAGTTCTTAACTCGCAATTGTGAGTTTATATCATGTAACTGTGACTTTATTTCTCAGAATTGTGAGTTTATATCATGCACTTCTAATTTTATAACTCGCAATTGCAAGTTTATATCATGCATTTGCGACTTTTTCTCAGAATTGCATTTATATCACACAATTCTTACTTTATCAGTCACAACTGCAAGTTCATGCAATTGTGACTTTATTTCTCAGAATTGCGAGTTTATATTTTGCAATTGCGACTTTGCAAAATATTTCTCAGAACTGCACATATCACAATTCTGACTTTATTTCTCAGAATTGCAAGTTCATATCATGCAATTGTGACTTTATTTCTTAGATTTGCACATTTTTATCATGAAATCATGACTTCAGAACTCGCAATTCTGACTTCATATCTCAAAATTGATAGTTTATATCATTCTGACTTTATAACTACACAATTGCAAGTTCATATCATGCAACTGCAACTTTATTTCTCAGAACTGCAAGTTTATATTATGCAGTTCTGTCTTTATTTCTCAAAATCGCCAGTTTATATCATGGAATTCTGACTTTATTTCTCATAATTGAGAGTTTACATCATGCAATTGCGACTATTTCTCAGAACTGCACATTTATATCATGCAATTGCGACTTTATTTCTCAAATTTGCAAGTTCATATCACACAATTGCGACTTTATTTCTAAGAATTGCAAGTTTATATCATGAAATTCCGACTTCAAAATTCTGAAATGCAAAAAAATGAAATTCTAATATCATGCAATTCTGACTTTATTTCTCATAATTGTGAATTTATATCATGCAATTGTGACTTTAAATCTCGCAATTACGAGTTTATATCACAATTCTGACTTCATTTCTCAAAATTGCCAGTTTATATCATGCAATTGCAACTTTATTTCACAAATTTCCAAGTTCATATCATGCAACTGCGACTTCATTTCTCAAAATTGCCAGTTTATATCATGCAATTCTGACTTCATAACTTATATAAATATAATATTTTATAACTTCTATAACTATAAGTTTATCACAATTCTAAGAAAAAAGTCAGAATTGTGAGGTAAGTCACAATAACCTTTTCTAAAAAAAAATATTCAGTGGGGGAAATGGGCATCCACAGTTTTCTATGTGAATCTATGGTCAAACGTAATTGATTCCTGTGATCAAAGCTGAATTTTCAGCATCATTATTTCAGTCTTCAGTGTCACACAATCCTTCAGAAATCATCCTAATACGCTGATTTGCTGCTCAAGAAACAATGCAATGCTGAAAACTTGTTCTGCACAATATTTTTGTGGAAACTAGGAGAGATTTTATTTTTAAGGATTTGCAGATAAATAGAAAGTTCCAAATGTCTTTACTGTCACTTGATCAATTTAATGCGTATTCGTTCGTTTACAAAAAAAAAGCGTTTGCTTTGCTTCGAAACGAGTATGCGCACCATGTAACTGGGGGAAAAGTCACAGACATTATTACAGTCAAAGCGCCAGACATTATTTCTAGTGGAAAACACACTTCCCGTCCCTGCAGACCCTCCATTCACATTTTTCTCTATCAGCTGCTGAGATCTAAATAACGGTCCTTCCCCTTCACCACCTCCTCCCTGTTTCCTGTTCTGGTTAACCAGACGGCCGTCTGACGGCGCAGCGGAGTGGATCTTCTGCTAAAACCATCACACACACCACCGTTTGTGTCTCTAAACAGCAGCTCTGGTTTAGCAGGGTGGATGTGATACGAGTTCATTCAACATGCCTGCATAGAAATGTGTGAACATGTTTCTAAAAGCACCTCGAATACTAAAATAACTGGCTAGCTGACTAGTTGAAACTGCCGGATTCGACACATTTGAGACGTTCACATACTGCAGTTCTTATTAAAACAACAGTCCTTGTATCAATATTTGCCATGAAACTGAAGCAGCGGCAGTTCTTTTCCTCTGCATTGTGACTCACTTCCAATAAAAGAGGGCGGGGCTTAGCTCTGTGCATCAGCTGTTTGATTGGATGTTGAGATGTGGGCGTGGCACTCCAAAATGGAGGCGGATCTGATCTTGAGCATGAGAATTCATCTGTCCAAGAGAGACTGAAACTAATCATATGAATCTCTCTCATGCATTTGTGGCAGTTTCCAGCAACAATACACAACGCTAATCGACCGCATCTGTGACAAGCAGCTGATGACCACAGAAAGTACATTCACACACAGTTTAGACACAACAGAAAGAGTCAAAGAGCACTTGATCGCCTCCGAATCTAGAGCAGTCATTTAAAAGAGCGTCCTGGGTCAATGTGAAACGCGGCTCGTAACCCATTTTCACGTTCAGTGAGAAAAGCGAATCTTGATTGGATTGTGAAAAGTGTCTATATATGGCAGATGATGCCATAAGTTCTTAATTTTTATGAAAAATAATTTTGTTGGTAACAAAAGTTCATTAAAGTTGCCCTAAGACAAGAACGGGTATTGTTTTTGTTTTAGGACAACTTTGATGAAAGGTTTTTGATCCACTTCAGAAATATTTAGTTAATATTGTTTTTTATTTTTATATTTTCTGTTTTCATTATCATTTTTGTTAAAGTTTTAGTAATTGTTTTTTTTTCCATTTTTAGTAGTTTTTGTTTTTGTTTAATGCCACATCAGCTTCATTTCATGGCAAACAAAGATTATACATAAAAAAATAATTCAGTAGTACACTACATTTTTTTAAAACAAGCAATTATAATTATTATTATTTATTATTTTTTTATTTAGTTATATTCCATTTTAGTAATTTTAGTACATCAAGTTAAACCAAAAGCATGTTAAATAAGCTAAAATAAGTTTTTTAATTTTATTTTATTTTAGGTAACATTTATTTTATTTTGTGTAACGAAAATGTTTTTTAATGGTTTTAATTTAAAGTTTAGTTAACTGTAATAATTCTGCAATGATCAATACCTCTAAAGCATTATAATTAATTTAATTAGCATTCTATTAATTAATTATTTATCATAAATGTGTCTATTATTATTGTTTGACATTTAGTAATACGTTATTAAAATGCAAATAAGTTGTTTAAATTATAATGAATTAATGCATATTCATACTAGCCACAAAAAATAATAAATGCTTTAAAAATTGTGTATATATAAGAAACTGTAAAAGTTTTTCTGGGCCCATCTTATAAACCAATTCCTGATAATAACATTTTTCTCATGACAGTAAATTCTGTGCAGACCAAAAGCACATGCTTCTTGTTTTTTATTTTTTTTTATATATTATTTATTGTTTTTTATTTAGTTATATTCCATTTTAGTTATTTTAGTACATCAAGTTAAACCAAATGAAAATGAGAAGTTTAACTAAAAATAAGCTTTTCAATTTCATTTTATTTTATGTAACATTTATTTTATTTTATGTAATGTAATGAAAATGTTTTTTAATGGTTTTAGTTTCAGTTTTAGTTAACTGTAATAACCCTGCAATGAACAATACTTCTAAAGCACTATAATTCATTTATATAATTAATTTAATTAGTATTTTATGAATTCATTATTTATTATAAATGTGTTTATTAATGTTTGACATTTAGTAATACGTTATTAAAATGCAAATAAGTTGTTTAAATTCAAATTAATTAATGTATATTCATACTAGCAACAAAACAAAATAAATGGTTTAAAAAATTTATATATATATATATATATATATATATATATATATAAATATATAAATATAATAAAATATATATATATATATATATATATATATATATATATATATAAATAACTCTACAATTTAATTTTACATAATTTTTTATTATTAATTTTATATTACTGTTATTAATATCTTATTAAATAATACATTTATTAATTATTCATTTGTGTATTATTGTTATTATTTCTACTAATAGTATTATTACTATTATAATTTTGTCATTCCGTAATACATTAAAAGCAATAAAGTTAATTAATGCACTTAAACTAACATGAACAATACCTAATGCATTAACTAACCTTATAACAAGTTTTGGCTGTTAACATCACTGATGAATCACACTCAGTAAGAGGTCTTCAAAAAGTAAACAGGGTGAATTTATGCTCATGTGGACTATAAATGTTTGTGTAGGTGTTCGGAAACATGAACTCAAAATGTCCCAAGGCTTTCAGGGAAACTCCAGAATCAGCCGATCAAACGAATTGTCGATTCGTTATGAACTCTGTCAGCACTCTTGATGCTTTAGTGACTTGTTTACTAGAGCTTCCGTTATCTGTGTGTGAAAACAGCCTGAAAGGAAAACACTTGAGCCGCTCTGTTCTCATGTAAATCGCTCTTCCTCTGTTTGCATTCAGCATGCTATCAGAGCCGAATGATACAGCATAAAGCATGAACGCACCTCGCTTGTGGAGCCATCCCTCCTTCACGATCATCACGTCCGTCGTCATGCTCTTCGGTGGCAGACCGTCAGTCTATGCAGATCCGCCGAGTCCTTCGTTCCGGCCAGCGTTAAAAGCCTCTTCACACGGGTCACCTGCGGAAAAATGATGTGGAAACTAGATTAAAAACACTTAAACTAAACTATCTATACACTTAAAGGGACAGCTCACACAAAAATGGCAAATTTGAGTCGTTTCAAACTTGTACGAGTTTCCACTCCCCATTGACTTCCATTGTATTTTTGCCTATACTAAGTCAATGGGTACCGCCAACTGTTTGTTTGCAAGCATTCTTCAAAATAACTTCATTTTGTGTTCTCTCTCTCTCTCTCTCTCTCTCTCTCTCTCTATATATATATATATATATATATATATATATATATATATATAAACGTAATGATGACAGAATTATTTCACCCTCAAGTATAGCAAAAAAATACTAAGAAAGTCAATGGGTACCGTCAACTGTTTGGTTACCAGCATTCTTCAAAATAACTTCATTTTGTGTTCTCTCTCTCTCTCTCTCTCTCTCTCTCTCTCTCTCTCTCTATATATATATATATATATATATAAACATAATGATGACAGAATTATTTCACCCTCAAGTATAGCAAAAAAATACTAAGAAAGTCAATGGGTACCGTCAACTGTTTGGTTACCAGCATTCTTTGAAATATCTTCATTTTGTGTTCAATAAAAAAAAAAAAAGTAAATACTGACAGAATTATTTCACCCTTAAATTTTTGTGTAATGGTCCCCACTGACTTCCATAGTATAAAAAAAATACTATGGAAGTCAATGGGTACCATCAACTGCCTAGTTACCAGCATTCTTCAAAATATCTTCATTTTGTCTTCATAATAAAAAAAGAATAAATTAAGGCACAATTATTTCATCCTCAAATTTTTGAGTAATGGTCCAATGGGTACCGTCAACTGTTTGGTTACCAGCATTCCTTGAAATATCTTAATTTTGTGTTCAATAGAAAAAATTAAATACTGCCAGAATTATTCCACTCCCAAATTGTTGCGTAATGGTCCCTATCAACTTCCATAGTATAAAAAAACCTAGAAATCAATGGCTACCGTCAACTCTCTGGTTAGCAGCATTTTTCCAAATTGTTTCTTTTTGTGTTCAATAGAAAAAAAATAATAATTTTGGCAGAATTATTTCACCCTCAAATTGCTGTGTAATGGTCCCCATTGACATCCATAGTATTGAAAACAATACTATGGAAGTCAATGGGTACCATCAACTGTTTGGTTACAAGCATTCTTTGAAATATCTTCATTTTGTGTTCAATAGAAAAAAGCAAATACTGCCAGAATTATTTCACTCTTAAATTGTTGTGTAATGGTCCCCATTGACTTCCATAGTATAGAAAAAAGTACTATGGAAGTCAATGGGTACCGACAACTGTTTGGTTGCAAACATTCTTCAAAATATCTTCATTCTGTGTTCAAAAGAAGAAAAAAACTTAATGAAGGCAGATCGACTTCCATAGTATAAAAAAAACGAAGTCAATGGCTACCGTCAACTGTCTGGTTAGCAGCATTTTTTGAAATATCTTCATTTTGTGTTCAATAGAAAAAAAGTAAATACTGACAGAATTATTTCACCCTTAAAGTTTTGCGTAATGGTCCCCACTGACTTCCATAGTAGAAAAAAATGCTATGGAAGTCAATGGGTACCAACAACTGTTTGGTTACCAGCATTCCTTGAAATATCTTAATTTTGTGTTCAATAGAAAAAAAAAGTAAATACTGCCAGAATTATTTCACTCCCAAATTGTTGCGTAATGGTACCCATCGACTTCCATAGTACAAAAAAAAACTAGAAGTCAATGGCTACCGTCAACTGTCTGGTTAGCAGCATTCTTCCAAATTGTTTCTTTTTGTGCTCAATACAAAAAAAATAATAATGTTAGCAGAATTATTTCACCCTCAAATTTGAGTAATGGTCCCCACTGACTTCCATAGTATAGAAAAAAATACTACAAAAGTCTATGGGTACCGTCAACTGTTTGGTTACCAACATTCTTCAAAATATCTTCATTTTGTCTTCATAATAATAAAAAAAAATGAATGAAGGCAGAATTATTTCACACTCAGATTTTTGAGTAATGGTCCCCATTGACTTCCATAGTATAGAAAAAAAATGCTATGGAAGTCAATGGGTACCAACAACTGTTTGGTTACCAACATTCTTTGAAATATCTTAATTTTGTGTTCAATTTATATATATAAAAAAAACTTAATGAAGGCAGAATTATTTCACGCTCAAGTTGTTGCATGATGGCCATCATTAACTTTCATAGTATAGAAAAAATACTATGAAAGTCAATGGGTACCGTTAACTGTTCGGTTAACAACATTCTTCAAAATATCTTAATTTTGTGTTCAATAAAAAAAAAAAAAAACAATAATGGCTGAATTATTTCACCCTCAAGTTGTTGTGTAATAGTCCCCATTGACTTCCATAGTATAGAAAAAAAAAATACTATGGGAGTCAATGGGTACCGTCCACTTTTTGGTTACCAGCATTCTTTGAAATATCTTCATTTTGTGTTCAATAGAAAAAAAGTAAATACGGCCAGAATTATTTCACCCTGTTGTTGTTGCGTAATGGTCCCCATTGACTTCCATAGTAGAGAAAAAAAGTACTATGGAAGTCAATGGGTACCGACAACTGTTTGGTTGCAAACATTCTTCAAAATATCTTAATTTGTGTTTAATAATAATAAAAAAAAAAAAAACTTAATGATGCTAGATTTATTTCTCTCTCAAGCTGTTGTGTAATGGTAACCATTGACTTCCACAGTATAGAAAAAAGTACTATGGAAGTCAGTGGGTACCGTCAACTGGTTGGTTACCAGCATTCTTTGAAATATCTTCATTTTTGTTCAATAGACAAAAAAAACACGTAATGAAGGCAGAATTATTTCACCCTCAAGTTATTGCATAATGGTCCCCATCGACTTCCATAGTATAGAAAAAAATACTATGGAAGTCTATGGGTACCGTCAACTGTCTGGTTACCAACATTATTTGAAATATCTTAATTTTGTGTTCAATAAAAAAACAAAAAAACAATAATGGATGAATTATTTCACTCTCAAGTTGTTGTGTAATGGTCCCCATTGACTTCCATAGTATAGAAAAAAGTACTGTTGAAGTCAGTGGGTACCGTCAACTGTTTGGTTACCAGCATTCTTTGAAATATCTTAATTTTGTGTTTAATAATAAAAATAAAACAATAATTGCTGAATTATTTCACCCTCAAGTTGTTGTGTAATGGTCCCCACTGACTTCCATAGTATAGAAAACAATACTACGGAATTCAATGGGTACCGTCAATTGTTTGGTTACCAGCATTCTTTGAAATATCTTAATTTTGTGTTCAACAGAAAAAAAACTTAATGAAGCCAGAATTATTTCACACTTAATTTGTTGTGTAATGGTCCCCATTGACTTCCATAGTATTGTTTTCTATACTATGGAAGTCAATGGGTACCGTCAACTGTTTGGTTACCAGCATTCTTAAAAATATATTCTTTCAGTTCAGCAGAAGAAAAAAACTCATACAGCTTTGTACAACTTGACAAAATGTATTATTTATAGTTTTTTTTGGGGTGTACTGTCCCTTTAAAGACATCAGGGAACTAATAAACACAGTAACAGTTTCTAGAAAAACAAAAGGCAAATAAACTCAAAGCAAACACCTAAAGACAGCCTCGAAAGTAATTCTACATGATGATGATATCTAAAAAAAAAAAAAAAGCCACCTCTTTTGGTTGATGAGTGCATGAACAAATATAAAAAAACACTTTAAAAACACATTGAACACATAAATCTGTGATAAAATATGTAGAAACTCCCACTGAATCAAATTGTGAAACAAAGTAATACTTGTTTTCATCAAGGATGCATTAAACAGATCAAAAAGTGACAGTAAAGACATTTAGAATGTTACAAATTAATTATATTCCAAATAAATGCTGTTCTTTTGAACTTTATATTCATCTGTGAATCCCAGAAATGTTTCTTGAGCAGAAAATCAGCATATCAGAATGATTTCTGAAGGATCATGTGACACTGAAGGCTGGAGTAATGATGCTGAAAATTCAGCTTTGCATTACAGAAATAAATTATATTGTAAAGCATATCAAAACTGAAAACTATTGTTTTAAATTGTAATAATATTTTACGTATTTTTGATCAAATAAATGCAGACCTGGTGAGCAAAAGAGACACTTCAAGAAACATTAACTAATCTTACCAAGCCCAAACTTTTAAAAAGCCAGTATAGAATATGCATTTCTTAGTTTAACGCTAAATGTATCTGGAAATACTAATAAACTAATAAACCTAAAAACAAAAAAACAAAAATCACTGTGGTAAAACCAACATGCAACTTCCAGCAACAGTTTCTAAATGCATTAACAATACTTAGAAATGAAGTTCATCTGTCCTTTTTAAAACCTCACTGACACACTTTCGATACACTCTGAGTCAATCAGTGATCGAATTATTACAATTCACTCTCCACAACAACAACAACTGCTGCACGTCTGCAGCGCTCGACCGACAGAGATAATGCGACACAGTATCGCACTCGCTGCAGAAGTCACCACTTCCTGTGCTAAAGGAAGATGACTTTAAAAAGTTGGCACCATCGTAAATAAACACAAAAGTGTTGACCAGCAACTGCCGGCTTTACAGGAACTTATTTATTTACAATAAGCAAAGTTCAGACGGACCCCGAACGGCCAAAAGGGACATTTTTTAACAGAGTCACCTGTAAGCGATGATATAAGAATATAAGAATGCTCCGTTCTAAAGTAGAAAGAAGTAGAAAGACTGATATAGTATTTCCTTGTAAAACACACTCCAATAATGTTCATTCACAACTTTAAAAGTCTTTTTTACAAGGTACACTAATAAAATGAATGCAGGATTTACTTTGAAGCCGTTTTCAGTCAGAAATTGCTTGTAAATTTCATAAATAATTATAAATAAAATGCAAGTAACAATTAAACATGAAATATAGAAGTAGAAAAATGGAAATACTACCTCAGTAATCTTTTATCTTTAACTTTTATAAATCATTTTTGCAGTCTATACAAAAAATACTTTGCATACACTTTGCATATAACTCATAAAATAATATCTAAAAATATTTAGCATATACAGATAGTGAGTAAAATAGTTTAACTTTACAATTTAATCTGTCATATATTTGTAGAATTTAATCGTAGTGTTTGGTTCATGTGTTACTGGATTTCACTTCTGAAAAAAATAGAAAAATAAAAATAAGAGACTGAATTTGTATTTATTTATCTGTAAAATGTATTCCAGTAGTCTTCTGTTTTATTTAAAACTTTGCAAAATCATTTTTCACATCTAAACAACATACAGAATCATGGCAGCTGCATAATTGTAAAATAAATAAAATAATAATAATAATAATAATAATAATAATAATAATAATAATAATAATAATAATAAATATACAAATAATATACAAAATGTTTTCTATTAAATTTAAGTTTTTGTTCATTTTTGATTTGCTATTATATAAAATACACACACACACACACACACACACACACACACACATATATATATACTAAATATTTTTATATAAAACTTAGGTTTTTGTAAATTATATACTACTAAATATACTATAATATAGTATTTTATATCAAATACACAAATATTTAAATTATTAATACTTAACATAAAAACCTACATTTTGCATTAAATGTGTATATATATAGATACACACACAAATTGAATACAAAACGTCAAAAAAGTTTTTCTTATTGTTTTTGCTAAACTATTTATATATAATTACATATAATTAGGGATGTGATGAGACACTTATCCCACGAGACGAGACACAAAACTGGGTTCACAAGAACGAGACAAGATTTTTAAACTTTTTTAAAGAAATCCTCAGTGATGAAATATATAGGGAAAACAGTGTTTTATTCAACTGAAAAACACAATGCAAAAAAATAGGAGCATTTTGATATGAATTTGTACTTTATAAAATTAAACTTTAATTTTAATGAATTATATCCAGTAATAAACATGTAAACTAAAGCAGAATGATTCTGGATAAACTGAAAATCACTTAAAAAAAAAAAAAGAAATTGGAGATCAGGATTCTAATTGTTCTGAGAAAAAAAAAAAAAAATAGAAATCTAAACAAAATAATAACTTACTAGTGGTTCTGACACAAGGTTCAATGCTTAAGTCTTTTAAAAAATATATTCGATCAACATTTTTAGAAATGAAGTCAGTGTCTCAATTAATAAAGACTTGTTTCACTATTGAAATCTCCTGAATGAATAATTCAGTTGTCGCCACCTCCTGGTGGAAGAGGATAAGCGTTACAATACATACACGTGTTAAAATACTTGTGTAAGTGTTTAAACCCAAACTATAAACTTTTATCCCAATACTTCTGTTATTTAAATACCTGTAACAAATAATAATCACTATGTGGTTGAAAAAACTGTTTGTGTTGCTCTTTCTGGATCAGCAGCAGCATGAATGCAGGTTTGAATGTTTTAACACCTGTTTCACATCGTAAGCATCAGTAAAACAGTCGCAACAGACAACGTTCAATCACTGTCATTCAGGAATAAGATTGCGTCTATGTTTAAAGATTGTGGTCTGTTAAGGATAAATTGTGCAGCTCTAATGTAAACACCGCAAAATGTTTTGCGAGGATATCGTCACATCCTTATATATAATAGTTAAAAGAGTTTTCGATGTTTTTAATCACATCGTTTGCATATTTAAAATACTTTCACAATTGAATTGAATTTAGAATTTTAGTATTATACTTTTGCTTCAAGTGTGTGGATATCACATCTCAAAAACAGGGAGAAAATAAGAGATGCACGGGTAACCAAAATAAAGACAGAAGCGAATATGTTTTGGCCCTGAGCAGCAAACCCAGACCTGCTTTTCAACTTGAGCCGAGTGTTTTTACTGCAACAGTCCACACATACACACTTACACTCTCACACACAGAGAGAGCGAGCGTATGGCACACAGCCAGAGCCGAGCGTCTGAATGAACCCAATACCCTGCTCAGGGTCACATGATCTGCGGGGCCCGAGGCTCTTCACTCGCCATCACACCCTGATTAAAGTCATTCACGATTCTGCCACCGTCTGTAACTCAGCCTCCATTCAATGCAAATGAGAGACACGCGATCAGACGGTATATATACGACTCTGGTAGGGCTGTGAAACGATTAATCGCGACTAATCCCATCCAAAATAAAAGTTTATGTTTACATACTATATATTTGTGTACTGTGTATATTTATTATGCATATAGAAATACACACACATGCATGTATATATTAAGGAAAAATATTTTAGATTTATATCTAAAACATTTATATTTATTTATAATCTAAATTGTATACAGGTATAAATATAAATATTTAGTTTTAATATATACATGTATGTGTGTGTGTTTATATGTACATAATAAATATACAAAGTAAACACCCATATAGTATGTAAACATAAACTTTTATTTTGGATGTGATTAATCGCGATTAATTGTTTGACAGCCCTAGACTCTGGACCACAAAACTAGTCTTAAGATGCACAAGTATAGTTGTAGCAATAGACAAATACATTGTATGGGTCAAAATGACACCGTTTTCTTTTATGCCAAAAATCATTACATTTACATTTAGTCATTACTTTACAAATGAAGACAATGGAAGCAATCGAAACAATTAGTTGACATTTATATTTGTTGTGGAGTAGTTGTTTGATGTAAACAACTATGATGTAATGTAAGAGCCTGCAATAATGCAGTTTGACCAGTGTGGCGCTGTAGCGCGAGACCGTAATTCAGCCCTCCTGGATGCAATTCAAGAGAAAAAGATACAGAGTGCTTCAGAGCAAACGCAGCGTTTCACTTCCAACTGGTTAGGCTTTTTTGGAAATTAAAGTGATTTCTACATTTACCCATTCAAAAGACTACAAAATCGATCCCAGTTCTGCATTTAAACAGCGTAATATAAGCTAAAAGCACAGCTGGAAATTTGTGTCTATGGTTCGCTGCGGAATGCCGTCTTTTGCCATAATAGACTGCAGCCAATAGAAGTGCTTCTCTATCGCTGTGCGTCCTGCTCCTCACAGCACAGATTGTGAAAGCAGACTGTAGTTTTTGCCATTCATTATAACAAACAAAGCGTAGAGGCGATGCAAGTAATAGATTCAGTGAGCAGTGTAGAGAGCTTTATTAATTAAAATGCAAGTTTTTGAGATTGCGATGAACTAAGACTTTTTAGACAGCATTTTAATGATAACAAAGGAATTTTGCAAATGTGAAATTGAATTTGTACATATGTTTTTTTACATTTTTGATTTCATACAAAAGTTAATATTAAGTGACTTACATTTTAGGAACACTGTTGTCTGATTGTGCTCTATTTCATCAAGAAAAATAGTTTCAAACAAAGCCACAGTTGAGCCACAGCGGCTCTAAAGTCTTTAACACAGCGCTGTTTCATTTGTGAATGAAACTGCACTTTTGAACGAACTGATTTAATGAATTTTGACTTACTACCACCTACTGGCAGTTAAATGAAAAATTGAGTCATTTAAATTATTTACATTTCTATATTCAAAACTATATATTTAAAACAATCCCATAACACTGTTATCATGAAATGCATTAATTCCACCTCTGAGTCATGCCAAAAATATTCCATAATGCCACATTTGAGCTCTTTTGCACCATGCAAAGATGAATTGTTGATGCCAATTTCATTTGATTGCTAACTTATTCAGCTCACGTGCAAATTCACACACAACTTATCTTTAACTCCGAATTGCATGTGCCTGTCTTAATATACAAGGAGGTTTAAAGAAAATATGAAATAAGTTGTTAATAAATGTTATTATAGATTATAAAGGGTTTTATAATTAAATGCATCCAAAAGGTCATCTAAAATGACCATTGTTAAAAGCTGAATAATCAAAGTCTACTTTCTAATAATCGCTAGATTCATCGATTATCAAAATAACAGCTCTACAAAAGAGCAATGATATGTAAGTGATATGACAAGTCTCAGTTACCTTTTTTGTTTAAATGGTTCCATAAAGAACCTTTGACATGTAAAGAATCTTTCTTTTTCACAAAAGGTTCTTTGTGGTAAAAGAAGGTTCTTCAGATTATAAATGGGTAAGACTTTGACTGAATGGTTCTTTGTGGAACCAAAAATGGTTCTTCTATGGCAGGGATCCTCAAATCTGGCTCGAGAGATCCACTTTCCTGCTGAGTTTAGCTCTAACCCTTATCAAACACACCTGAGCATGCTAATCAATGTCTTAAGGATCATTAGAAAATCACAGGTAGGTGAGTTTGATCAGGATTGAAGCTAAACTCTGCAGGAAAGTGGATCTTGCGAGCCAGATTTGATGATCCCTGTTCTTTGGCATTGTGTGAAGAACCTTTCAAAGCACATTTATTTTTAAGAGTGTACTGTGTGCATTGCTAAGAACTTCATTTGGTCAACTTTAAAGGTGATTCTCTCAATATTTAGATTTTTGCTGCTCCCTCAGATTCTAGATTTTCAAATAGTTGTATCTCGGCCAAATATTGTCCTATCCGAACAAACCATACATCAATCGAAAGCTCAGTTATTCACATATGGTTCTGGTTTTGTGCACTGAAAAAAATAACTTAGAATTTACTTTAAAAAATCTTCGTAACACATTTTAAGTACATTTTACTGTTAATGCTCTGTACAACCTTACTATTGAACTTATAATTCATAAGAGAAATGAAGAAATTACATATAACTTCACTTACAGAATTAAGTAAAATCTACTCACCTTAAAGAAAATAAGTAAACATTTGAGTAATTTTTACTTAGTCAAAGCTCACTTGGCAATACTTTGATTTTCCTTAATATAGCACCTAATTAAGCCATGCTTTTAAAGTGTATGTTACTTAGAAGCATCTAAGTAAATTATACAATAATCCACATCTACATAATCAGTGAAGCAGGCGCTCATCTGAACACTCACTTTTGAGCATGAATGTGTCATTTTGAGTGGAAAATTAACTCCATATGTGACCCTGGACCACAAAACCATAAGTCACTGGGGTATATTTGTAGCAATAGCCAAAAATACATCGTATGGGTCAAAATTATTGATTTCACTTTTATGCCAAAAATCATTAGGATATTAAGTAAAGATCATGTTCCATGAAGACATTAGTAAATTTCCTAACGTAAATATGTCAAAACTTAACTTTTGCTTAGTAATACGCATT
The DNA here is from genome assembly GCA_033026305.1 of Cirrhinus molitorella. Lineage (NCBI taxonomy): Eukaryota > Metazoa > Chordata > Actinopteri > Cypriniformes > Cyprinidae > Cirrhinus > Cirrhinus molitorella. Next base: position 34,724,897 of record CM065135.1, read on the forward strand.
GCTAAGAACTTCATTTGGACAACTTTAAAGGCGATTTTCTCAATATTTAAATTTTTTTGCATTCCAGATTTTCAAATGGCTGTATCTCGGTCAAATATTGTCATTGTCAACAAACCATACATCAATGAAAAGCTTATTTATTCAGCTTTCAGATGAAAAACGAAAAATTTACCCTTAAGACTGGTTTTGTGGTCCAGGGTCACAAATGTAAGAAAGTCACAAGTTACTAAATCTAACAACAAGAACAATGATAAAACTGAGCTGGAAAACTAACTCAACCTTATTAAGCATTTATGCCCAGTGCACGATGTAAACATCAGTTTCAAAAAAAGTTAAGTAGGTTTTACTTCATTTTATAATGTTTATATTTGTGCTTTAACTTCTACAAGCTTAAATGAAGTACTGCTATAGAAATTACATGTGTTTTTCTGTATCATTTTCATCAGCGCTCAGATTCCAGATTTTCAAATAGTTGTATCTCGGCCAAATATCGTCCTATCCTAACAAACCGTGCATCAGTGGAAAGCTTATCTATCCAGCTTGAAATCTCAATGGACTCTTATGACTGGTTTTGTGGATCCAGGGTCACATGAGGAGGATATGAGTGGATAACACCTCATTTACACACTCGTATAAAACACACAAAAGCGCCTCTGCAACTCGTGCTTCTGTTTTTCCAGCCCACGTTTAATAACACGCTTGACTTTCCACTATAATGTTTCCAGGACTGAGCAGAAGTGCGATTTCTCCAATCAGACTAAAACGAGGCCAGTCATATGATGTGATTTTTGCGTCAGACTGATTTCAGGCGGCTCGAGCTCATCCGACCACTAACGCGCACAATACGCTCGGCTGTGTCCCAGCGAGTTTCTGCATTCTTGACATTCTGCATGTTACTGGTGGCACATTTGCGTCAGCGAGACCCGAAGGAACTCAAAGACGTCTCGCAGAAGAATGCAAAACATTCCCTCAGCATCTTCCAACAGCTTCGTCCTTCATCCGCCCACAGGTCACATGACAGACGAGAGAAGTCCTCATGACTATGGAGGAAGATCATGAGGTCTAGGCCTCAGTTTGATGTCCTCCGTTATAAATGTTCAAATGTTTGACACAGCTGACTATCTATTTATTTAAAATACATTCAGAATTTTTATTGTATCATTTTAGATTGAAAATATCCATATACGCATACATCTTTCTCCTTATTATTAAATAGTACATCAAAAATTTATTTTAGAATTTATTTTACATGCTATTTAAATATTATACATCTAATTATTTAAAATATCTATACAATACATTTATTTAAATGCATAAATAGTACATGACAAAAAAAGTATTAATAAAAACTTTGTAAACAAGTTTTACAGTGCATGTTTATGTACCATTTAAAAATAATTATATAATATATATAATTATTTGGCATATCAATATAATAAATGTATTTAAATATATATATATTGTATATTAAAAGTTAATAATAAAAACACAAAGTTTTACAATTCAAGTTCATTATTTTTTAAGTACATATATAGTAGTATATATATATATACACACACAGAGGGCCGAAATCAGTAAATAAATGTTGAAATAATAAATAAATTGTTAAATACATAATTTAATTATTGAAAGCACCAATAAATGTATCAAATATATATTTAATTATATATGTAATTATTTAATTACATATCTATTTATTTAATTATATATTTATTCATTCAATTATTTATTTATATATGTATTCATTTAATTATTTATTTATTTATGCATTAAATTATTAATTAAATGAATAAATATATAAATAAATAATTAAATATATTTATATAAATACGTAATTTAAAACATATAATAATAAATATCTAACTAAATAATTACATAGAAATTAAATAAATAATTAGATTAATACATATAATTAAATAAATATATAATTAAATAATTACGTAAATAATTAAATGAATAAATAAATAAATAATTAAATAAATATATAATTCATTACAGAAATAATAAAATAAATATATAATGTATACATTTATTTGTGCTTTCAATGAATGATGTTTTTACCGATTTATTTATATATTTCAATATTTATTTAATGATTTAATTTAGAGTAATTTCGCCCTCCATACACACACAAATTTAATGTTTGAATTGTTAAATATATATATATATATATATATATATATATATGATTTTGTATGTATTTTTTGTTCACTCTAATATTTTTTTCATTTTGTTTAAATATTACTTTAAATCAAAAACAGAAACGTTCTATATATGTAAGAATTGATACATACATATATACTACTAATATATATATATATGCATGCACACACAATACAAACATTACATTTTATACATAAAATATATATATGATTTAGTATATGTATTTTTGTTTAATCTTTACTATATATAAACCTATATATACACACATAAGTGTATATATATATATATATATATATATATATATATATATATATGTACTTATGTTATACTAAATCCTATATATTTTTTATGTATAAAATGTAAATTTGTATTGTGTGTGCATATATATATATATATATATATATATATGATTCAGTATTTGCAGTGGAAAGTGAAGGAAAAGTACAAAGTACAAACTTTCTGCAGTTGTGTCACATGTTTGAATCACAAAATCATTCCCATATTTCCACTTGTGTGATTTCATCGACGAAATGCCTTCACCATTACTCTAAAAATGTGGAACTCGTGCTGAACGAGTAGGTGTGTGTAAACTTTGCTAATGCACACCCAAGCCAAGGTCCTGATTTAACGCTCCACATAACCTATAATCAAAAACAATCAAGAATCAAAGACTAAACAAGCCCGAAGTAAACAAGATCCATCACGATGAGATGAAGTCACAGCACACAACCACAAATCACCTAAAGCAGCTTGTGAGAGTGTTCACAGTCAGACATCCACTCATTACACTGTCAGCATCTTCAGCTCCACTCATGAATTCACCTTTATATATATATATATATATATATATATAGGTTCATATCTAATGCTCTTCAAAAGAACACCACAGCACGTGTCAAAACAACATGGTAGTACTATGGTAATCTCTTAGACGTAAACAAGAGCACCTCAGATTACAGTGAGATCAAATATTAACAGGAAGACAGAGATACAGAGCCGCTGTCTGTCAGTCGTTTGTAAACACAGACACATATCGGAACGTCGGAATGTATAGAGAACGGCGGGAGAAACATTGTAACATTCGAATATTGCAACATTGTAACATTGGGCCTGCGCGTGCGAGTGAGCGCGCGCGCGCTTAAAGTGACACAAAGTAGCAACTGACAGATGAATAAAGAGCCGAACGAAGAAGCTCCCGCGCAACCTAAACTAGAGATTACCGCTTTAACCAGCAGCTAAACTAGTAGCTTCATTCACCCCGTGCGGAGCGGTTTCTTTTGACAGTTAGAGTGTTTTATTTTAGGCCTCTGAGAGAGAAAATAACCGCATCCTATTGAGCGCCGCAGAGCTTCTTAGAATTGCCATCAAACTGAATGGAGAGACACTTTACCGAGACGGATTTCACTGAGGGCTCCGGCGCATTGCTGTGGAGGAGCTCGCTGCTTCGGTTGCTACTTTAATCCCGCTGAAAACAGGTAAAAGTGTTTTTGATGAGCACTGGCGTGTCCTCGCCTCTCCTCCGCTGCACTCCCCACAGAGAGAGACTCCAGCCTGCGGAGAGAGTCCGGCCAGAGAGAGGCGCCCATGGGTCCTAGAGCCCGCCTCACACTGCTCTAGAGTTTATTACAGATGTACAACGCGTAGATTAGTCACTAAAATAACATTTACGTCATTGTTCCATTATTATTTATTATTTCACTATTTGATTTCTCCCTCACTTTGTGTGTGTTATATAAAATAGACATTTATCAAGACATAATAAAGAAAAAAAACTATATCAATATTAGAATATATATGTATATATATATATATATATATATATATATATGTGTGTGTGTGTGTGTAAATATATATATATATATATATATATATATAAACTAAAACAAAATAAATAAAAATGCAATAAATAACTATATATATATAATATAAAATATTATATACATACATACATATATATATATATATATAGTTATTTATTGCATTTTTATTTATTTTGTTTTAGTTTATATATACATATTTACACACAAACACACACACACACACACATATATATATATATATATATATATATATATATACTAAGCACCTTATTTTAATATTATTATAATTTTTTGATATATATGTTTTTTATTGTATTATATAAAAGACTTTTATCAAGACAAAAAGAAAAAACTATATTAATATTAGAATTTAGCTTTTTGCAATGTCGACTTTGTATTTCTGATATTTTTGTAATATGTTTACATATTATATATTTAGGATTTACTACGTTTTTATTTATTTAATTTTTTATTTTATTTATGTTATTTTTATGTATAAATGTCTCAGTTAATGTCTGTTTTAGTTTATATATACATATTTATTTACACACACACACATATTTTTATTATACTAAGCACCTTATTTTAATATTAATTTTTATTGTTATATATGTTTTTATTGCAGTATATAATTAGACATTTAACAAAACATTATAAAGAAAAAACTCTATATTAATATTAGAATTTAACTTGCAGTTTCGACTTTGTATTTCTGGTATATTTGTAAAATATATATATATATATATATATATATATAAAATATTTTATATTACATATATGGATTATTTATTATATTTTAAATTTTATTTACATAATTTTTTATGTAATAAATGTCTCTATATATGTCTGTTTTAGCTTATATATACATATTTATTTACACACAGACACACACACACACACACACACACATACTAAGTACCTTATTTTATATTTTAATATTATTTTTATTGTTATATGTTTTTTTATTTTATTAGACATATTAAATGAGACATTTATCAAGACATTATAAAGAAGAATTTTTTTATATCAATGTTATAGACAGCTAGAGTAGCAATTTCAACTTTGTATTTCTGATATATTTGTAATATTTTTACGTTATTATACATTTAGGTATTTACTACATTCAAATTGTTATTTATTTATTATACACACACACATTTTTAACATTTCTTTTTTATTCAGCACTTAGCACCTTATTTTAATACAATTTTATTGTTATTTATATTTATTTTATTATATAAATTAGACATTTATCAGGACATTATAAAGAAGAAAAGTTTTTATATCAGTATTATAGACTGAATTTTATTAGAAATGTAATTGTAACTTTTTGCAATTTCAGCTTTGTATTTCTTGTATTTTCTTTGTATTTTTTTTTTACTTTGTTATACATTTAGGCATTTCTTACATTTAAATGTTTATTTATTTTATTTTTAATATTATTTACATGATGTTTTATGTCTATAAATCTTTATGTATTTATGTCAATAAATGTCTTTTATTTTAAATATACATATTTATACTAATTTATTTGCACATGTATACATATATAATTTTTTTCTTTTTTATTTAATTTTTATTACAACAATATTTTTTTAATGTCTTGATAAAAGTCTATTTAAATTGACATAAACCATTTTTTTTATATTTTAACATTTATTTTTATTCATCACTTAGCACCTTATTTTAATATAATTTTTCATTGTTATTTATGTTTTTTCATTGTTATTTATTATATTGAATATTTTTTGCAATTTCGACTTTGTATTTGTGATATTTTTACTTTGTTATACATTTAGGTATTTATTACATTTAAATTTAAATTTTATTTATTTTATTTTTAATATTAATATTTTAATTTATTTTATTTTAATTTTATTATTATTTGTTATTGTTACGTTGTATATTTCTTTTTCTTGTCATTAGTTGTTTTAAGTATTACATTTGGCGGTATTACATTTAAACACAATTATGCCATTAAAGTACTTTAAATTGTATATACTGTTGTTTTACCACATTAAAGTGTGCTCATTTTAAAATGCACACACATGTTTAAAAATCAGCTTAGCCATAACAGTATGAAGTGATAAAATAATTTCTCTCATAATTCAGATGGTCTTGGTCTTCTTTCATACATCACTCATCATCACATTACACAGCAACATTTATGACCATATTTATTGACAGATTGGTCAGTAATATGCATTGAAATGTCAGATTATGGTGATATTTTGATTTGATGTTGCTCTATAAAGTCAGCTGTGAAGAGCTCTAATTCCCCATTAATGCTCTGAATGCTTTAGTCACACAAAAGACCATTCATTATATTCAGGCTCCAGTGCCTTATTATATTTTTTCTCCATCTGTTAATTATGAGAAGACATGTTTACTTTCACATGGATCACTGCTCTCATTAATATTGATTTAAAAATGTCACGTTTATTCACTAATTGATTTCTTATAAAGTCATAGACAAACTGTAGTTTTTATTCATTTTTATTTTTGATATTAATAAAAAATATACATTTTTATTATTTGTATATTTAGTTTACACAGAAATTGTTACTGTATGATAAAGATAATATGTGCAAATAAGTTTTGAGAGGTACAGTTAAATTATAATTTTTTTAACAACTTTTTTCTTTTAAATTATATTCAATATTAATTAATTTAATATTGATATTTGTAATTATATGTACACTACCGCTCTAAAGTTTGGGATCAGTAAGAATTTTCATGTTTTTAAAGAAGAAAAAAATATTTTGTGAAATATTAATTATGTTTTTCTATATTAATATACTTTCATTGCTGCTTAATTTTGTTTGCAACCTGTGATACTTTTTGTCAGGATTCTTTGATGAATAAAAGGTTAAAAAGAACAGCATTTATTCAATATAGAAATGTTTTCTAACAATATACACTACTGTTCAAATGTTTGAGGTCAGTCGATTTTTACTCTTTGTTTTTTTTTTTCTTAAAGAAATTCATACTTTTATTCACCAAAGATGTGTTAACTTAATAAAAAGTGATAGCATAGATTTATATTTTGAATAAATGCTGTTCTTTTTAACTTGTTATTCATCAAAGAATCCTGAAAAAAAGAATCACAGGTTCCAAAAATATATTTGAAAGCACAACTGTTTCTAACATTGATAATAAAAGTAATAAATCAGTATATTAGAATGATTTCTGAAAGATTATGTGACACTGAAGACTGGAGTAATGATGCTGAAAATTCAGCTTTGCATCACAGGAATAAATTATATTTTAAAGTATATAAAATAGAAACCATTATTTTATATTATAATAACATTTTGCAAGATTACTATTTTTTTTCTGTATTTTTTATTAAATAAATGCAGCCTTGATGAGCAGAAGAGACTTCTTTAAAAAATGTGTATGTTTAATTTTAAATAGAAATTGCTACTGTATGCAGCTCTGAGAGCTACAATCATAATGTTGCTTATTATATCTGAATTTGTATTTATTTAATATTAATAACAAGGTATTTCATTGTTTATTTTTAATATTTTTATTTATTTGTAATTATAGGTACATTTAATTTATACAGAATTTCACAACAATGTAAAAAAAATCTAAAATTATGAGATTAAAGCTGTAATATTTTGAGAATAAAGTTGAAATATTATGAGAATAAAGTTTAAATACTTTGTATGCGCAATATAGATTAATTTCTTTTTTACTTTAATTTCTACAATTTAAATTCACGTTACATTTCAACTTTATTCTCAAAACATTTTTACTTTATTCTCGTAATATTTATATTTTATTCTTGTAATATTTTGCCTTTATTCTTGTAATATTTCATCTTTATTCTCTTAATATTTAGCTTTTATTCTTGCAATATTTTGATTTTACTCTCATAGTATTTTTACTTTATTCCTGTAATATTTTGTAATATTCTCGTAATCTATTCTATCGATTCAATTTTATTTATTTTTACATTTGTGACCCTGGGCCGCAAAATCAGTCATAAGGGTCAATGTTTTGCAAATGTGATTTATACATCATCTAAAATCTGAATAAATAAGCTTTCCATTGATGTATGGTTTGTTAGGACGGGACAACATTTGTTCGAGATACAAATGTAATCTGAGGTTGCAATAAAATCTAAATATTGAGAAAATGGCCTTTAAAGTTGTCCAAATGAAGTTCTCAGCAATGCTTATTACTAATCAAAAATTAACTTCTGATACATTTATGGAAGGAAACGTACAAAATATCTTCATGGAACATGATCTTTACTTAATATCCTAATGATTTTTGGCATAAAAGAAAAATCGATAATTGTGACCCATACAATGTAACTGTATATTTAATTAGAAGTGAGATGTGATTTTCTACTTAGATGGTCAGTTCAGCTGATTTCCCAGAGCTGGGAAGCCGGTTTTGTGTGTGTTTGTGAATGACACAGACGGACCGGCCAGAGGACAGCAGAGGAATGTGATGCTTTTGTCTGTCCGGGAGAAGAGAGGCTCGGCCTGGAATGCCATTGATGAGAACAGACAGAAAAAAAAATGAGCCTCCAGGAAGTGTTTCTCCGGCTCTCTGTGAGAACCTCTCGCTGTCGATCTGAGCCGCTCTCAGACGCTCCGGTCCCATGAAGCACAACCACTGCATTGTTTAACCCATAAACACACCGTCCGCAAACCACAGCCGGCCTCCTCTCAGGACGGATGAATGAGGCGCATTCCTGCTCACATCCCAGTCTGACAAAAATCATTGTGTCTGCGCTGCTGTCAGTCAAAACAACCGCTTTAGTCCAGTAAACCGCTTTGTTTACTGTTCATTTACTGTGAAACACTAACAAAATCATCGAGAAATTAGAGAAATATGTCATTGCATCACTGTCTCACCAGAGGATCCTCTGCAGTGAATGGGTGCCGTCAGAATGAGAGTCCAAACAGCTGATAAAAACACAATAATCCACAAAAGTCCATCAGTTAACATCTTGGGAAGACAAAAGCTGAAACACTGAGTCTATAATCTATAATAACGCTTTCTTCAGTGAAAAAGTGGTCTGGTCTGAATTTAGGAGAGAAATCTGCACAGATCAAGCACCGTTTACAAGACAAAACAGCTCTAAACAAATATGTGGCTGAAATTTATTTTTATAAAAAATATTTATTTTTATTATTTATTTTATTACATTTTTATATTATTATTTTTTTTAATCCTAAATCTTTTAGTTTACTTGCAGTTTTATTATTCACATATTTTCATTGATTTTCAGTGTTGCATTTCCAAATTCCAGAGTCTTTATTAATTAATAATAATACTTAATAAAGTAATTAATTTAAAAAATATATTTTATTTCAACTCCAAGTTCCAAAGTTTTTATTAATTAATATAAAATAATAAGTTATTTATTTATTTAAAAAATATATATTATTATTATTATTATTATCATCATTTAATTTTTTCAGAAACCTAAACCTTTTATTGTTTTATTATTCACATATTTTCATTGATTTTCAGTGTGGTATTTCCAAATTCCAGTAATTAATTAATTAATTAATTAAAAAAAAAATTCAATTTATTTTATTCCAAAGTCTTTATTAATTAATAATAATAATAATAATAATAATAATAATTGTTATTATTATTATTATTATTATTTATTTTAAAAATTATTTCAATTATTATTATTCTTTTTTTATTTTATTAATTTATTTATTTATTTATTTTTTTTCAGAATCCTAAACATTTTTGTTATTGTTTGGTTTATTTCCAGGTTTATTATTCACATATTTTCATTGATTTTCAGTGCTGTGTTCCAGTAATTAAGTAGTTAATTAATTAATTTAAAAAAAAGTCAATGCATTTCAATTTCAAGTTTCAAAGTCTAATAAATAATTTATTATTAAATTACTGAATTAATTATTTATTTATTTAAAAAAAATATTTCAATTATTATTATTATTTACATTTTTTTTTCTTCAGAATCCTACACTTTTTGGTTTATTTCCAGGTTAATTCTTCACATAATTGTTATTGATTTTCAGTGTTTTATTTCCAAGTTCCAGTAATTAAGTATTTAATTAATTAATACAAAACAATTCAGTTTATTTGAATTCCCAAGTTCCAAAGTCTTTATTAATCAATAATAATAATTATCATTTATTTAATAAAACATATTTCAATTATTATTATTATTATTATTTATTCATATTATTTCCAAAATCCTACACTTTCTGGTTTATTTCCAGGTTTATTCTTCACATATTTTCACTGATTTTCAGTGTTGCATTTCCAAGTTCCAGTAATTAAGTAGTTAGTTAATTAATTAAAAATGATTTACGTTGATTTAAATTCCAAGTTCCAAAGTCTTTATTAATTAATAATAATTATAATTTATTTATTTAATAAAACATATTTCAATTATTATTATTATTATTATTATTATTATTTATTCATATTATTCTTTTGGTTTATTACTCACATATTTTCAATGTTGTATTTTCAAAAAAAAAAAAAAAAAACTGGAGGAAGAGTTATTATGGACTATGTGTTTTAGTTAAAGGTGTCTTGATGGATTTGTTTCCGCTTCTGTCTTCTCAAGGTGTTAAATGATGGACTTCTGTGACTATTGTAATGTTTTTTCAGCAGTTTGGACGGCACTCATTCACTGCAGAGGATCCATTGGTGAGACAGTGATGGAATCAAACATTTCTACAATCTGTTCATATGAAAAACCATTTTTAGTGTCCCAAATGAACAGTTTTTAACTCACTTATTGTGAATTGCAATTGTTAGATAAAACTAGTCCAGTGTGAAAGCGCAGCAGAGGAATCCAAACGTCAGGGTATTGTAAGAACAGCCTTTAGAGAGCTTCAAATGGCCCTTTGAAAGCGTTGGACAGCTGGAGTTTGGGCAAAAGGTGACCTGAACAGTTGCAGAGGCCACAAGCTGAGCAGCTGCAGCTCCTGCTCACGTCTGCGCTGCGCCTGCAGGATCAACAACGCTTCGAGTGTTCGTATAGAAGAGACATCCCAAAATAGCCCTGGAACTGTGTTCTTCTGTTGATTCTACTCACAAAACGCCTCAACTGCAGTTCTGTCGCGTGAAAACCACTGCATGAGCTGCTTTGCTTCAGGCATATTCACATTTAGTCACTGAGCTGATGCTATAAATTAAATTCATTGAATGCTTACATTAAAGATGATGGCAAGCAAAGTTATAAAGCAGGTTTGAGATTTTTTTCCAACATTTTTTAATGGAAATTATCAGCTGGTGCTGAACAAACATGAATTTGAGAATGTGTCAGTATCCAAAGAGCATCTTGAGAAAATCTATACAAAAGAAATTGCACATCAATAGGAATTTGAGAGAATTTAAATAAATACATAGTTGAATAATTGTTCTAAATATTTGTAACAATTTTTTATGATTTTTAAAATTATTAGACTTTTTTATTTCCATTTATTTTAAACTTTTTTTTTTCCATTTACTTCCAAGTTAAAATATTTTTTTTATTGATTTTCACAGTTGTATTTACAAGTTTAAATGAAAAGGAAAAAAAATAATAATAATAATAACACTCATTACAAATGTCTTTGTTATTTTTTAAACAATGAAGAATGTAAAGAAATAAGTTGTACTTTTTAATTGTTTTTTTTATTGTCATTAAATATTTTACTATCCTAAATCTTTTAATTTACTTGCTGTTTAATATATTTGTATGTGTGTGTGTGTGTGTGTTATATTTTTTATTAAATAATCAAAAATAATTTTTGCATTTTAAAATGATTTTAATATTTCTTTTATTATTTTATTATTATTAATTTTTTTAGAATCCTAAATCTTTTCATTTACTTGCAGTTTTATTATAATATTCACATATTTTCCCATTGATTTTCAGTGTTGTATTTCCAAGTTTCCAAGTTTAATAATTTTGAGTTAAAAATTTTTATTATTTTTTAATGATTTTAATTATTATTTAAATTTTTTTTTTAAAATCCTCAGTCTTTTAGATATTTTAGATATTTTTTATTGACTTTCATAGTTGTATTTCCAAGTTTTAAAATAAAAATATCCCAGATTTTTATTGGAATTTAAAAGACTAAAAAAATAATACATATAAATAAATAAATAAATATCTTTTTTTTTTTTTTTAAATAATCAAAAATCATTTTTGAATAATTTAAAGAACTAATTTGTACATTTGTACACTTAAATCTTTAATTTACTCACAGCTTTATTTTCCATTGATTTTCCATTGTTTGTCAGTGTTGTATTTCCAAGTTTCCAAGTTTATTAATTTTGAGCTTCATTTACTATTTTTAAAATGATTGTAATGATTTTTTTAATGATTTTAATTATTATTTACATTTTTTCTAAATCCTCAATCTTTCAGATATTTTTACAGATTTTCATAGTTGTATTTCCAAGTTTAAAAATAATAAAAAAAAATCCCAGATTTTCATAGGCAAAAAAATAATACATAAATATAAATAAATATATGTTACTTTTTTCAATAATCACAAATCATTTTTGAAAAATTTAAAGAAGTAATTTTTGCATTTAATTTTTTTTTTATTATTAATATTATTTTTTTCAAATGACTAAATCTTTAATTTACTCACAGCTTTATTATTCACATATTTTTATTGATTTTCAATGTTGTATTTCCAAATTCCAAAGCTATTAATTTTGAGTTTCATTATTTTTAATGATTGTAATGATTTTAATTTTTTTATTATTTTATTTTTCTGAATCCTAAATCTTTCAATTTATTTCCAAGTTTATTATTCTGATATTTTCGTTGATTTTCATTGTTGTATTTCTACAAATTACTTACTTTTGAGTCTTTATTTTTTTAAATAATAAAAAATATATATTTTATATTATTTTCTATTATTTCATTCTTTTATTATTATTATATATACATTTTTTTTTTTTTTAGAAATCTAAATCTTTTGCTTTATTTCCAGGTTTATTATTCTGATATTTTTACTGATTTTCATTGTTGTATTTTCACAAATTACTTACCTTTGTTTAGTCACATAGGAATTTTACTAAAAAAAGAAAGTCTGCTATTTTTTTTAAATAATAACAAAAAATATTTTTAAAATAATTTAAATATATATTTTTTTATTATTTTTATTTTTTTAATTATTAGCATTATTTTTTAGAATCCTAAAACTTTAGCTTTATTTTCAGGTTAATTATTCACATATTTTTAATGTTGTATTTCCAAGTTTAAATGAGAAAAAAAAAAAATCAGATTTTTCAGCTTGATTTTAAACGTTTGAAACCCACTTGCATGATGACAAGCAGTGACCAGAAAAAAAATCCTGCATGCATTATGTAGTTCACATACAAGTGCAGTAAGTTTAGGGTGAACATAGTAAGACTGTAGTGCGAGTCGGTGCCAAGACATTCCAGCTCAGAGCAGGATTAGCTTCGATTAGATCCCAGCACACAACAAATCAGCGCTCGCAACAAAGGCCACAGGAGGAGGGGCGGCTTCTCAAAAGACCTCTAATTATACACTTAAATGTATTGAAAGAGGGGAATGCATTTAGGCTGGACGGGTTTGAGAGGATCGGCGCAATTTGCAATCTTAAAAATAACTTTAGTGTCTAGAGCCCTCTCTAAAAAACACTTCATTTCCTAGAGAAAGGGAACAGTCTCATATTGACACTCTTTAGTTTAAAGTCCTCTTCTCACTTTGTGTTTGCAAATGTCGCTTATTTTCAGTGGTTTATTTAACAATGCAACATTAAGTAAATAAAAAAATCATGAGCAGGTAGACTTCATTAAAACTTAAGATTTTAAAATGCATTTTATATTTTGATTTTCATTTGTTGTATTTTTGGTGTAAATAAAAAAAGAAAAAAACCCAGATTTTCAATGACACTCATTAAAAATATATATATATTTTTAAATAATTGTAAATAAATAAATTTTACATTTTAATATTATTTTTTAAATAATATTAATATTAAATTATTTTTATTGTATATTATTTTACAAATGTAATTAATTAATTTTCATTTAAAATAAAAGTATTGTATATTAAGGTATTTTAACTTGTGAATAAACCCCAAAACATAAAAAGTAAATCAGTAATAATAAAAAAAATTGTATTTTGTATTTTTTAAATGCACAAGCACAAGATATAAAATTAACCAATTACTATATAAAATTAAGACAAATAATCAAAAATCATTAAAAAATACTTTTAAATAAACCATTTTTACATTTTAATAATATTTTTTAATTATTTTAAAATTGTATTTAATTAATTAAGTTTCATTTTAAATTAAAATATTGTATATTAATATATTATAACTTGTGAATAAACCCCAAAACATAAAAAACCCTTAATAATAGATTTTAGGTATTGTTTTGATGCATAACCTCAAGATATAAAATGGATGCATAAATTTAAAATGAACCAATTATTATATAAAATTAGGACAAATAATCAAAAATCATTTAATAATTGTAAATAATGTTTACATTTTAATTTTTTAAATTATTTTAAAATTCTAATTAATTCATTTTATTTTAAATTAAAATGTTGTATATTAATATAACTTGTAAATAAAACAAAAAACATAAAAAGTAAATCAATTAAAAAAATGTATTTTTAATGCACAACTACAAAATATAAAATTAACCAATTATTATATAAAATTTAGACAAATAATCAAAAATCATTTTAAAAATAACTAAATATTTTTTTTACATTTTAATATTGTTTTCAAATGATTTAAAACTTGTAATGAATTAATTTTAAATTAAAATATTGTGAATTGATATAGAGATGGATGCATAAATTTAAAATGAACCAATTGTTATATAAAATTAAGACAAATAATCAAAAATCGTTTTTAAAATAAATAAATATATACATTTTAATATCATTTAAAAAAATATTATTTTTTAAATTAAGATATTGTAATTTGACTATACCCTAAAACATAAAAAAAATCAATAAATAAAATGACAAAATAATAGATTTTTAGATGCACAGCCTCAATATATAAAATGCATCAATAATTTTAAATTAACCAATATAAAATTAAACCAGATATATTGTAATTTGTGAGTAAACCCCAAAACATAAAATTAAATAATAATAATAATAATAATAATAATAATAATAATTAGAATAGTTATTTAGAATTGATTTAATTTAATAAAAATATTTTATACATTACTTATTTACTCACTATACCACAAATGGTGTTTTATCAATGCAGAATGAGTAACAGCTGTCTTTAAGTGAACACTGCTACTTACTGCCCCAGTGTGAGTCTGACCTGAAGTACAGTACACTGGTGTTATCGCGAGACTGGACCATTAACAACCTGCTTGACACACACGCGCACACACAAACACACGCGCAGCGCAGATCTTGACGCTCACCGGACTCGAATCGCGCTGAAGGAGCAGAAACACACACAGACTCCAACATCTGGACACACACCATGAGAGCACGCCGGTCCATCTGAGGACACCGCAGTGAGTAACGTTACGCGCTTTGATGTGGATTTGAATGTGACACAGTGTATCCGCGCTCGGCGCGGCGCGTTTGATCCGCGACATTCTGAGTTCCGCTGCCGGGAGTTTAGAACGCAGTGAGCCACAGCAGCCTGCGAGATGTTTGGGAATGACTTAAGACGCTGAAGAAGGTGGAAAGCGCGTCAAAGTTGCGCGTAATGCGCCGCTGTCATGTTCTCGCGAGTTTGCTTTTAAAACAAAAGACGAAAGTATGCTGTCAACGAGCTCGTTCGCGCTTTGGAAACTTTAATATCAGCGAGACGCGTCAGTCTGTATTTCTACGGATCGAGCGAATTCTAACGCGTTGCAATAGCCTAAAACAAAAACTCCGAGAACTTTGAGGTTCCTCAGAGGAACATATGGCATAAAGACACAGCTGGAGATTTGAGGCTGATGTCAGAGCAGCTGACTCTACCAGATCACACACACACACACACACACACACACACACACACACACACACACATTCGCATTCACGCACACACACACACATACACATGCGTGCGCGCACACGCGCTTTCTCTCCGCTCACATGGACTAGAGCTTGCGTTCAGTCGTCTGCTCTTCTGGAGCTGTTCTTTTCGTTCTTTTCGTTCAGTTTATGTGATGTCCGTCATGTTTAAGTTTGCAAACTCGCGTTTGGAGATGTGAGGTGTTCTTTGCGCATGACTGGATTTTACGCTCATTCGCTGCCGCTGTTCGATGGGACGCGCAAAGTGAAGATCAACTTGTGTGCGCGCGGAGAAAAGAGGGTATGTTGAGCTTTGCGATCATTTGGTTGTTAGTTTCTAGGTTTAAATTCCTTTTATTCAGTGTCTCGAATCCGCTTTTTGGCACATAAAACCGTAGCTGCGCGTTGCAAACATCTCGGAAGCACTTGCTGTTGCTTTTGTTCGTCTTTGGTGGCCTGTGTGTTCAATTAGAAGTGAAACAAACGACTCTTTTGTAGTTTTAAACTCTAGTTCCGAGACAGCTGTTTGCTGTGCGTTAAAAAGCACCTTCAAAACTCAATTAAAATGTCAGTTTTTGACATATTCTGCAGCTGCGTTGCAAACATTAGAAGCACATCTTGTTTTTAATGTAGTATGATATTGCTTGTCTTTAGTGATCTTTGTGTGGAATTAGAAGTGGAACTATAATTCTAAGATCTGAGTTTAAAACGCAACAGTTTAACATACTGAAGCAAACATCTTTTTAAGCAAACAACTATTTTTAATATAGTATGCATACTGTGAATCGGTAGTGAAATAAAGATGATTTTAGCTCAAAACCATAACTGTAAGACAGCTGTTAGCGGTGCATTAAAAAAGCATCTTCCAAACTCAATTAAAATGTCAGTTTTTTGACAGATATACTGCAGCTGCTCGTTCCCAAACATCTTGGAAGGACAATTCGCTTTTAGGCTTTTAATGAAGTGTGATATCTTTGGTGGCCTGTATGTTGAATTAGAAGTGAAACAAAACTTTGTTTTGTGGCTATAAACTATTTATTACGTTCTGAGAAGCTTTACAAACGTCCTGGAAGCACAAATTGCATTTAATGTAGTATAATATTGCATTTGTTTGTCTTCAGTTGTGTCTATGTTGAATTTTAAGTGAAATAAAAGACTTTTGGTAGCTTCAAACTATAATTTTGGACATACTACAGTGAAATAAAGATGATTTGGTAGCTCAAAACTATAGCTCTGAGACAGATGTTTGCTGTGCATTAAAAAGCACCTTCGAAATCAATTAAAATGTCAGTTTTTGACAGATACACTGCACTTGTTTTTAATACAGTATGTATACTGTATGTTGAATCAGTAGTGAAATCGACAATTCTTTTGTAGCTTGGAAACTCAATTAAAATGTCAGATTTTGACAGATATTCTGCAGCTGCATTGAAAACGTATTTTATATAGAACAACTTATTTTTAATGTAGTACAATATTACTTTTGTTTGTTTTTGCTTTATGTTGAATCAGAAGTGAAATAACAGATTTTTTGTATCTTCAAGCTATAATTCTGAGTTGAAAGCTTTAAAACTCATAATTGCATGTCAATTTTGGACATATACTGAAGCTGTACATTGCAAACATCTTGTTTTTAATATAGTATGATATTGTATGTGTACTGTATGTTAAATTAGTAGTGAAATAAAGATGATTTGGTAGCTCAAAAACTATAGTTCTGAGACAGATGTTTGCTGTGCATTAAAAAGCATCTTCGAAATCAATTAAAATGTCAGTTTTTGACAGATACACTGCTGCTGTGCGTTGCAAACATCTTGGAAGCAACTCGTTTTTAATGTAGGATGATATCTTTGGTGCCCTTTTTGTTCAGCTTTAAAACTATAATTCTGTGTTCGAGTTAAAAAGCTTTAAAAAACACAATTGCATGTAAGTTTTGAAGCTGTGCTTTGCAAAAGCACAGTATCTTGGAAGCACAACTTGTTTTTAATACAGTATGATACTGTATGTTAAATCAGTAGAGAAATCGACGATTCTTTTGTAGCTTGAAACTGTAATTCTGAGACAGCTGTTTGTCATGCATTAAAAAGCTTGGAAACTCAATTAAAATGTCAGATTTTGACAGATATTCTGCAGCTGCACTGCAAACATTTTGGAAGCACAACTTTTTTAATGTAGTACGATATTACTTTTGTATGTTTTCACTTTATGTTGAATCAGAAGTGAAATAACAGTTTTTTGTAGCTTCAAACTATAATTCTGGGTTAAAAAAGCTTTGAAACTCACCGTTACATCTCAGTTTTTTACATATACTGAAGCTGTGCACTGCAAACATCTTGAAAGCACAACTTCTTTTTAATGTAGAATGATATCTCTAATGTAATAACTGTTTTTGAATGTGAACATTTCTCAGTGTGTTGAATTAGAAAGATTGTCTGTATGATAAAGCCTCTTCTCTTTTTGTTGTGCATTAAAAAGCATCTTTGAAATGCAATTAAAATGACAGTTTTGTGACCGATATACTGCAGCTGCATTGCAAACATCTTGGAAGCACAACTTATTTTTAATGCAGTAGTTTTCATTTTATGTTGAATTAGAAGGGAATTAAGACTCTTTTGTGGCTTGAAAGGACAATTCTGACTGTTTGAAACTCACAATCAGATGCATGTTGGAAGCACAACCTAATTTTAATGTAGTATGATATCTTCGGTGGCCTTTATGTTGAATTAGAAGGGAAATAAAAGATTCTTGAGCTGCATTACAAACCGCTTGCAAGCACAACTGGCTTTTAATGTGAACTTTCATGCCCGCATGTTGAATAAAAAACGATTTTCTTTTTCTCTTTTTGTTGTGGATTAAAAAGCATCTTTGAAACTCAATTAAAACGTCAAGTTGTTTGACAGATATACTGCAGCTGCATTGCAAACGTCTTGGAAGCACAACTTATTTTTAATGTAGTAGTTTTCACTTTTCACTGATGTCTTTGGTGGCCTGTGTGTTGAATTAGAAATGAAATAAAAGTCTTTAAGCCAGTTTGTGCTGAATTAGAAAGATTTTCTGTAAGATAAAGCCTTTTTTCTTTTTGTTGTGCACTTAATTAAAATGAAAGAGTTTTGTGACAGATATACTGCAGCTGCATTGCAAACACCTTGGAAGCACAATTTATTTTTAATGCAGTAGTTTTCACTTTATGCTGAATTAGAAGGGAAATAAGACTATTTTGTGGCTTGAAAGGACAATTCTGACTGTTTGAGTCCAAGATGCATCTGACTCACAATCAGATGCATCTTGGAAGCACAACTTATTTTTGATGTAGTATGATATCTTCGGTGGCCTTTATTTTGAATTAGAAGTGAAATAAAAGATTGTTGAGCTGCATTACAAACCGTTTGGAAGCACAACTGGTTTTTAAATGTGAACTTTCTCAACAGCCTAGAAAGATTTCCTTAAGATAAAGGCTTTTTCTCTTTTTGTTGTGGATTAAAAAGCATCTTTGAAACTCAATTAAAACGTCAAGCTCTTTGACAGATATACTGCAGCTGCCTTGCAAACACCTTGGAAGCACACCTTATTTTTAATGTAGTATGATACCTTTGGTGGCTTGTATGTTGAATTAGAAGAGAAATAAAGGCGTCACAAAACACTTGGAAGCACAAATGGCTTTTAAATGTGAGCTTTCTCAAGATTTCCTTAAGATAAAGCCTTTTTCTCTTTTTGTTGAGCGTCTTTGAAACTCAATTAAAACGTCAAGTTCTTGACAGATATACTGCAGCTGGGAAGATCACCTTATTTTTAATGTAGTAGTTTTCACTTTATGTTGAATTAGAAGGGAAATAAGACTCTTTTGTGGCTTAAAATGACAATTCTGACTGTTTGAAACTCACAATCAGATGCATCTTGGAAGCACACCTTATTTTTATTGTAGTATGATACCTTTGGTGGCTTGTATGTTGAATTAGAAGAGAAATAAAGGCGTTACAAAACGCTTGGAAGCAAAACTGGCTTTTAAATGTGAACGTTCTCAAGATTTCCTTAAGATAAAGCCTTGTTCTCTTTTTGTTGTGGATTAAAAAGCATCTTTGAAACTCAATTAAAACGTCAAGCTCTTTGACAGATATTCTGCAGCTGCATTGCAAACACCTTGGAAGCACACCTTATTTTTAATGTAGTATGATACCTTTGGTGGCTTGTATGTTGAATTAGAAGAGAAATAAAGGCGTTACAAAACGCTTGGAAGCACAACTGGCTTTTAAATGTGAACGTTCTCAAGATTTCCTTAAGATAAAGCCTTTTTCTCTTTTCGTTGTGCATTCAGAAAGAGTCAAGTTTACACGACGCAGATTGTTTCAAATCGGCTTCGCAGGAAGGCAACATGCAAACCTGTACAGAAGCGTTAGAAGGAAAAAAAGCAGCTTGGGTCGTGTTTGTAATGCAGCACGCAGCGGGTTGGGTGTACTTTTGTTTGTCTCAGATGCGCCGCGCTGAATGGCTACCCGGCGTTTATTTAACATCCCGTTTTTCCTGTTTTTCCCGACAGGTCACGCCATAAGAATGGAGTTCCCAGACCATAGCCGCCAGTTACTGCAGTGCCTGAGTCAGCAGAGACACCAAGGCTTCCTCTGCGACTGCACCGTTCTGGTGGGAGAGGCGCGATTCAAAGCGCACCGAGCCGTCCTGGCCTCGTGCAGCATGTACTTCCACCTTTTCTACCGGGACCAGCTGGACAAAAGGGACGTGGTGCACCTGAACAGCGACATCGTGACGCCGCCGGCGTTCGGCCTGCTCCTGGAGTTCATGTACGAGGGAAAGCTGGAGTTCGGCACGCTCCCCGCGGAGGACGTCCTGGCGGCCGCCAGTTACCTGCACATGTACGACATCGTCAAGGTGTGCAAAGGGAAGCTGAAGGATAAGGAGCAGTGCGAGACGGCGAGCGACACAGATTGCAACGGGCAGAAGGCGAACGGTCACCCCGGCGGGTCCCCGGACCTTGTAGGTGTCAATTATGTGTCAGGCGAGGCCGAGGCCTGCGTCCGAACAGCTGGAAAAACAAAAGCTGATGTCAGTAGTTCCCAGAGGTCCCGGACGTCGGATGACACGGACTGCGCGCTGGATTTGTCTTTCAAGCCTCTGTCGAGCCGGGACGCCTTCCACCCCTCCTACGTCTCGGGACAGCTGGCCCTCGACAGCCAGCAGCAGGGCACCGAGCCACTTGTTAAAGACGAACATGACTTGCTGTCAGAGCAGGAGGACGCTGATCCGGTGAGCCCGGAGAGCCAGCGCTTTGGGAATAGCGCCAGGAGTTCGGTGGTGACAGGGTTCGCTGCCCTCTTCCCCGACAACAAGGCCGCGGCTTCGCTGCTCCCTCCGGACGACGATCTGATGGAGGAGGAGGAGGAGGGGTTGCGCGTGCGCCAGGAGCGCCAGCTCGGGGACAGCGAGGGCGAGGACGAGGACGACCTGGCGTCCTCGGACATCTCCACGTCTAGCGGGGTGCTTCTCCCGCCGGGGGGACAGCAGGTCTGCGTGTGTCCGCTCTGCAGCAAGGTCTTCCCGAGCCCGCACGTGCTCCAGCTCCACCTCAGCTCGCACTTCCGCGAGAAGGAAGGCGTCCGCTCCAAGCTCTCGCCCGACGGCTCCGTGCCCACCTGCTCGCAGTGCGGCAAGACCTTCTCCTGCATGTACACGCTCAAGCGGCACGAGCGCACGCACTCCGGCGAGAAGCCGTACACCTGCGGACAGTGCGGGAAGAGCTTCCAGTACTCGCACAACTTGAGTCGGCACGCCGTGGTGCACACGCGCGAGAAGCCGCACGCGTGCAAGTGGTGCGAGCGGCGCTTCACGCAGTCCGGCGATCTCTACCGGCACATACGCAAGTTTCACTGCGGCCTCGTCAAAACGCTCTCTATCGGATGAGGCCGCCGTGCAATCATCAAGCAGTTTTTATGAAGAAGAAGAAGAAGAAGAATGATGTAATACGCCAGTATTTTGGGAAAAAATTCATTAATATGAGTGTAAAGCACAATTGTGTCTTTCTTCAGCAAGGAACAGTTTGATAAACTTGGGACTTTGACACACACACACACACACACACACACACACACACATATATATATATATATATATATGGACCACAAAACCAGTCATAAGGTGCCATTTTTCGAAATTGATTTTTTATACATCTTCTGAAAGCTGAATAAATAAGCTTTCCGTTCATGTATGGTTTGTTAGGATAGGATAATATTTGGCCGAGATACAGCTAGTTGAACATCTGTAATCTGAAGGTGCAAAAACAATGAAATATTGAGAAGATCACCTTAAATTTTTTTTACAAAATATCTTCATGGAACATGATCTATACTTAATATCCTAATGATTTTTGGCATAAAAGAAGTCATATGTGTGTATATATATATATATAAAACATGTATATACATACATATACATACATAAAATTCATTTTTTAAAGAAAGACGTCAGATGGATTTAGAGGCTTTTGCATCTGAACTCTTCATATACATACATATGTGACCCTGGACCACAAAACCAGTCATAAAATTTTTCAAAATTGAGATTTTAAGCTTTCCATTCATGTATGGTTTGTTAGGATAGGACAATATTTGGCCAAGATATAGCTATTTGAAAATCTGGAATCTGAAAAAAATATTGAGAAAATTACCTTTAAAGTTGTCCAAATTAAGTTCTTAGTAATGCATATTACTAATCAAAAATTATGTTTTGATATATTTACGGAAGGAAATTTACTAAATATCTAAATGGAACATAATCTATACTTAATATCCTAATGATTTTTGGCATAAAAGAAGTCATATTATATACATATATATATATATATATATATATATATATATATGAAGATTTCAGATGCGAAACCTAAAAGCCATCTCGGTCAAAAATGAGATAATGATACCGAGTGAATGCTCTCTACAGATATTACGTCCATCAAATAATTTTACGTCAAACTCACTAAAATCTCAGCCTCAGCCCAATCAGAAATACCAGTACTTGCATAGAAACCTATACATCAGAGCCTGATAAAAGTGCATTTTTTAAAAGAAATATGTCAGATGGGTTTAGATTGTATCTGAACTCTTCATATACATACACACACATCAAATGAAATATAGATTTTTTATATATATATATATATATATATATATATATATATACACATTAATATAGATGTGTGGGTAGGTGAAAGTACCTGTTTATATATATATAACAGTTAAAAAGTGTGTGTATATGTTATGAATAACAGTTAAACAACCGTTAACAGTTAAAAAATGTGTACACACACACACACACACACACACACATTTTTAACTGTTTATATATATATATATATATATATATATATATATATATATATAAAGTTTGGGATCAGTACAATTTTTAATGATTTTTAAGGAGACATTTCTGCTCATCAAGGCTGTGTTTATGTGATTAAAAATACAGAAAAAACTAATATTTTGTGAAATTTAAAAAGTGTTTTTTTTTTTTTTTTAATATACTTCAAAATATAATTTATTCCTGTGATGAAATCGTTCAGAAATCATTCTAATTTGCTGATTTAATATCAGTGTTGAAAACAGTATTTTTTTAGAACCTGTGATACTTTTTTTTTTAGGATTCATTGAACAATAAAAGGTTCAAAAGAACAGCATTTATTTCAAATAGAAAGGTTTTCTAACAATATATACTACTGTTCAAAAGTTTGGGGTTAGTACATTTTTATTGTTCCTTTTTCTTGAAAGAAATTAATACTTTTATTCAGCAAGGATGTGTTAAATTGATAATAAAAGTTATAGTAAAGACTTATATTGTTAGAAAAGATTTCTATTTTGAATGAATGCTGTTCCTTTTAAACGTTTTATTCATCAAAAATCCTGAAAAAAGTATCACAGGTTCCAAAAACGGTTTCCAACATTGATAATAAAAGTAATAAATCAGTATATTAGAGTGATTTCTGAAGGATCGTGTGACACTGAAGACTGGAGTAATGATGCTGAAAATTCAGCTTTGATCACAGAAATAAATTATATTTTAACGCATATTAAAATAAAATAAAAAATACATAAATATATAAATCGTTGCCTTGGAATTATATGGTTCTATCTAACATTCTTATTCTGAGATAACTTATAAATTATTTACATTATGTGATGTTTCTTTTGTAAGCTGTGTACTTTTTGGGCCCTTTTTCTTTTTAGAAAACAAAAAGGGTTTTATCAAAGTCTATGGAACGCAAAAATGTTGAAGCTCAGTATCCCAAAATGTCTGAGAATGCAGACAGAACCTTATATTTCCAAGGTGGTGAAATAATAATAAATAAATAAATAAATAATAAAATAAGCTAACTGACACAATAAAAAAATAAAAAAAATAAAACAGAATGATCTGTTTTTGCAAATGAACCCTTCATATATACATATATATATATATATATATATATATATATACACACACATATATACACACAAAGTCCCAAGTACATCAAATTGTTGATAAACGATAAAAATTAAAAACAAATATAAACGCAGTGCACTGATAAAACAGTTGTGCAGCTCCGTCCAGAAGATTTGTGTTTTTTATCTGCTGTAATTTTTGACAAATCATTCGAGTATCATGACAGAGAAGGTTTTGAAAAAGTACTGTATGTTTATTTCATTGTTTTTCTGCGTTATCGCATATCTGAAGTACAGACGGGCAGATTTTATTTATGCTGTTATAGTTTTGTGTGTTTTGGTCTCCCGAAAAGATTCGTCACTGAAATGTCTCCCTGAAGCACTTGGCGACATTTAAAGTGACGGCGCCTTTTAAAGCTACTGGCTGTCGGTCAGGATTACGTGGTTTTCTTTTTAGTCGAGGTCAGGACTAGTTAAGCTCATACTAATATCGGAAGATTCGTTGATTCTTCTAATAGTTTTGCTAAGATCTACTGGAACATGTGTTGCGTTGTTTTTATTCCACGTCTCTCTTTTCTTTCTGCAAACAGAAATATGGTTGAACCACTGCTGAGTGAATCTCAAAAGCCTTTTGTGCTCATTTGACGGATTGTTTATGTGATAACAGTAATTAGCACTAAAAACCCACCCACGTTATGCTGTACGTTTCATCGGTCCTGATAAACTTGATTAGTTATTTATTAGCTGGTTTTGGTTCAGGGTTTACTCTAGACTTGACTTTGCTTAAAGCATAGAAGATGGTTGTGCCGATATTTGCGCTCTAATATTGGGATAATCGATCAGTTGCTGTATGTGAGTACCTGATTTCATCGACTGTCGAGCACTTCACTGATAGATACAACACTCATATACCGTAGGCTGCTATTTCTAACTGTATATTTATTGTAAATATGTATTTTATTTATCGAATCACTGTCACGTTTTGTTTAGAATATAGTACGACTGAAATCTCTGGTTAAAGCTGCAGTTCTTTTCACAGTCTTCCAGTTAAAATCGCCGTCGTTGTCTGAACTCTTCCTCGTTTTTGAGGTTAAAAACTGTTGGTTCACAAGCACAAACATCCGAACGACCTGAAGACTAATGATCTACCTGAAACGCCCACAGTTATGAAAATTAAAGCAAGTGTGCATCACATTCTGTTGCATATCTGCGTCACTGTTGCACGTTTTTTACATTTTCAGTTCTGTGCAAATTAATATCATGTTACACTGGAGTTTTGTGGGCTAACAGAAGATTTCACATGCTGGTGATTTAGCTGATTTTTATGGAAGTCTGTTTTCGCCACTAAATAAATACATTAAAAAAAGGTTATTTTGACTTGTTATATCACAGTTCTGACTTTTTTTCTAAGAACTGCGTGATACGAACTCAAAATTTGGACTTCTTTTCTTAGAATTGTGTGATATAAACTTGCAATTCTGTGGACAAATCACTTTTTTTTCTCCTCAGAACTTTACTTTATAACTACCAATTGCGAGTTTATGAATGTGAGTTTATATCCTGCAATTCTGACTTTATATCTAGCAATTCTGGCTTTATAACTTGCAATTGTGTGTGTATCTCACACAGTTCTGAGAAAAAAAAAGTCAGAATTGCGAGTTTATGATGCAATTATGAGAAAAAAGTAAAAATTGCAAGCTTAAAAGATGCAATTGTGTTTAAAAAGTCAGAATTGTGAGTTTATATGATGCAATTCTGAGAAAAAAAGTCTAAATTGTGAGTTTATATGATGCAATTGTGTTTAAAAAGTCAGAATTGTGAGTTTATATGATGCAATTCTGAGAAAAAGTCTAAATTGTGAGTTTATATGATGCAATTGTGTTTAAAAAGTCAGAATTGTGAGTTTATATGATGCAATTCTGAGAAAAAAAGTCTAAATTGTGAGTTTATATGATGCAATTCTGAGAAAAAAAGTCAGAATTGCGAGTTTATATGATGCAATTATGAGAAAAAAGTCAGAATTGTGAGTTTATATGATGCAGTTGTGTTTAAAAAGTCAGAATTGTGAGTTTATATGATGCAATTCTGAGAAAAAAAGTCTAAATTGTGAGTTTATATGATGCAATTGTGTTTAAAAAGTCAGAATTGTGAGTTTATATGATGCAATTCTGAGAAAAAAAGTCTAAATTGTGAGTTTATATGATGCAATTCTGAGAAAAAAAGTCAGAATTGCGAGTTTATATGATGCAATTATGAGAAAAAAGTCAGAATTGTGAGTTTATATGATGCAGTTGTGTTTAAAAAGTCAAAATTGTTAGTTTATATGATGCAATTGTGTTTAAGAAGTCAGAATTGTGAGTTTATATGATGCAATTCTGAGAAAAAAAGTCTAAATTGTGAGTTTATATGATGCAATTCTGAGAAAAAAGTCTAAATTGTGAGTTTATATGATGCAATTGTGTTTAAAAAGTCAGAATTGTGAGTTTATATGATGCAATTCTGAGAAAAAAAGTCTAAATTGTGAGTTTATATGATGCAATTCTGAGAAAAAAGACTAAATTGTGAGTTTATATGATGCAATTGTGTTTAAAAAGTCAGAATTGTGAGTTTATATGATGCAATTCTGAGAAAAAAAGTCTAAATTGTGAGTTTATATGATGCAATTGTGTTTAAAAAGTCAGAATTGTGAGTTTATATGATGCAATTCTGAGAAAAAAAGTCTAAATTGTGAGTTTATATGATGCAATTCTGAGAAAAAAGTCTAAATTGTGAGTTTATATGATGCAATTGTGTTTAAAAAGTCAGAATTGTGAGTTTATATGATGCAATTCTGAGAAAAAAAGTCTAAATTGTGAGTTTATATGATGCAATTCTCAGAAAAAAAGTCTAAATTGTGAGTTTATATGATGCAATTGTGTTTAAAAAGTCAGAATTGTGAGTTTATATGATGCAATTCTGAGAAAAAGTCTAAATTGTGAGTTTATATGATGCAATTCTGAGAAAAAAAGTCTAAATTGTGAGTTTATATGATGCAATTCTGAGAAAAAAAGTCAGAATTGTGAGTTTATATGATGCAATTATGAGAAAAAAGTCAGAATTGTGAGTTTATATGATGCAATTCTGAGAAAAAAAGTCTAAATTGTGAGTTTATATGATGCAGTTGTGTTTAAAAAGTCAAAATTGTTAGTTTATATGATGCAATTGTGTTTAAGAAGTCAGAATTGCGAGTTTATATGATGCAATTCTGAGAAAAAGTCTAAATTGTGAGTTTATATGATGCAATTCTGAGAAAAAAAGTCAGAATTGTGAGTTTATATGATGCAATTCTGAGAAAAAAAGTCTAAATTGTGAGTTTATATGATGCAATTCTGAGAAAAAAAGTCAGAATTGTGAGTTTATATGATGCAATTCTGAGAAAAAAAGTCTAAATTGTGAGTTTATATGATGCAATTCTGAGAAAAAAAGTCAGAATTGTGAGTTTATATGATGCAATTATGAGAAAAAAGTCAGAATTGTGAGTTTATATGATGCAGTTGTGTTTAAAAAGTCAAAATTGTTAGTTTATATGATGCAATTGTGTTTAAGAAGTCAGAATTGCGAGTTTATATGATGCAATTCTGAGAAAAAAAGTCAGAATTGTGAGTTTATATGATGCAATTGTGTTTAAAAAGTCCGAATTGTGAGTTTATATGATGCAATTCTGAGAAAAAGAGTCAAAATTGTGAGTTTATATGATGCAATTGTGTTTAAAAAGTCAAAATTGTTAGTTTATATAATGCAATTCTGAGAAAAAAAGTCAGAATTGTGATTTTATATGATGCAATTTTGAGGAAAAAAGTCAAAATTGTGAGTGAATATGATACAATTCTGAGAAAATAGTCAGAATTGTTAAAGTCAGATTTGTGAGTTTACATAATGCATTTCTGAGAAAAAAGTCAGAATTGCGAGTTTATATGATGCAGTTGTGTTTAAAAAGTCAAAATTGTTAGCTTATATAATGCAATTCTGAGAAAAAAAAGTCAGAATTGTGATTTTATATGATGCAATTTTGAGAAAAAAGTCAAAATTGTGAGTGAATATGATACAATTCTGAGAAAATAGTCAAAATTGTTAGTCTAAAAGTCAATTGTGAGTTTATATGACAATTCTGTTTTAAAAAGTCAGAAATGCGGGTTTATCTGAGATGTAAACTCACAATTGTGAGAAAAAAAAGTCTTAATTGTCAGATAAACAGTCACAATTACCCTTTTTATTTTTTACTCAGTGGCGGAAACGGGCTTCCATAGATTTTTGTGCATTGAATGTTTTTTTTAATTCTTCTTTTCTTATTTTGATGATGTATGTACACTGACGCTGTTCGTCATTCGAGACTGACATTTCAGAGCTATTCACATGAATGCAATAATGAACTCATCATCGTCTGCAGTAAGAACGGCTGTCAGATTTTCAGTAATAATGTCTCTTTTAACACGATGAAGGCGTTTCTCAGTTGAGAAATGACGGCTGTATATGTACATTAATACCGGATTATTGTCTTCTAAAGGTTCAGACTGTGAAACTGTATAATCGTAAGTAATATTTATTGATTTGTTTCTTGTGCAAAATTTTGCTGTATGAGAATTTTGACTTGTAAAATGAAAGATGATACTAAGTTGAGACTTTTTAATAGACTTTGTAGAAGTGCCATTAGATGTAATATAATTTTTTGATAAACAAAAACATATTTTATAGGAAACAAAAGCTTCATTGTAAGTCCTCTAGTGAATGTAGATGACAATCTGTTTGAGTTGATTTTGCCTGAATTCTTTGGTAATTTATTTGGATTCTCTCGTTTGTTTGTGTGTTTGCGCTTGCTTTGCTTTCTTTCTTTCTTCCTTTTTTTCTTTGTTTGTTTCTTTCTTTCTTCTCTGGCACATTGTGCCTGTTTGTTTGTGCTGTGAAAATGTGACAATCTTTATCTAGATCTTTATTTAGCTGAAGCGTAGATTAAACAACATTTTCTGTGAATTTATTGTGGTTGTCTTTTTGAAAAATGATGCTAGAACGACGTTTCATTTCAGAAAAACAGCATTCTGAACAATATGAATATTTACCAGGAGAAAAATGATTAACAGTTACAAGTAAAATCATTTGCAATACCTTTAAAACTGCCTATAGAAGTTGTGACAATTATTAAATTATCTTAAAAAGTATTGGAAATGTCCATGTTTAATATAAATCTTATTCAGTTTAATGCACTTTTTGAGTGTAGTCTCTGAAAAATGATTGGAAAAGTAATGCATTGGTTAAATAAATCAGATATATTAAAAGAGAGTTATTAGAGAGAATTTGAGAGAAGAAATAATGGAATATTTAAATATTTTTGTTTATGAATGAAAAATGCATGTGCAATATAATGTTGGCAACATATTCTAGAAATAAATGATCAGGGTTTTCATAAAAAAATAAAAATAAAAATAAAAATACACAAAGTAAAGGAAAATACAACCCAGATGATTTCTCTAAAATCTTAAGTTTTGAAAAATTCTGCCGTTAATAAAATTCCCTATTTCATAGCTCTTTTTCAGTGTAATTTCTATAAAATGTTTTTTTTTTACAGAAATTAATTCAAAAAGAAATAATTGAACATGAAAATTTTCATGTGCAATATAATAAAGTTGCAACATATTCAAGAGATAAATGATTCGTTTTCATAATAATAAAATAATGCCTTTGTCAAATGAGTGGTTTGCTTCTGTAAGCCTGAAAAAGAAATTAAATTAATTAATAATAATAAAAAAATCAACCCAGAATGTTTCCTATTAAACTCTATAATATTTTGTAGAATCTAGTTAAATCAGACAGATGTCAACATCTTTATAAAATATTAAAACACAAAGAAACACAAACTACAACCCATCTGCTGAAAACATGACTGGAAAAGTCATGGAAATGCATTGGTCAAATAAATAAATAAATACGTTGTTTTTATGAGGGGTGAAATTACAGAATTAAATTCAAGAAAAAAAAAATATTTACATTATTTTTGTTCTTGAATAACATTTTTTGTGTGCAATATAATAAAATTGACAACCTATTCAAGAGATAATTTTTTTTTTTTCATATTTTTATGAGGGGTGAAATTACAGAATTAAATTCAAGAAGAAATTAAATATTGGCATAAGTTTTGTTTTTAAATTATACTCAAGAGATAAATGATTATGGTTTTCAGAATAAAAAATATTATCTTTGAGAATGAACAAGTGGTTTGTTTCTGTAGTCCTGAAAAAAAAAAAAATGTTTTTTTTTTTTTTTTTAAATCAACCCAGAATGTGTTTCCAATCAAACTCTACAGTATTTTGGCATAAATTCATCACATAATCTAGTTAAATTATACAATGTCAACATGGATGCCCACATCTTCATAAAACATCAAAACTACACAAAGTTAAAAGAATATACGATCCAGGTATCTACTAGAAATATCACTGTAATGCATTGGTCAAATAAATAAATATTTATGAGGGGTGAAATTACAGAATTAAATGCAATATAAAAATGTAATATTGACATTAATTTTGTTCTTGACTGAAACATTTTCTGTGCAATATAATAAAATTGGCAACCTATTTTTATGAGGGGTTAAATTACAGAATTAAATTCAAGAAGAAATAATTAAATATTGGCATAAGTTTTGTTCTTAAATGATATTCAAGAGATAAATGATTAGGGTTTTCAGAATAAAAAAATATTATCTTTGAGAAAGAACAAGTGGTTTGTTTCCGTAGGCCTGAAAAAAAAAAAAACTTTTTTTTTATTTTTTTTTATAAATCAACCCAGAATGTGTTTCCAATCAAACTCTACAGTATTTTGGCATAAGCTCATCACAGAATCTAGTTAAATTATACAGATGTCAACACGGATGCCCACATCTTCATAAAACATCAAAACTACACAAAGTTAAAAGAATATATATGACCCAGGCGACTTTGATTTTTAATAATTCTTCCAGGTGACCTGCAAACTCATTAAAAACTCATTGGCCAAATGCATGTGAACCAAGATTGAATGACCTGTCAAAGTAGATTTATGTACAGACAACACTATCTTCTTCTCACTTTAACCTTTACAAAGCCGAACTCATTTTTAACTTCCTCTTTCTCTAGCGAAAGAAATGAACGGCTCCTTCACTGGACGCTCATTTGCATTCTGAGCAAACAAACATCGACGCCGGAGGAGGACGAGAAATGCGTGGCTAATTCGGAATCTCAAAGCCAATTCACTGGTCATTTTCTTAGCGAGCGAGATGCTAATTATTCTCCGACTGCACATGTAAAGCAATCCAGCTGCTCGGCGCTGTGATTCCCATGACCCTGCCCCCATCGGGACTGAAGCCCCCATCCACCCCTGCAAATACCCCGACTCTTTTGTGTGCGCTTAGTAGTTCGGCGTGTCTATTGTCCGCTGCGGCGCTCGGGTTCTGCCCTGAAGCTCAGTGAACCGCTGTAGATGTTACCCTTTAGACCCGCTTAAAGGGAACGAGGTGTAAATAAGGGTGTGTGGCGGTCCGGCTAGAAATACTAGAATTTAAACTAGAGGCCCGGAGGATTAGCTTTACTAGCATTTCACCTGCTGACAGAGATCAGTCATATAATTAGCAACCAGATGACGAACAACAACGCTAAATGTTGATGATAAATCTACGCAGAAATAGAATAACATGGGAGGAGAAAAGACATTTATTTGGTGTTGATGTCAAAGGTCATGTGTTGTTGGCTGTTCTTTGAGTGTTCATGAACAGGGAATCAAATTTATTTCACAGCAGATTTACAAAAAAATCATGTTTATGTTTATAATATCTATCCAGATTAGAGCTGGATGATAATATTGTTTACATTTTGCAAAGATATCAACAATATAACGATATAACCAAGCACCCAGTAACACCCTAGCACCCACTCAAAAAAAAAACTAGCAAGTCCATAGTAACCACTCAGAACAGCAATAAAAATACATACTTGTGTCAACAAGCTAGAAATTCGCACAACATGTGAGCAACTATGTATATCAAAAGGCTAAACATGCACAAAACACATGAGCAACCACCTAGCAACACCCTAGCAACCACTCAGAACACCTTGGCGACATCCCAGCAACCACCCTAAGAACCCTTGCAACCCTAAGCAACTACCTATCAACACCCTAGCAACCACCCAGAACACCCTAGAAACACCCTAGCAACCACTCTGAACAACCTAGAAACACCTTAGCAACCACTCAGAATACCTTAGGAAGTCCACAGGAACCAATCAGAACAGTTAGAAAAATGTATATCAAAGGGATAAAAAAATGCTCACGACACTTGAGCAATCACTTAGCAGCACCCCCGCAACCACTCTGAACACTCTAGCAACCACTGAGAACACCCTAGAGACACCCGAGCAACCACCCTGAGAACCCTTGCAATTCCATAGCAACCACTATATACATACTTATATCAAGGTAAAAATGCTCACAACCGCCCAGAAGACCCTCAAAAAAAAAAATAGCAAGTCCATAGTAACCACTCAGAACAGCAATACAAATACATACTTGTGTCAACAAGCTAGAAATTCTCACAACATGTCAGCAACTATGTATATCAAAAGACTAAAAATGCACAAATCACATGACCAACCAATGAGAACACCATAGTAACCACTCAAAAGTTATAAAAATACATACTTGTATCAAGGTAAAAATGCTCACAACTGCCCAGAAGACCCTAGCAACACCCTAACAACCACTCAAAAAAAAAAACTAGCAAGTCCATAGTAACCAATCAGAACAGCAATAAAAATACATACTTGTAACAACAAGCTAGAAATTCTCACAACATGTGAGCAACTATGTATATCAAATAGCTAAAATGCTCAAAACACATGAGGAACCAACTAGCAACACCCTAGCAACCACTCAGAACACCCTAGCAACCAGTGAGAACAGCCTAGAAACACCCTAGCGACACCCAAGCAAACACCCTGAAAACCCTTGCAATTCCATAGCAACCACTCACAACAGTTAAAAAATACATACTTGTATCAAGGTAAAAATGCTCGCAACCACCCAGAAGACCCTAGCAACACCTTAGTAACCAGTCAGAATACCCTATCAACACCCTAGAAACACCTTAGCGACACCCGAGCAACCACCCTGAAAACCCTTGCAATTCCATAGCAACCACTCAGAACAGTTAAAAAATACATACTTGTATCAAGGTAAAAATGCTCGCAACCACCCAGAAGACCCTAGCAACACCTTAGTAACCAGTCAGAATACCCTATCAACACCCTAGAAACACCCTAGCGACACCCGAGCAACCACCCTGAAAACCCTTGCAATTCCATAGCAACCACTCAGAACAGTTAAAAAAAAAAACATACTTGTATCAAGGTAAAAATGCTCACAACTGCCCAGAAGACCCTAGCAACCACTCAAAAAACTAGCAAGTCCATAGAAACCACTCAGAACACCATAGAAACACCCTAGCAACCACTCAGGAAGTCCACAGGAACCAGTCAGAACAGTTAGAAAAATGTATATCAAAGGGCTAAAAAAAAAAAGCTCACGACACTTGAGCAATCACTTAGCAACACCCCTGCAACCACTCAGAACACCCTAGCAACACCCCAGCAACGCCTCCGAAGACCCTTGCAATACCTTAGCAACAACTCAGAAAGTTTAAAATGTTCACAATTCAGCAATCATCTAGTAGCACTCGAGCAACAACCCAGAACACACTAGAAACTCCCTAGCAACCACCTTGAAAACCTTTGCAACTTCATAGCAACCTTTTAGAACAGAACAGAACACAAGGTAAAAATGCTTGTAAGTAAGTACCTAGCAACCACTCAAAAACCCAGCAACTCCATAGCAACCACTCAGGACAAACAGAAGGATACATACTTGTATTAACAAGCTAAAACATTTCACATGTGGGCAACTAAGTAAAAACACCACAGTAACTCAGAAAAACTATGAAAATGCAACAAGTAACAAATGTTCACAACACTCAAGCAATCACCTAGCAACACCCCAGCAACCTCTCATAAAACCTTGCAACTCTATAGCAACCACTCAGAACTGTTACAAAATACATTCTTGTATCAACAAGGTAAAAATGCTTACAACACATGAGCAACTTCCTAGCAACTGCCCAGAAGACCCTAGCAACCACACAAAAACCCTAGCAACTCCATAGTAACCACTCAGAACAGCTAGAAAAATACATATTTGTATCAACAAACTATAAATTCTCACAATACTTAGCAGCACCCCAGGAACCTCAGAAGACCCTAGCAACACGAATTAAAAGAAAATATGACCCAGGCAACATTACAAAGAGTATATATACTTGGGTAAATACTTAAATTGAATTATTCTAAATGTTTAGAGACATTTAGAAAGCAAACACTACAACTAGTTTTAAGTTTGTCCATTTTAGTCTTTCATGTCACATAATTTTGCAATATCGTTTTAATTCCTATTGATTTTAAGGTCATTTTATTTGTGTACTGCGTTTGGTCTCCACTTGATATTTGATATAATATCCACAAAACCAGTTGAAGGACCGAACTAGACAACTAGCAAATGAGAAACAAGCATGCCATGACTAGTTGCACTCTTTGATGAGCGCGCTGTCGTCTCTTTGACTTAATTAGATGTGTGTTTTGCCCTCGCTTATCAAAAAGCTTCATGTAATTTCCATTTCACCACAGCTAGCACATTTGCATGTATTCCCCAGACGACAGCAAGTCTTTGTAGGAGAAGTGAAGTTGAAACTTGGATGTCTTCACCTCGCAAGGCCAGCGGTGGGAGACCTTGACCTCTGAACGGACGGCCGGGGACATCTGGTGCTGGCCATGTTTATTTATTTATTTACCTCATAACAAAAGACAGGTGGTCACACTTGAAAAGGAGCGATGCAGCCTCACACACACACACACACTCATGCACATAAAACAGAAAAAGAGCAATGCTCTGTCAGAGACGAGACCTTTGTGTCTTATATAATTAACATCAAAACATTATATCCTCAATATCACCTTTATAGGACTGTGGTCATACACCGATGCTATGAGGTGATAGTAATACTATGATACTTTAATAAATACTGATGTGGTCAAGATTTGGTACATATATTTAATAATTACATCAGTTGCATGTTAAGTAAACTAAACAGAGTCTAATACAGTGCATATATTTTTTTAACGAAATGCTCCTCTCTAGAGGTCATTTCACTAGACTTGAGAACTAAGGAACTGTAAAGAATTAACAACATAAGGACACTAATGACTTTACGGAGGTGCGTCATGACGTTTTGTTTACATTTTGTTTGCCGTCTTTCCGCGGTTGAAACACTACTTGAGCGATTACATTGAGCTGAAATTTATCTTTCAACATACCTTTGTTTAGATGTTCATTATGTTTACTTCTTGCTGTAGCTACTCGTAGTAAAGATGAATGATCGCGTCCACGCGCACGCGCGCTGCCGCGTGAACTGAAGCACCATACAGCGATCTGTCACGCCGCAACAAGCGCCAAAACGGCATTTATTGTTTGAATTTCGCGATAAAATAGACAGAATTTGAAAGATGAGATTTTGTTTTTTATTTAAAGTAACAAAACACAAATTTTATTGAGGTTATTAATGGTGGTTAAATACGCTGTACGAAAACGTTTGCCATTATGGTTCCACCCCTACTAACAACCACTCAGAACACCATAGCAACAACCTAGCAACCATCAAAAACAGCTAATAAATTATTGTACGAACCAGCTAAAAATGCTAGCCACCACTGATCTATATATATATATATATTAGATCGGTGGTAGCCACCTAGCAACATCTTAGAAACCACTCAGAAAACCCTAGCAACCACTTAGCAACACCCTAGCAAACCAATTAAAACACCTGAATAACACATGCTTATACTGACAAACTAAAAATGCTTACAAAATGTTAGCAACAACCTCGAACACCCTGACAACACCCTAGCAACCACTTATATCATCACAATGACCACTCAGAACAAGAAGAAAATGCATGATTATTACAATTTCCTCATAAATTGTGTTTCTACACAACACCCTAGCAACCATTTACAACAGCTACAAAATGCATTATTTTGAAAACAGCCACCCAGAACACCCTACCAACCACTCAGAAAAACCAGAAAATGCATTGTTTTGTCAGCAGCCACTCAGAAAACCCTAGCAACACCCAAGCAACTACATAAAACAGCTAAAATATTTATTCATTTGTCAACAGCCACCCAGAAAACCCTGGCAACCACTTGAAGCCCTAGCAACTCCATAGCAACCATTGAGAACAGCTAGAGAATTTATACTTTTATCAACAAGTAACAAACGCACACAACACATTAGCAACCACCTAGCAACCACTCAGAACACCATAGCAACTCCCTAGCAACCACTCAGAACAGCCAGAAAATGCATTCATTGTCAACAGCCACCCAGAACAACCTGTCAGTCACTCAAAATCCCTAGCAACTCCCTAGCAACTACTCAAAACAGCCAGAAAATGAATTGTTTTGTCAACAATCACCCAGTACACCCTGGCAACTACTCAAAAACTCTAGTAACTCCCTAGCAACAACTTAGAAAAGCCAGAAAATGCATTCTTTGTCAACAGCCACCCAGAACAACCTGTCAATCAAACAAAATCCCTAGCAGCTCCCTAGCAACTACTCAGAACAGCCAGAAAATGTATTTTTTTGTCAACAGCCACCCAGTACACCATGGCAACCACTCAAAAACCCTAGTAACTCCCTAACAACCACTCAGAACATCCAAAAACTATGCATTATTTTGTCAACAGTCACCCAGAGCACCCTGACAATCACTCAAAATCCCTAGCAACTCCCTAGCAACCACTCAGAACAGCCAGAAAATGCATTGTTTGTCAACAATCACCCAGTACACCCTGGCAGCTACTCAAAAACTCTAGTAACTCCCTAGCAACAACTTAGAAGAGCCAGGAAATGCATTCTTTGGTCAGCAACCACCCAGAAAAGCCTAGCAACAACTTAAAACAGTTAGAAAATGCATTATTTTGTCAACAGCCACCCAGAAAATTCTGGCAAGTCCCTAGCAACCATTCAGAACTACTAGAAAATGTAAACTTCTATCAGCATTTACATTTAGTCATTTAGCAGAAGCTTTTATCCAAATGAGGACAATGGAAGCAATCAAAATCAACAAAAGAGCAATGATATGCAAGTGCTATGACAAGTCTTCGTTCAACAAGTAACAAATGCTCACAACACATTAGTGACCACCTAGCAACCACTCAGAACACCATAGCAACTCCTTAGCAACCACTCAGAACACCATAGCAACTCCTTAGCAACCACTCAGAACACCTAAAAATGCATTCTTTTGTCAATAATCACCTAGAAAATTATGCATGGCAAACTTCGACTATGTTGAATAACTCATGGAAATCGAAGTTTGACCATAAGACAGGGGATATTAGTAACGTGTCCTTCTGTCCCATATGGAGCATGGGCTGCTGATGGAGGAGCAGAGGAGTCCAGCGCACAGCTGTCACTCCTTCACTACATGCACACGTATTTATAGCAGCCACATCACCGCGGCCGGCCGTGTGTCTGCGCACAGCTGCTCTGTACAAATGGGGGGTGATACAGAGCCACACGCCTGGACTTAAGTGCGTCCAGGAGTCAGCGGGGCCCGGCAGGCCTTCGGGGGTCCCTGGCATGTGGCGCAGAGAAAGAGGAGCCGCCTCGGAAGTCGCGGCTGTGACCTTTTACAGTAAAACGCTCGTGATGAAAGTCTGGACAGCTGCAGAGAAGCACAGACAAAAGAACAGGAGGAGTGTCAGGAACATCTAATTGCTTTTCCATCTCCACAGCATGCATGAAGACTCCTGCCCTCCATATCACAATCTATATTAAAAGATCGCGTCATCATTTATTCACCTTCATACGTCTGCGGAGATGCCGGACTCTGTGTTGATATTCCACACAATTATAACATGAAAGTAGTTTTGAAACCTCAAATAGGATGTGAATGTATCATAGTCCATACAACTAGTCTGCTTTATTGAGAGTCCTTTAAAGTCATATGGTGCTTTCAGTGAGGAGCAGATACAATTTTTTAGTTGTTTTCAGCATTACTAGAGAATTACAGACATGTTTAATACTTTCATTCATCAAAGATGCATTAAATTGATCAAAAGTGCCAGTAAAGACATTTCTGATGTTACAGAAGATTTCTTTTTTAAATAAATGCTGTTCTTTTGAACTTTCTATTCATCTGTGAGTCCTGGAAAATAAAATGTATGACGGTTTCCACAAAAATATTGGGGTTTCCACATTGATAATAATCAGGAATGTTTCTTGAGCAGCAAATCAGCCTATTAGAATGATTTCTGAAGGATCATGACACTGAAGGCTGGAGTAATGATGCCAAAAAATTCAGCATTGATCACATAAAATAAATTTCATTTAAACATTGATTCACATAGAAGACAGCTATTTTACATTCTAATAATATCTCAGATTTTTTTGTGTATTTTTGATTAGATAAATGCACCCTTATTGATTAGAGACTTTTCAAAATCCTAATATAAAAGTCTAACCACATTTTCTATGTGTGTCATGCAAGCATTCATGAGGGTTCAGTGTCTGACTTCAATTTCCAAAGGTGTTAAAAAAAGCATTAAACCTCTGGTTCCGGTATCATTTAAAAACAAATTAACTGTTGCAATAATACCTGTAATGATTAAAGTTTTGCTAGGAGACAGTGAATGTAGTCCAGACAGACAAACACAGCTGTTCACTGAGGAACTAATGAAGTATTATATTCTGGTGCTGCCCTCTAGTGACAAACACATGATCACACCGCTGTTAACAGACCATCATTCAACAATGTGCTCTAAAGACTAATGCATTTCTGGAGATCTTGACGTGACGCCTGAATTTTCTGTCCGATTGCATTATTTCAGTTAAAAATTGGTTTTAATGCATAAAAAGATGACATATATATATATATATGCATACATATAATCTTTCAAAAAAGATTAGTTATTTGTAATTTTTCTGTTATGTGAAGTGTCAAAATATCATGTGGTGCGACCGTCGTGCCATAACTGTTTTGAAAACATCTTTGAAATGACCCTAAATTTATTAAGAATAATTTTATGCATTTTTTTTGGCATGCTTTCCATAGTGTTTTGTAATCCTGCATGAAACTGCAAAGCATTTGTATTTATATTTCCATCGCAATATACAAATATCATTCAATGATTTCCATTTTATGAGATGTCATGCGGTGCGACCATTAAGAAACTACCGTTTTCGGGACTTTTATGTTGAAATCCATTCAAAAATAGGACTTCATCATATACCAATGACTCATGGAAGCATCAAGCAGGTTTATAACTTTCAAATTTAGAAATCTTTCTAACAGCTTGGATGTAGTTATAACATCTGGACATCATGTGGTATTGACCTAAAAAAAAAATATATATATATATATATATATATAAATAAATTGTTACAAGTATTTATTTTTATTATTTTTTATAGTGACCCTTTGATGGGAAGCTAGCTTGTTTTGTGCTTTTAAGTTTTGACTGAATTTGAAATCTCATGTGGTGCAACCACTGCAGTGTTTTCCATTATAGATGTGTTCCAGATCAGCAGTTTTTGTGCTTTTATATTCAGTTGGTGGTTTATATACATAAAATACTTCATTTTAGTATCATTTGGAATAGATTCTCATGCAATTTGGGTCATGCAGTTTGTTTTTAATCTATGTACAAGATAAGAAAAAGTTTAAGTTCAATTCCACCAACATTAATTAACTCTGTCTGGTTTGTCGGACCAAATGGCATATTTGGTGTCACGATTGGTCAGATCACCTGTTAATTAAACTCCCAGCAAAGGATCAATTGAGCAGCCAACGTTCAGAAATAACTAGGGCTAAAGAAATACCTGCAGTTAATGCCATGTGCTGCACTTTTCATGTCTCTTTAAATAGATTTTTAATGATATAAGGTCTTGTCACACGGTGTGACCAATAATAGCAATAACCGTATTAAATTAAAAATCTAATTTCTGCAGTTGAAATGATAGAATTTTACAAAAACACCAAAGAAATGAGTTTCTAAACACTTAAATTGCTGAACATCTGTAAAACAATAAAATTCTGCATGTTAATGAAATGCATTTATTTTAATATAAATCATGGGTTGCACCACATGACAATTTAAGGCTACTCCTAAATCTAGATGGGGGGATAAATAAAAATCACTTAATTTAATATGAATTTATGGTGTACACATTGTTTGAACAATTATAGTAGATATTCTTTGCATTTTAAAGTTAGCGTGTCAAAAAAAAAAAAAAGCCTTAGATGTCAATGACCTATATAGAGTGTGGAGAGAAAACAAAAAACAAACAAACAAACAAACAAACAAACAAACAAACAAACAAACACAAGAGTCCCAAACATCATAATTAGGAAATTATCAATGTCAAGTATTTATTTCAATAATCACAGGGAGTATGTACATAAAAGTAGGGAGAGGGCAAGAAACTATGCAAGCATATATAAAATAGTAATCTCATATACATTTAATGGGTAAAGCATTAAAAATATTGTCTGGCATCGTAACGGTCAGTTGTCGCAGTATGCGTCTGTCCTGATCGCAGCTATCAGGAGGAACAGCCACAGCAGAGGATGCGCTCATAACGCTCACTGTAACTGAAGACAGAAAGAACACAGATATTTCAGGAAGATAAACAGGGTTCAATGAGGACATTCACACCATGGTCTCACCAACGGATCCTCTGAAGTGAATGGGTGCCGTCAGAATGAGAGTCCAAACAGCTGATAAAAACAATCCACACCATTTCAGCCCATCAGTTAACATTAGGGGTGCTCCGATTGATCGGCCGATAATCGATTTGGGATGTTCGAGCTGCGGTCTCTAAAAAGGCAGATCACAAACCGATCTAAAGCTGATGACACGCCTGCCGTGAGAGGTTTGACACTACATTCAGCAGGACCGTCTTAGTCCGGCGCGAGTTAAACAATAGCGAATTGTTTGCGGTAAATATGAACAAGAATTGACAAAAATGTCATATTTACTCAATAATTGCATGTAAATAAAGTAAAGGAGCACTTTTAGATGAGCAAGGCAATCATAGATGGCACTAGCTAGGAAAATAAAGAAAAAAAATAGTTTAAATGCTTTGCCACTTGCTTGAGCCACTTAATATATAAATCTAGAAATAAACGCAAAAGTAAAAAGCACTAAATAATGTGTTGCTTATATTCATTGCATTTAAACATGACAGATTACTGTACTGTGTAATAAAAGAATCACAATGCTGAAAAAGCCTTTTCAGCAATATTTGTTAAATGTGTTTGTGGAAATCAGGCTTGTGTTGTGTGTAAGCTATAGTGCAATAGTTGCACAATTCTAAAAAATGCACTGCATGATCAAACATTTAGGTGAGATAAATATATAAATTTTTATTTATTTATATATATATATATATATATATATATATATATATATATATATATATATATATATATATATATATATATATATATATATATATATATATATATATATATATATATATATATATATATATAAAAAAAAACAAACTCCCCTCCATCCCTCAAATTAATAACTCTGCTCTCACAAGAGCCAACTAGTTAACATCTTGAGAAAACAAAAGCAGAAACAAATCCATCAAGACATTCAACTCAGTCCATAATAATGCGTTCTCCAGTGAAAAAGTGGTCTGGTCTAAATCAGGAAAGAAATCTGCACAGATCAAGCACCGTTTACGTGCCAAAACAGCTCTACACAAATGTGTGGCTGGATTTTAATGAGGATTTTCACTGGAGGAAGCGTTATTATGGACTCGTATTAGAGTTAAAAACGTCTTGGATTTGTTACAGCTTTTGTCCTCAAGATGTTAACTGATGAACTGTTTGTGACGTTTTTATCAGCTGTTTGGACTCTCATTCTGACGGCACCCATTCACTGCAGAGGATCCATTTTTGAGACGGTGATGGAATGACACTTTCTACAAATCTGAGGAAGAAACAAACTCCTCTACATCTTGGAAGGCCTTAGGGCAAGACATTTTCAGCACATTTTAGTTTTTAGGCCAAACTATTCCTCTAGGGGAAAAATCAAAAGCAGTGTTGAAGTGTCATTGACTCACTCTGTGACGGTGCATAAGGAGCAGCAGCGGTCAGAGCAGCTGTTGCACTGCTGGATACACGCTGCACACGCCGGACGCTCGCACTGAGAGCAGGGCTTCCTCGAACCGGAGACCCTCTGACACACGCAACACGCTGTAGGAGCCGCTGCACAACCTGATGACACGCATATAGACATTTAATGTCAGATGTATGTCACGAAATTAAAGGTGGAAGTCCACTTCCAGAACAAAAACCCCTTGCTTTTCTTCTAAAGAAATTTCTTGAGAAAGCACTTCAGGATTTCTCTCCATATAGTGGACTTCTATGGTGCCCCCGAGTTTGAACTTTCAAAATACAGTTTAAATGCAGCTTGAATGGGCTCTAAACGATCCCAGCAGAAAATGGGTCTAGCAAAATTAGCCTTTTTCACACTTCCGGGTTTTTGGCTTCCGGCGTGGCTGCATGCAGGGTAAAAGTATTTCCGGTAACAGTGATTGCCGAGTCTAAGGAGCACCCGCTCGGGCATCAAAGTCTTTGCAAGAATTAAATCTCATGTAAATGTTTAAACCGTCTTGGTCATTTATTGGGGAGACTACAAAGTTTTTTCTCAGAACTAAATTTCAGCACTAATTAGAAGTGACAACGCGTATATTCGGTTATATCATTGTCTGTGTCTATTTGGTGCAGCCGTGCATTGTCGCACTCTACTCAACTGTTTTTAGCGATGTGCTGGAGAAATCGACTGACAGCTCTGATCCTCCGATTTGCGAGAGAGCACCACTCGATCCCTGGATGCGTTTTTGCATTTCTTTCTGGATATATGGATCATAAACAGCACTTCTGTCATCTCGCAATGATGGCTCACTCACATTTTCTCCGCTCGTTATCATCTTCCCTTACGAAAATTAACCATGGTTTTATTATAGTAAAAGCAGGTTTGTTTTATTACTATTTGCATAACCACACAAATCAGATTTTGTAACAAAACCATGGAATAACTGCAATAACTGCAGTTTTGGTTTGATTCGTAGTTAATTTTAGTAATATGCACAGCATTAAACCTATTAGTACTTTGTTGTATATTTAGTTAAATATATTAACTCTAATTCAACTGATGTAGCTATACAGTGAAGTCTTGGAAATGTCTAATTTTAGTCTCTCAGATATAGTTATAATGTGCGATTAATACATGGTCAACCGTTTCAGCGATTCATTAGGTTATAGATAATCTACATATCGTGACTTTAAAGTTACTCATGCGTTTTTAAAATACAGGCAATAGCATGTATTTGCGCAACATTATATCCCACATTAAAGCATATTATAACTCATTCTGACACTGAATTTATACATTTGTTCCCATGTGTAACGGTGCATATGTGCTTAGAATTTAGTTTTTACATAAATTAGGCATATAAATAAATGCTTGTCATATATTAAAACGAGCAAGGGAATTGTTGAATGAGCCTATTATCACGCGATGTCTGATGCTTGTGAAAAAGGCCTATTATTGTACAGTTTATACACTTTTTAACCTCAAATGCTCATCTTGTCTAACTCTGCAAAGCACATGTGTAGTCTAGGGCTGGGATGATACACTAATCTGCAGATTCAATATACAGGGGTTGGACAATGAAACTGAAACACTGGCCAATATAGTGTTGGAGGTTTCATGGCTATATTTGGTGGCCGATCTTCACTTATTGCATTTTCCAGCAGTGAGAGCGAAGTGTGAAGGTTGACTATGTGCACCCAATGGTTCAGACATTGTACCCTAAAGGTGCTGCCATGTATAAGGATGATATTGCACTAATACACAGGCAAGACTGCTGACAGAGAGGTTTGATGGACATGAAAGAAAAGTTCTCCCATGGCCTGCACAGTCACCAGATCTGAATATTATTGAGGTGCTTTGGGATGTTTTGGAGGAGCGAGTCAGGAAACGTTTTCCTACAGCAGAATCACATAGTGACCTGGCCACTGTTCTAGAAAAGGAATGGCTCAAAATCCCTCTGGCTACTGTGCATGACATGCATTTGTCAATCCCACATGTATTGGCCACAAAAGGAGACCCAACACTGTAATAAATGTGCTCTAAAACCAAATGTTTCAGTTTCATTGTTCAACCCCTGTATATTGCACTTATACAACTATTGAGATTCGATATTACAATTTGTGGTTTGTTTGTTTAGAGACTAG
Organism: Cirrhinus molitorella; assembly: GCA_033026305.1. NCBI lineage: Eukaryota > Metazoa > Chordata > Actinopteri > Cypriniformes > Cyprinidae > Cirrhinus > Cirrhinus molitorella. The sequence continues at coordinate 34,769,719 of CM065135.1, forward strand.
ACAATGGAAAACACTTGATCATATCCTTAAAGCGTACTCTGCACGTCGGTTCATGACATTTAGGGCATGTCAAAAAATTCCCCATCTCAGTTTGTCCTCAAACTTCAAAATCCTACGTCGCCATTTTACCTTTATGTAAAGGGTGTTTGATCTTTGCACGTTCACTTTGTAAACACTGGGTCAGTCCCTCTGCAGCGACATTGAGTTTTTCGGCATGCAAATCGCAGAGCTAGACAGGACAAGCATTTGTGGTTAAAAAGTATATAAATTGTAATTTTTTTTAAAGAAAATAACATTTTGCTAGATTAGACCATTTAGAGCCCTTTCGAAAATGCAGTTTAAATGCAGCTTTGAAGTTGAAACTCGTGGGCACCAAAGACGACGTGAACATCTTAGATGACAAGGGGGTGAACAAATTCTGTAAATTTTTGCTTTGGAAGTGAAATTCTCTGAAGATAAATAAACACTAAATTTCTTAATTTTTTTTATCATTTTACTTTACACCACTGCATCTTAAACTATCGATTCACCAAAAAAAAGGCCTAAAATTGCTTAATTTGAATTAAAAAAAAAGTCCAAATAAAAGCTCTAATGCACTTATTAAAATAAAAGCAGTCAAATGTCATGACAAAATTTTGTTACAATTTGCAAAGAATTGGTGAAACTAAATAAGCTTTCCCCCCGTGGCTGTTTAGATGCAGTAAAACAGACAAAGCAGACAATGTCATTTTCTTGTGTTACTGGCCATAAACCAGAACTTGAAATCAAGGTTAGGCATAAAATGTCATGCAGGGGAAGAGAGAGAAAAAAAAAAAAAAAAAAAAAAAGCCTGAGAATTAATCAAATAGCTATCTGTGGCTCAGACAAGGACATGAATCATGCATTCATGGTCTTTTTTGGCTGACTGAAAGGGGAAAAAACAAAAACAACAAGACCTAACCATACAAATGATTCTTAAAAGCAAAAATGCTACAAAATGCAGCACATTTTGTAAAAATGTGATGTGAAAGAGCAAAACAGGCACCAAATTTAGAAACAGCAGAACAAAACTGTGTAATCATCATATGACAGCACAAATAAGTCACAACTGAATTTCAGAACTGATCAGGGGCCGGTTGCATAAAAGGTTTAGACTAGCCTTAAGTTATTCAGCTCATTTTTTCTTTAAGACTGGTCATCATTTTTTTAATTCAGTTACAGAAAAATGTTGATTAGTCCAAGTCGATTCCACAAAATATTAGACTGATTACCCTTTGGTTTACTGATAGTTGGTCAAACTAGTACTTAAGACACTGTCTTAACAGAGGCTAAGTTCACGCAACTGGCCCCAGGTTTCGCTCTGCTCTTTTATAGCTTCACCTGGAGCAGCGTTTGCTTTCTGTAATCGTCCGTCAAACCCGATGCGCGTTTGTCCTTTGAGAAGCGTCTGATGTCCAGGAGCCGGCGATACGGTGTTCTGATCGGAGACAAGCACATCTGGAGTCTTCTCCTCCCCATCCGCCTTCCAGATTTGACCCATCATGGCTTTGGTCCCTTTGAAGAGCAGGTTTTTGGTCTTTTCTAATTAGGAAATAAAAACAACATAAGACAAGAGAAAACTCAAAACAAGTAAAATGAAGTGGTTAAAATATATAAAAACTTAACATACACACACAGCAAAATTTTGCAGTAGAATATGCAAAACGGCAATGTGTTTGTTTTTAAATTTTCCCATAGAGATGTGCAACGTTTAGTGCAAAATGAAAAGGTAAACTACAACTAAATTTACACTTGCCATTTCCTACACTAGCATTAAAATGCAAAAAACATTTAACAAACAAGTATTACCCAAACTGATTAGGCATTTAACATGTCCAAACAAAATCTACAGCAAAATGATTTAAATGTGGTTTGTCCCTAGACTTACAGCTAGGACACTTTGGACTGCATTTTTGAAAATGAAAACAAAATTGCCAAAATGGCAAAATAGATGACTTTTCATTTTGCACCAAACAAAAAACCAAAAACAACAACAAAAAAAAAAAAAAAAAAAAAAAAAAAACATATCTATGGGAAAACAACTTTAAATATAGAAATGCATTGCCATTTTGCAGATTACATTTCAAAGTGAATTTTTGCAACCCATATGCTTCCATTATTACTACCAAAAAAAACAAAACAAAACAAAAAAAAAAACAACTTTATTACAAATCCTCTACATTATATTATTTTATTTATTATATAATATTCCCTTATTTTAAGTCATGCAAACAATCAGTAACATCATAAAAGCAGCTGAAGTTGTTGAGTAAATGCAATTAAAACTAAACACTTGAGCAATTACGAACGAGCATTGATTAAAATATTAAACAACTTATTGGTAAGAATAATCGGTTTAAATGTTTAAGAAATGAGAATAGTGCAATTTTGAAATGGGATAGGCAAAATGGCAATGCATTTGTTTTTAATTGTACTTTTTTCCCATAGAAATGTGCAACGTTTGGTGCAAAATGAAAAAATAAAATAAAATTTACACTTGCCATTTCCTACACTAGTTTTAATATGCAAAAACATTTAAACGAACATGCATTACCCAAACGGATTAGATGTTTAACATGTCCAAGCAAAAACTAGAGCAAAATTTATATGCAGTTTTCCCCTAAATTTACGAGTAGAACACTTGGGACTGCATTTTGAAAATGAAAATGCAATTAATAGCAGTTTTCATTTTCTTTTTGCAAAAAACAAAATCATACATCTATGGGAAAACAATTTTAAATACAGAAATGCATTGCCATTTTGCATTTCAAAATTAATTTTGCTACCCATATGCTTCCATTATTATTATTACTACAAAATATAACTTAGTTTATTACAAATCATCTACAAATACTCCCTTATTTTTAAGTCATGCAAACAATCAGTAACATTACAAAAGCAGCTTATGAAGTTGATTAAACGCAATTAAACCAATAAATACTCAATTATGAACGAGCATCAATTAAAATATTAAACAATAACCTATTGGTAAGAATGATCAGTTTAGAATGAGAAGTGCAATTTTTAAATAGAATATGCAAAATGGCATAAATGCAAAAATTAATAGACGTTTTCATTTTCTTTTTGCACCAAACAAAATCACATCTATGGGAAAATGTCATTTTAAATACAAAAAACGCATTAAAGTTTTGCAGATTGCATTTCAAAATGAATTTTGCAACCCATATGCTTCCATAATTACTACGAAATACAACTTATTTTATTACAAATCCTCTACATTCAAATATCCCCTTAAATTTAGGTCATGCAAACAATCAGTAACATCATAAAAGCAGCTGAAGTTGATTAAATGCAAGTAAACTCAAGCAATTATAAATGAGCATTGATTAAAATATTAAATAAACTATGGATAAGAGTAATCAGTTTAAATGTTTAAGAAACGAGAGTAGTGCAATTTTAAAACAGAATATGCAAAATGGTAATGCATTTTTTTTTTAATTTTACATTTTCCCCATTCAGATGTGCAACATTTAGTGCAAAAAAAAAAAAAAAAATTATACATACATACATACACACACACACACACACACACACACATATATACATACACATACACATACACATGTATGTATGTATGTATGTATGTATGTATGTATGTATATATATATATATATATATATATATATATGAGCAAATGTATTATTTAAATGCGGTTTCCCCTTGGGACTGCATTTTGAAAACGAAAAATAAACAGATGTTTTCATTTCCTTTTTGCACCACACAAATCGCATATCTATGGGATGCCATTTTGCATATTGCATTTCAAAATGAATTTTGCAACCCATATGCTGCAACAATTATCAGTATTACTACAAAATACAACTTAGTTTATTACAAATCCTCTACATTCAAATATTCCCTTATTTCAAGTCATGCAAAGAATCAGTAACATTATAAAAGCAGCGGAAGAAGTTGATTAAACGCAATTAAACTAATAAACACTCGAGCAATTATGAACGAGCATTGATTAAAATATTAAACAATGGTACTTATTGGTAAGAATAATCAGTTTTAAATGTTTAAAACAAACAGAAGGCGCATAAATGAGGAAAAAAAGACATTTACATAAGTATTACTTCGATTCACCTCCGCTGCGAACTCGTTTATGCTCTATATTTGACTTTAACGTCGATGTAAGTCAAATAAATGTGTTTATTTCTCACCATAAATCTCTTGTCGGTATTTGAGTCCAAAAACTCCGCAGTTGTTGATCTCCTTCTGGCCAACATGAACTTTATACTGAGAGGAGAAGCTCTCGCTGAACGGATAGGAACGCTTGGGCATTTTAAAAACGACTAGATATAAAACACGACAATTAAAGAGAAGGACAACGAAAAATGAACAAACAAACCGCGCGAACTTGAAGGAAGAAAAACACGCATCCGCGCTTTAAGGAATCCGCTTCTTCTTCGTCCGCTGCAGCGGCGGCGGACAGACGCGAGGACGCGCTTAGCGCCACCTGCCGATCGGTAGGAGAATGGGTTTGATTGTCAGGAAATGCATGGAGAGATAAAAGATATACTTTATGCATCATATATAGTATTTAAATTTTGTATCGAATGCAATGACATTTAAGCAGTTCTACATGGTGATGCACGTGTTACTTGGATGGAAACTAAAACAAATAAATTAAAATAACGAGTAGTATAAATAAAATAAGTAGTAAAATAATATATTAATATTAAAACAAAGTGTACATAAAAATAAATAATAATTACTTAATTAAAAAAAATAATTATTAACTGTATAAATAAAATAATAAAATACATTATTTGAATAATAATAATAAAAATAACAATTATTATTATTAAAACAAATAGTGTATATAAAAATTAATAATATTACTTAATTAAAAAAGAAATAATTGTTAATAGTATAAATAAAATAGCGTAAATCACATTATATATATAAAAAAATTATACATTATATATATATATATATGTGTGTGTGTGTATGTGTGTGTGTGTAAATAGAATAAATAGTAAATTTAAATAATAAATTATAATTATTAAATAGTAAAAATAAAATAGTGTAAATAAAATAATGAATAACAATTCTTAAATGTAAAAAATAGTACAACATAATTATAAGTAATATAAATAAACATGTAAATAAAATAATACAAAAAATAAACTGATTTAATAATAAACAATAAAAATAATATATAGTCTAAATAAAGTTAATAATGTAAATCGAATAATGAATTATTTTAATAATAATAAAAAATAACAATTATTATTAAAACAAATGGTGTACATAAAAATAATATTATTACTTAATTTAAAAAAATAATAAATAATTGTTAATAGTATAAATATAATAGTGTAAATAAAATAATAAAAATAATAAATAATTGTAAATATACTTATATATATATATATATAAGTAAATAATATAAATAAAATAATAAATATTATTTAATTAAAATAATAATTAATGATAATTATTAAATAGTAAAATATAGTAAAATAAAATAGTGCGAATAAAATAATTAATAACTATTTTTAAAAGTAAAAAAATAGTAAATGATAATTATTACTAGTATAAATAAGAGTGTAAATAAAATAATACAAAAAACTATTATAAACAAAAATAAATAAACTATTTTAATAATAATAAATAATAAAAATAATATATAGTATAAAGTAAATGAAACAATTAATATTATTTTATATAATTAATAATAAATATATGATAATTTAAAAAAGTGTAAATAAAATAATTATATAAAATAATATAATATAATTTAATAAAAAAAATAGAAAAACAATCATTATTAAATAGCATAAAATAATTTGTGTAAATAAAATAATAAAAAAACATTAGTTTAATAAAAATAAAATAATAAATTGTGTACATAAAATAATAATAAATATTTAATTAAAACTGAATAAATAGCATACATTAAAAAAAATAATAATAATTGATAAAAATTAAACAATAAAATAATATTAAATAATAACAAAATTAAATAATAAAAACAATAATTCATTATTTTAATATAAATAAAATAACATATAATAAAAACTAAATTTTAAAGTTCATTCACACCCACTGTCTGATTATTTGACTTGCTCTTTCTCTTACTCCTGTAGTGTTTGTAGTCATGACCGACTCCTCTGAGATCAGATCATCCTGGCATAGATGAGGGGAACACAGTGTTCTCTGTCCCAATCTATTTCTGACGCAGCTAATGGTGCGCCTAACCTAATTATATCCCACATCAGACAAAACACAAGGAAAGAAGCCTGCTAAATCAGTGCGGCACAAAGGAAGAATCAATTTTAATGGAGAGACATTTGTTCATGATCTTATTCGGACAGCAGAAAATGAAAAGCATACAAGCAAAACAAATAAACACAGATTCAGGGGGATCGCAATTCAATGCAATTCGACAAAACAAGATCAAATGCCACTTTGGGGTCGAATGAATGCCGAAAACTCAACATCAGCACCGCTAGTGAAGAACGCTGTAAACATGTTGCAGTCAATCTGAGAGAGTTTTATGAATGCCAACCAGTAAATTCAAGAGTCCCGCTGTGCAGATAGTCTTCTGGAGGATTGCAGACTGATGAATCTTCATGATCCTAGAACATCTGGATCATGCATTCCCTGGATTTGCCCACACCGACCCACTTAACTGTGGAGAAGAGATGCAAACGTGAGTCAGATTGACAGGATGATGCTGTGATGCTGCATGTTTATCGGTCTGAATGACTTACTAGGAACGCCGATGTGATTCTCCACGAAGCGGATGTAGTTCTGAGCTTTGGGAGGAAGATCGTTCCACTTCCTGGCCGCCGAAGTGTCCGTCTTCCATCCGGGAAACGTCTCGTATTCAACCTCCACCTTCTGCAGGACCTCCAAATTGGCTAAACGTTTCAGAGAAACAACATGAGAAATCAAGTTATTATCGTTAACTAAAACTAAAACTATAACTAAAGCAAAAAATGTTTTTACTTGGAATAAAGTGAACTTTAAATGAAATAAAATCTACACTTATTATAAGCAATTTCTCAAAGTTGAAGTACTTAACTAAAGCTAAATTAACTAAAAAATAGATATTCCAATATTAATAAAATTAAATAATAAAAAGAATAAATAAAAGCTTTCGACTTTTACATTATTCAAATACTTTTTTTACATGAACAAAACAAATTATAATAATTATTTAATTAAAAATAAATCAATAATAATTGTTAACAGTATTCATATAAGAGTGTAAATAAAAATATACAAATAATAAATTATTATGTAATAATGATAAACAAAATAATAAACTATTAAATAGTATAAATAAAATCATGTTATTTAATAAATAAAAATCATAAATAGTGTAAAAAATAATAATTTATATGGTGTGGTACATTTTAATAATTGTTTAATTTAAAAAAATTAGGTAATAATTAATCCTAATTATTAATAGTCTAAATAAAAGTGTAACTAAAAGAATACAACTAAATTATTTTAGTAATAATAAATTATTAAATTGAACAAAAAAAAAGAATAAAACTGACTAACAAAATTATTAAAATTCAATAATAAGAAACTTTATTTTTATAGCACCTTCAAAAGTTGCACATATATATATATAAATTGAATATTGATATTGAATATATTGAAAACGCATTAAAACAATTTAAGTAAATAAGTAAAAATAAATAATTTAAGTAAAAATATAAAAAAATATAGCATAAAACTACTCTGAAAAAGTGAGTTTTAGGAGAAAACTTTATTACTGTTAAAAATACTAAATAATGTGAATTATTATGATTAATGTTTATTATTAATATTGTCTATAGTTTTTATCCATTTTTATTTCAGTTTTAGTTATTTTAATATATATATATATAAATATATGTGTGTGTGTGTGTGTGTGTGTGTGCAATAAATTAGATAGTAAAAACATCAAAGCAACGAAGCGAAACAACATACAGAAGTCAAAAGCAGTGACGAAAAATAAATAAAAACTAATTATTTAGCTACACAAAACATGTATCATATGGACATCTATGCTGGGACTCAAATGAATCAGTGAATCATTCTTCTGAACCAATTCATGAATCATTTTACCTGGGAAATACGGGATTCTCTTGCCGCTGATCTTATAAGCAACACCAACTTTTATTTCGTCCAGAACATCAAGGATGTCTAGTTTAGTCAAAGCAATTCTGAAGAAAGACAAAAAAACACCATTAGAAAAATACTACACTTTTTGACATTTATGGTTGACACAAATTGTGCTAAAAATTAATCGCAATACCCTGCTTTGAAAAACAGTAAGATTCCGCATTTTACTAGTTTTATTTATGATTCCTACATAAACATAATTTCTAGAACTGATATGAGTCAGTTCATGAGCATTTTACTGTTACTTTTGAGAAAAAAAAATCATTTTCATATCATATACAAACAGAAACGCAAAGGCAGCAAACCGTCAAAATAAATAATAAAGTTCGGTTTAACTTGACAGAAAGATCACTTAATGTAATGCTAGTGCTACTACTAATAATAAAAATATTATTAAAACAATGTTTAAGGAATATTTACCAAAATAATATTTAGAAAATTGTAAATACAAAAAAAACCAATAAATAATTCTTTATAAAATCTAATTAATCTTTATAAATTAATTAGACATGCTTTTGATGATTAAAATTTAATGTAACTATTTAAATGGAATGTAGAAAATGAATAAAAAACAGATTCACAGAATTTGATCAAAATAAAACTGAATTTGAGAAAAATAATAAAATGCACATTTTTGTTAACCTTTTAAGAAATTGCCATTAAATCATATACGTTTCATGATTTTAATTAATTAGACATGATTTTTGATTATTTTTGAATGTGACCATTAAAATAGAGTCTAGAAAAATTCAAAACGGGAAAAAGAATCCAGAAAAATTCAAATGTATTTTGGAAACGAAATTTGGGAATGTTTTATTATTTTATTGTATTTGTTCTTTAGTTTGTTACTTGCATTTATGTTTTTATTATTAATAATAAAGATAAAATAACAAAAATGGAATTGTGAAATGAAATAGACTTGGCTTTATCCTTTTAGCTCTTATCAAAGTTGCAAAGATCTCTACATACCTATGTGATTTTTATTATTATTTGTTATTATTTGTATTTAACCTCCATTTGGATCATCTATAATTTATTTACTTCACCTGTTGTTCTATGTTTTTGTTGTAGTATTGGATCAGTATTAGTATGGAGATATAACGCTACATTATACTCATACACAGAAGCTTAATACTCACGCAGTGAATCCGTTGATCATGTGAGCGTATTTGAGAATAACCAAATCCAGCCAACCACAGCGTCTCTTTCTGCCTGTGGTCACACCCACCTCATGACCTCTGGTCTGCAGCAGCTCGCCCACGGCCTGAGAAGAGAGAGAGAGACCCGTACATTCATTCATGAATTATAAATATCTTTTCCAATTTAAAAAAAATATATAAATAAACAAGCAAATAATAAATATAGCTGCATAGAGTAATTTTGATAAAATTGGCCAAAATAAGGCAGAATGTATATGTAGGATTATGATTTATTATTTATTAATAATTATTATTTATTATAATTTTTACTCCCGGTGGGGATAAAAACTTCCTGCGAACCAGCTCCTAAGTCCCTATCTAAATCAAATGATTCGTGATTTGAAGTCCCGTTTTGAATCAAATTATTTTGCGATACGTGCCTTGAAGTTCTGTTTTGAATCAAATTATTCATGATATGCATCTTGAAGTCCCGTTTTGAATCAAATGCATCGTGATACGTGCCTTGAAGTCCAGTTTTGAATCAAATGAATCGCCATACGCGCTTTACTGTCCCATTCTGAATCAAATGATTCACCATACGCACACTGAAGTCCTGTTTTAAATCAAATGACTCGTGATACGTGCCTTGAAGTCCAGTTTTCACCATACCTGCTTTACTGTCCCGTTCTGAATCAAATAATTGGCCATACATTTACATTTAGACATTTAGCAGCGTTAAAGTCCTGTTTTGAATCAAATGATTCACAATAAACACTTTAATGTCCCGTTCTGAATCAAATGATTCGCCATACGTGCGTTGAAGTCCCATTTTGAATCAAAAGATTCACGACACGTGTTGAAGTCCCATTTTGAATCAAATGATTTGCGATACGTGCCTTGAAGTTCTGTTTTGAATCAAATTATTCATGATATGCATCTTGAAGTCCCGTTTTGAATCAAATGCATCGTGATACGTGCCTTGAAGTCCAGTTTTGAATCAAATGAATCGCCATACGCGCTTTACTGTCCCGTTCTGAATCAAATGATTCACCATACGCACACTGAAGTCCTGTTTTAAATCAAATGACTCGTGATACGTGCCTTGAAGTCCAGTTTTCACCATACCTGCTTTACTGTCCCGTTCTGAATCAAATAATTGGCCATACATTTACATTTAGACATTTAGCAGCGTTAAAGTCCTGTTTTGAATCAAATGATTCACAATAAACACTTTAATGTCCCGTTCTGAATCAAATGATTCGCCATACGTGCGTTGAAGTCCCATTTTGAATCAAATGATTTGCGATACGGGAAGTTCTGTTTTGAATCAAATTATTCATGTTACGCATCTCGAAGTCCCGTTTTGAATCACATGCATTGCGATATGTGCAATATGTGCAAAACATTTTGAATCAAATTATTTGTGATATGTGCATTGAAGCCCAGTTTTGAATAAAATTATTCGTGATATGTGCTTTCATGTCCCGTTCTGAATCAAATGATTCGCCAAATGCTCGTTAAAGTCCCATTTTGAATGTCTAAATGTAAATGTATGGCGAATCATTTGATTCAGAACGGGACAGTAAAGCAGGTATGGTGATGCATGCGATTCAAAACGGGAAGTCTCGTTCTGAATCAAACGATTCGCCATACACAAGCTGAAGTCCCATTTTGAATCAAATGATTTGCGGTACGCATGTTGAAGCCCCATTTTGAATCACATGATTCACTATACATGCTTTGAAGTCCCGCTTTGAATCAAATAATTCGCGATACATGCTTTAATGTCGTGTTTTGAATCAAATGATTCAAAACACGACATTAAAGCGAGTATCACAAATTTGATTCATAATGCCTTCACAATGTCTCTAGATCATGTTGACCGAGTTTGGTGGCAATCGGGTCAAAAACCTAGGACTAGTATATCAAATTCCAGAGCATGCATTTTTCACAAAACCCTAAATTGCCTATGACATAGAGTACGAAAGTTGTTCAGCTCAATGAGTTCTATATGTGTACTGAGTTTCAAATGTGTAAGTTCAAGTATGTGTGATATATGGCCCTCCAAATTCCAGGGGGTGCTGGAATTTTCAGGATTTTCCTGAAAAATAATAATTAAGGGTAAAACCATAAGGCACAGTAAAACAATAGGGCACTTTATAGTAATATTTTAATTTCATTATTTCTTTAGTTTTTTTATTATTTACTTTTTGAATAATTTATTTTATTTTATTTATTACATTTATATTTATGTATTTATTTATTTTTTAAAAATTAACTGGCAAAGCACAGATGAAATCAGCAGATGTATATATATATATATCAATATCCAGATCAATTAGCAATACAAGGCTGTCTCACAATTCTGACATTTTCTTTAAGTTCTGAGTTTATGTCTCACAATTATGGCTTTTTTCTCTGATATCTGGGTTTATATCTCACAATTCTGACTTTTTTCTTTAAATTCAGAGTTTAAATCTCACAATTCTGGCTTTTTGCTTTACATTTTGAATTTATTTCTCACAATTCTGACTCTTTCCTCTAAGTTCAGAGTTTAAATCTCACAATTCTGGCTTTTTTCTCTGATTTCTGGGTTTATCTGTCATAATTCTGACTTTTTTCTTTAAATTCAGAGTTTAAATCTCACAATTCTGGCTTTTTGCTTTACATTTTGAATTTATTTCTCACAATTCTGACTCTTTCCTCTAAGTTCAGAGTTTAAATCTCACAATTCTGGCTTTTTCTCTGATTTCTGGGTTTATATCTCACAATTCTGACGTTTTGCTTTACATTTTGAATTTATTTCTCACAATTCTGACTTTTTTCTTTAAATTCAGAGTTTAAATCTCACAATTCTGGCTTTTTCTCTGATTTCTGGGTTTATATCTCACAATTCTGACTTTTTTCTCTAAGTTCAGAGTTTAAATCTCACAATTATGGCTTTTTTCCTCTGATTTCTGGGTTTATATCTCACAATTATGGCTTTTTTCCTCTGATTTCTGGGTTTATATCTCACAATTCTGACTTTTTGCTTTACAATTTGAATTTATTTCTCACAATTCTGGCTTTTTTCCTCTGATTTCTGAGTTTATATCTCACAATTCTGACTTTTTTCTTTAAATTCAGAGTTTAAATCTCACAATTATGGCTTTTTTCTCTGATTTCTGGGTTTATATCTCACAATTCTGACTTTTGGCTTTACATTTTGAATTTATTTCTCACAATTCTGGCTTTTTTCCTCTGATTTCTGAGTTTATATCTCACAATTCTGACTTTTTTCTTTAAATTCAGAGTTTAAATCTCACAATTCTGGCTTTTTCTCTGATTTCTGGGTTTATATCTCACAATTCTGACTTTTTTCTCTAAGTTCAGAGTTTAAATCTCACAATTCTGGCTTTTTTCCTCTGATTTCTGGGTTTATATCTCACAATTCTGACTTTTTGCTTTACATTTTGAATTTATTTCTCACAATTCTGGCTTTTTTCCTCTGATTTCTGAGTTTATATCTCACAATTCTGACTTTTTTCTTTAAATTCAGAGTTTAAATCTCACAATTATGGCTTTTTTCCTCTGATTTCTGGGTTTATATCTCACAATTATGGCTTTTTTCCTCTGATTTCTGGGTTTATATCTCACAATTCTGACTTTTTGCTTTACAATTTGAATTTATTTCTCACAATTCTGGCTTTTTTCCTCTGATTTCTGAGTTTATATCTCACAATTCTGACTTTTTTCTTTAAATTCAGAGTTTAAATCTCACAATTATGGCTTTTTTCTCTGATTTCTGGGTTTATATCTCACAATTCTGACTTTTGGCTTTACATTTTGAATTTATATCTCACAATTCTGACTTTTTTCTTTAAATTCAGAGTTTAAATCTCACAATTCTGGCTTTTTCTCTGATTTCTGGGTTTATATCTCACAATTCTGACTTTTTTCTCTAAGTTCAGAGTTTAAATCTCACAATTATGGCTTTTTTCCTCTGATTTCTGGGTTTATATCTCACAATTCTGACTTTTTGCTTTACATTTTGAATTTATTTCTCACAATTCTGGCTTTTTTCCTCTGATTTCTGAGTTTATATCTCACAATTCTGACTTTTTTCTTTAAATTCAGAGTTTAAATCTCACAATTATGGCTTTTTTCTCTGATTTCTGGGTTTATATCTCACAATTCTGACTTTTTGCTTTACATTTTGAATTTATTTCTCACAATTCTGGCTTTTTTCCTCTGATTTCTGAGTTTATATCTCACAATTCTGACTTTTTTCTTTAAATTCAGAGTTTAAATCTCACAATTATGGCTTTTTTCTCTGATTTCTGGGTTTATATCTCACAATTCTGACTTTTGGCTTTACATTTTGAATTTATTTCTCACAATTCTGGCTTTTTTCCTCTGATTTCTGGGTTTATATCTCACAATTCTGACTTTTTTCTTTAAATTCAGAGTTTAAATCTCACAATTATGGCTTTTTTCCTCTGATTTCTGGGTTTATATCTCACAATTCTGACTTTTGGCTTTACATTTTGAATTTATTTCTCACAACTCTGACTTTTTCTTAACATTTTAAATTCTTTTTACACAATTCTGACATTTTTCTCTAAATTCAGAGATTAAATCTCACAATTATGGCTTTTTTCTGATTTAAAAAATTAACTGGCAAAGCACAGATGAAATCAGCAGATATATATATATATATATATATATATATATATATATATATATATATCCAGATCAGTTAGCATTACAAGAATGTTTCTCGTCTGATGTCCTAATCAGTAGGTTAATCTAAATTTATCTGCTGTGTTTAAGCACTTCTGGTTCTGCAGGACAGCTGCTCCAAAGGGCAAATACCACTAAACCCAAACCCAAATGTTCATGTGTGTGGAAGTTACACAATCTAAATATAACTGCAGCAAACATCAGATCATATTAACACAAACAGATTAGCGTTTTATGGTGGAATTCGTCCCATCAGTAACACACACATTGGTCTCAGCCTCAGACGACACTCATGGACCGACTACAGTCTGATGCAGACTGAACACAACACTGGAAATCAAGGACATACTACTATAGCTTTTGTTGATATCTTAAAGTAGTTTGTATTTTTATATTTTCTGTTTTCATTTGAATTTTGGTTACAGTTTTAGTCATTTTTTGGGTGTTTTTCTAATTTTTATTTATTTTTTTTAAACATGTCTATAGAGTTTAATTCATTTTTATTTAATTTTTAGTTATTTTAGTAAAATGTTTTAATGTTTTATTTTATTTCACTTTTGAGTAACAAAGGTTTTTGTTTGTTTTTGTTTTAGTTTATCAAGGTAAACTGAATGAAAATGGGGAAAAAACTGCCTTGGAAATGAGCTCAAATATATCCATTTTATAATTTTCTTTAAATAATTTAGTTTTAGTTCATTTTAGTTGGGATTTATTATATTTCAAGTAACAAAAGTTTTTTTTTTTATGACTTTAGTTTTAGTTATTTTAGTATCTATATTTATTATTTATATTTATATATCTATATTTATATTCACAATTCTATATTTATATCTCACAATTATGACTTTTTTTCTCTAAATTCCATTTAAATCTCACAATTATGGCTTTTTTCTCTGATTTCTGAGTTTATTTATCATAATTCTGACTTTTTTCTTTACATTTTGAAAATTTTCCTCGCAATTCTGACTATTTTCTTTTATATTCAGGGTTTAAATCACACAATTATGGCTTTTTTCTCTGATATCTGAGTTTAGATTTATTCAATTCTGACTTTTTTCTTTACATTTTGAATTTATTTCTCGCAATTCTGACGTTTTTCTATAAATTTTTTCTGATTTCTGAATTTATTTTTCACAATTCTGACCTTTTTATTTTTATTTTTTTTATTATTTCTCATAATTTGGAATTTTTTCTTTACATTTAGAATTTTTTTCTCGTAATTCTGACATTTTTTCTTTAAATTCAGGGTATACATCTCACATTTATGGCATTTTTCTCTGATTTCGGAGTTTATGTCTCATAATTCTGACTTTTTTCTTTACATATTACATTTTTTCCTCGCAATTCTGACATTTTATTCCATTATATTCAAGGTTTAAATCTCACAATTATGGCTTTTTTCTCTAATTTCTGAGTTTAGATCTCCCAATTCTGACATTTTTCTTTAAATTTTTTATTTCTTTCTCACAATTCTGACTTTTTTCTCTAAATTCAGTTTAATCTCACAATTATGGCTTTTTTTCTGATTTCTGAATTTATTTTTCACAATTCTGACCTTTTTCTTTAATTTTTTTTTTTTTAGTTCTCATAATTTGGAATTTTTTCTTTACATATTGAATTTTTTCCTTGCAATTCTGACATATTTCCATTATATTCAAGGTTTAAATCTCACAATTATGGCTTTTTTCTCTGATTTCTGAATTTATTTTTCACAATTCTGACCTTTTTCTTTGATTTTTTTTTTTTAGTTCTCATAATTTGGAATTTTTTCTTTACATATTGAATTTTTTCCTTGCAATTCTGACATATTTCCATTATATTCAAGGTTTAAATCTCACAATTGTGGCTTTTTTCTCTGATTTCTGAGTTTAGATCTCACAATTCTGACTTTTTTCTTTACAAATCTGACTTTTTTCTCTAAATTCAGAGTTTAATCTCACAATTATGGCTTTTTCCTCTGATTTCAGAGTTTGTTTCTTGCAATTCTGACTTATTTTGTTGAGTTATTCTGGTTATTGTTTTAGTTAACTATAATGGGAGTCTTACATTGAGTTGTTCAGTGGGAAAGGCGCCGATACCGACTCTAGTGGTGTAAGCCTTCGACACTCCGTACACGTCTCCGATGTTTGCGGGCGGGATGCCGAGGCCGGTGCACACGCCGCCCACCGTACAGTTGGACGACGTCACAAACGGGTACGTTCCTACAGAGAGACAAACCACCGACTGAGCCTGAGATCTTCCACAGTTCACACACACAGAAGCACTCCTCACCGAAGTCAATGTCGAGCAGCGCCGCGTTCGCTCCCTCCACCAGGATTTTCTTCGCCGGCCCGTGAATCGCATCATACATGAAATAGACGCCGTCTCTGACCAGGGGTCTGATCCTCTCGGCGTAGTCCTGTGAACGAGCGCGGGTCAGAGACAGCCAGACAAACTCACACCGCATGCGTCTGCTGTTCAACTGACCTTCAGCTTCTTCAGCTCGCTGTCCGCTTCCACTTTCAGAGACGGATACATGGACTGGTACTGCTGCACCAGGTTCTTCACCCTTCGCCAGTGAATTATCAACACTTCAGATCATCACTGCAAAGATATGAGCAGCATTTTCAACATTTACGTAGGATTTACCTGGTAGAAAACTCGGTGAAATCAGCCATCAGGTCACAGATGCGAAGCCCAGTGCGAGACGCTTTACAGGAGTATGTGGGTCCGATGCCTTTCTTAGTTGTTCCTATGCTGTGAATGAACATTAGCACATTT
Source organism: Cirrhinus molitorella (assembly GCA_033026305.1). Classification (NCBI taxonomy): domain Eukaryota; kingdom Metazoa; phylum Chordata; class Actinopteri; order Cypriniformes; family Cyprinidae; genus Cirrhinus; species Cirrhinus molitorella. Next base: position 34,786,509 of record CM065135.1, read on the forward strand.
AAAACAAACTGTAAGAAAACTACAGTTTGAAAAATGACTAAACTACAGTTAAAAAGCAGAAAGTGCAACAAAAAATTGCATTTTAGAGGTCAAACTAAATATTAAACCTTTTAAAGTTTTTTTTAAATGTATTTGTTTATTTTTTGTTTTGTTTTTAAGTTTTAGGTTTGTATTTATTTGAGTATAAAAAATGTGCATTACTTAAATTATTATTATTTATATTATTATTATTATTATTATATTATATATAAGTTTTCAATATTTGCAACTAACATTTTCAACCAATTACCAAACTGCAGGACTCAATACAGCGTAAAACCCTTATTTGTGTGATTGCAAACTTCATATAATAGTAATAATTATTATTATTATTTTATTAATAATGCACCTTTCTTATACTCAAAAAATTTCAAGCTTAATAATTTTTTTTTTCTTTATTTTTTCTTTAATTCTCACATTTCTGACTTATTTCTCTAAATTTAATGTTTATTTCTAACAATTCTTATTTATTTTTTACTTATTTCTTTAATTACATTTTTTCTCACAATTCTGCCTTTTTTCTTAATTTTTTATTTATTTCTCACATTTCTGAATTATTTCTTTAGATTAATTTTTTTCTTTTCTAAAATATCTGAATTTATTTCTCATAATTCTGATAATTCTTTCATTTTTGAATTTTAAAAATAAAACTACTAAAAAATGTTTTTTGTGTGTGTTTTTTAGAAAATGTGAATCATTAAACTCAGGAGGTCAAACTAAATATTACTAAATATTACTTTACATTTTTATGTTATTTTATTTTATTTTTTGTTCGCTTTTTTTTTTTTTAATGTTTGTATTTCGTTAAGTATAGAAAGGTAAAACCCTTATTTGTGTGATTGCAAATTTCATATAGTAATAATAATAATAATAATACACCTTTCTTATACTCAAAGAGTTTCAAAAATATTACACAAAGCATAAATACAAAAAAAATAATAATTTGACTGATTTTATTAAATCCTGCAATGATTTATTAGTTGATCCTATGCTGTGAACAAACATAAACACATAAAAAATAAGAAAACTACAGTTTAATCACCAAAAAAATTTTTCTTAAATTTTTGTATTTATTTCAGCCTTACTTATCTAAATGCTGTTTATTTCTCACACTTTTGACTTATTTCTTTCAATGGGATGTTTATGTCTTGTGCCTTTTTCCTTTAATTTTTTAATAAAAAAAAAAACCTACTAAAAAAAATAATGCAACTGAATTTTTTTTTTAGAAAATGTGAAAGTTTTAGAAATTTGTATTTTTATTTCATTATCATTTTATGTATTCATATATTTATGTGTGATTTTGAAATATTATGATTTCAAACTTAATATTATAAGCTGGTTTATATTATTTAATATATTATATAAATCTATTATAAACATGATAGAATATAATATATAATGTAAATATTATTTGATTTGTTTAAAACAACCTGCTTTTGATACTAGGTTCATCTGTTGTTCTTACTTTTGTCCTTCCTGAGCTTGTCTCTGAACCTCCTGAAGTCCGTCCACGGCCTGATGAAAGTCAAATACTGACACAAACAGATGCAATCATAAGGACATCTATTATTCTATGTACTTTCCATCACCACTGTATTCAATACATTTAATACAAATCACTGTTATTTACCAATGTGAGCCCGATCTGAGATGACCAATCTTTTTTCCCATCCTTTCAGCCCTTATCATAGAAGAAAACCACTAATTAGTTCTGTGCAAAGAATCAAGATGTGAATAATCAATGAACCAGATCTAGTGAATAGGATTTGTGTAAGACTGGTTTATTAAAAAACATGTCATGTTTGTATCTATATGGAAATTAAGACAAAAAATACCTTTTTTTTCATTCTTGTCAATCTCCTCAAATAATCCTGGAAGATGAATGACTACACCGTTACCTGCAGATAAACACACGTTACTGAAACTACACAGTCAATCTGGATTTAACTTTACAACCTTTCAAAAATCATATTTGATTATATTCAAAACAGTGGTTTAATCATTAAGTGATAAGTTGCTTTAATATACTGTATGGAAGCTTTCCACCACAGAATAAAAAAATTAAAAAACGTTTTATCTCACAATTCTGCCTTTTTTCTTGCAACTGAACGTTTATATCTCACTCTTCTGTTTATTGTTTGCAATTCTGCCTTTTGTCTTTGAATTCTGATTTCATTTTATTAATCTTTTCTTTACATTTTTTTATTCATTTCTGGCAATTCTAACTTTTTGCTTTAAAATCCATGTTTATTTCTCGCAATTACGATTTTTTCTTTACATTTTTAACTTATTTCTTGCCATTTTAATATTTTTCTTTAAATTCAGAGTTTATTTCTCACAATTCAGACTATTTTTCTATAAATTCTGAAATGATTTCTAGCAATTCTAAATTTTTCTTTAATTTTTTTATTTATTTCTTACAATTCTGACTTTTTTCTTTCAATTTTGAATTTATTTCTAGCAATTCTGACTTTTTCCCTCATAATTCTGAATTTATATCTTGTAAATCAATTTTTTTCAGTTTATTTTTTTATTTATTTTTTACCATTCTGACTTTTTTCTTTCAAATTTGAATTTACTTCTAGCAATTCAGACTTTTTTCTTCATAATTCTGAGTTTATATCTTGTAATCCTATTTTTTCCTCTCAATTTTTAATTAATTTCTTGCAATTCTGAGATTATATCTTGCAATATTGACTTTTTTCCTCTAATATCAGTTTAAATCTATTATTAAATCTATTATTATTAAATCTATTATGGCTTTTTTGTTTGATTTTTGTTGTTGAGTTTCTATCTTGCAATTCTGACTTTTTTTCTCACAATTCAGTTTATAGGTCATAGTTTTTTTTTTACTCCAAATTCTGCACATTTCTCACAATTCTGCCTTTTTTCTTTGAATTCTGAGTTTATTTTTTGCAATTCTGATTTTTTTTCTTACATTTTTTAAATTATTTCTTAAAATTTTTACAACTTTTTTATATCTTGGAGTTCTATTTTTTTCACTAGATTTTTAATTCATTTCTCACAATTCTGACTTTTTTCTTTACATTTTTAACTTATGTCTTTCCATTTATATATATATATATATATATATTTAAATTCAGTTTATTTCTCACAATTCTGACTTTTGTCTATAAATTCTGTGTTTATTTCTTGCAATTCTGAATTGTTTTCTTTAATTTTGTTTTATTTATTTCTTACAATTTTGACTTTTTTCCTCTAATATCAGAGTTTAAATCTATTATTAAATCTTTTATGGCTTTTTGTTTGATTTCTGAGTTTATATCTTGCAATTCTGACTTTTTTCTCACAATTCAGTTTACATGTCATAATTTTGACCTTTTTTTACTCCAAATTCAGAGTGTATTTCTCACAACTCTGACTTTACGTCTCAGAATAAAAAGGCAACTTTTTTACCTCACAATTCAGACTTTGTATCCAATTTTAAATTAGTTTTATTCAGTGTTGCAAACGAACTTCCACATACAGTAAATAATCCAGATGCAAAACCATTTGTCCTCCAAAGTGACTGTTCTCACCGATGAATGATATGCATTTGGTGCTGATGATTCCACTGGGGAGAAGATGGAAATCATACTCTTTCTCATCCACCACCACCGTGTGACCAGCGTTATTTCCTCCCTGTTGAGTGACAAAAAAAAACACATGAACCTCACGCAATGTCCCATGAAGCTGCAGGAGGGTTTGCAGTCAGAGGACACCAACTACTTAAGGTTCACATTCCAGATTTACTGTCTTATTTTCTCCAGAAGGGAGACCTGGAAATGTGACTCTGTAAGCATCCAGACGGCCGGCTTGCCCTTTACTCAGACACACAGTGTCCAGTGGAGAAAACCAGCCTCCAGCTGATCCCACCAACCAGAGACGCTTATTTTCAGCTGGCTATGCGATGGGCTTGTGTCGCCAGCGCTGTGCCCTTCTCACATGTCCAGTAACGCTGGGAATGTGACCCGAGTTCAGTGAAGGGCAGGAGGAATTCTGGGACTGACATTCAGTGAGATTCAGACTCACACAGCAATACGCTCAACATGCATGAACTTGGAGGAATACTATATGCAAATAAAAATAGTTTTAATAACATTTCATGAGACTAATAATGATAGTGACTCTAAACAGAGCCGTAAACACTCAATAGACACTGCTGTTGACATTCCTACCCATAATCAGATTAGTTTAGACTGATAAAGAGTGATGAATTCTTAAATTAGGCCTTTGCTTCAACAATTCTGAATATGTATTAACACTGAATGTGTAGAGAAATAACTGAGCAATATCACGTTTATTGCACAGCAAACTATTAATATGAATATATATATGAATGCTTATCTGATATTTCATATGAAACTGACTTTTTCTTTCATTTTTTTATTTATTTCTTGCAATTCTGACTTATTTCTTTATTTTAGAATGTATTTCTCACACATCTTTTTACGTTACATTTCAAGCACATTTTTCTTATTTCTTTAAAATTTAAGTTTATTTCTCGCAATCCTGACATTTTTCTTTAATTTTAGCATTTATTTCTCACAATACTGACTTATTTATTTAAATTTTAAGTTTATGTCTCGCAATTCTGACTTATTTCTTTCAAATGTACATTTATTTCTTACAATTCTGACTTATTTCTTTCAAATGTACATTTATTTCTCACAATTCTGACTTATTTCTTTAAAATTTCAGTTTATTTCTTGCAATTTTGACTTATTCCTTTAAAATTTTAGCTTATTTCTCACAATTCTGATTTATTTCTTTAAAATTTCAGTTTATTTCTCGCAATTCTTTCTGTTTTCTTCAAATTTTAGAAATGATTTCTTGCCATTCTGACTTATTTCTTTAAAATGTACATTCATTTCTCGCAATTCTGACTTATTTCTTTAAAATGTAAGTTTATCCCTTGCAATTCAGACTTATTTTTTTAAAATGTAAGTTTATCTCTCGCAATTCTAACTTATTTCTTTAGAATTGCAGTTTAATTATCACAATTCTCACTTATTTCTTTGAAATGTAAGTTTATTTATCACAATTCTCACTTATTTCTTTAAAATGTATGTTTATTTCTCAAATAAATCTGACTTATTCCTTTAAAATGTAAGTTTATTTCTCAAAAATCTGACTTCTTTAAAATTTCAGTGAATTTCTCACAATTCTGACATATTTCTTTAAAATGTATGTTTATTTCTCGCAATTCTGACTTAAATTTTAGTTTATTTCTCGCAATTCTGAATTATTTTTTTTAAAATGTACGTTTTCTTTGTAGATTTTCTGACTTTTTTCTTTAAATTTTGAACTTATTTCTCACAATTCTGATTTATTTCTTTAAAATTTAAGTATATTTCTCCCAATTCCTTCTTTTTTCTTCAGTTTTAGAATTTATTTCTCACAATTCTGATTTATTTCTTTAAAATTTGAAACTAATTTGTGATAGTAGTTTGAAAACAGCATGACACTTACATAGTTTGCTATAATTATAGACATGAGTATATAATATACATAAATAAATACTTCACAAGTAATTTATTAGTATTGTAAGCAGCAGTAGTAGTAGTACATAGTGTAAAATTTGTTTTTATTATTGTTCATATTAATTCATGCAAACAATGATTTGGGATATTGTTAAAATCGATTAATAATATTAATTAGACATAATAACCGATGATTAAAAATAAATAACACATATTTATGCACTTAATACAGCTAATACTGTAAATGATATGTGATTACAGTTGCATTCATTACATATCTCACAAAAAAAGTTACCGTTTGAGTTGGATATTGTTTATTATTTCTATATGAATGTATATTTTCATCTTTTAACCGTTGTATTAACTTACCTGACACCTGCACACGATGTCAGACTCCGTCGCCAGTAAATCAACAACTTTTCCTTTGCCTTCATCTCCCCATTGCGCTCCCAGAACCACCGTCACTTTGTTCCCTGAGTCGTTTCTCGCCCGTTTCACCGCGGCTGACGGCGGGTTCGAGTAGCTCTTGTGGTCGTTCGCTGACCAGCCCGAAGACATGTTGAAGTGTCCGGAGCGGAATGAATCTGATGACAGCCGTTAGGCGAACGGACGTGGAGCGCTTCTGCAACGGGCGGGACATAGCGGCTCGGAACTTCTTAGATAGAATAAGGATAATATTAGTTATTTTTTAACTTTTTACAATTTAAAAACTATTTTAATAGTTTTTACAAATTTTCTGCTCGGGTATAAATTGTTTAAACCGCTGCAGGAGAGAGTTTAGCGTCACGTGGCACTTGTTACTTTTCACATCGCGGGTCTGAGTAGACCAATCGCATTCGATGGTGATTACTGGATGAGATGTTTTAAAAAACATCTCGTTTAGATCGCTCAGTCGGATTTTTGTTTGTATTCCAGTGAGCAATCCTCTAAGTTCTTAGAATCAATCGATTACACTTATACGCTTACAAATCTCTCCGATAAGACAAAAAACGCTTTGATATTTGAATGCGACTCAAAGAGGATTGGTGTTTTTGAGCCGCCGAGCGCCCTCTGATGGTAGAGATCAAATACACGCGCATGCGCAGTCTAGTGTGCGCTTTTATTGAGTTACTAAATCACTCACTACAATGCACTATTGATCATTTTGGTGTGTGCAAGTGATAAAACATCAGCTGATACAATCAGTAATAATTTTAGGTGAGTAATCAGTGCAGTTCAGAATGGAGCTGACTTTAAACGTGCTCACAGACATGGCATTATATAGCTACTGTTTATGGACATAATGTAAAGGATAAGGAGGAAAACTGCGAGTTTGATCAGTTTGATTGGTTTTGGTGCGCTTCCTCACAATGCATCCAATAATGAGCACGTTTTCCGCGAGTGGGCGGAGCTTTTCCTTTAATTTTTAATTTATTTCTCTACATTTTACTTTTTTCTTTTACTTTAGACTTTTTTTTTTTTACACTTTATTTCTCACAATTCTCACTTATACTTTACATTTTACATTTATTTCTCACAATTCTACATTTTTTTTCACAATATTGACTTATTTCTTTACATTTTCAGGTTGTTTCTCACAATTATGATTTTTTCTGTACTCGTAGAATGTATCTCTTCATTTTTACATATTTCTTTAAGGTTTATGTATATTTCTCGCAACTATGATTTTTTTCTTTAATTGTAGAATTTATTTCTTACAATTCTGACTTTTTTCTTTCAATTTTGAGTTTATTTCTCGCAATTCTGAATTTTTTCTTTCATTTTAGAATGCATTTCTCACATTATTCCTCGCAATTCAGATTTTTCTTTATAATTGTAGAATTAATTTTTCACAATTTTGACTTATTTCCTTACATTTTCAGGTTATTTTAATTTAAAAAAAAAAAATATTTCTAGAATTTATTTCTCAATTTGTACATATTTAAGTTTATTTATTGCGATTCTGACTTTTTTCTTTACATTTTTTTAAATTTTAATGTTTTTTTTATACAACTGTAGAACTTATTTCTCAATTTTTACATATTTCTTTAAGTTTTAAGTTTATTTTTGGCAATTATGAATTCTTTCTATAAATGTAGAATATATTTTTTTAATTTGTAGATTTTTTTTAATTTTAAGTTTACTCTTCGCAATTATTTTTTTTCTATAAGTGTAAAATTTATCTTTTTTTTTTTACATATTTCTTTACATTTTAAGTTTTTTTTTAATTCCTCGTAATTCTGATTTTTTTCTTTAATTATAAAATTTATTTCTCACCATTCTGACTTCTTTAAAATGTAAGTTTATTTCTCGCGATTTTTAATTATTTCTTTAAAATTTAAGTGTTTTTCTCGCAATTCTAAATTATTTAAAATGTAAGTTTCTATCTTGCAGTTCTGACATTTTTCTTTCATTTTTTTATTTCTTGCAATTCTGACTTTTTTCTTTACATTTTAAATTTATCTCTTGCAGCTACGACTTTTCTCTCTAAATTCACAGGTTAAATATGGCATTTCTGATTTTTTTTCCATCACAATTTCAAGTTTACAGTATTTGTTAAATTGACAGGGATTGGGTCACTTAAAGTTTTGCACCTAATTAGCACCGTAGGTGCAAAGGTGGTTTTTGTTAGCGTTATTTTTCTTCCGCCGCGTTTCTATGGCAGCCCATAGAACCAATTGCGGGAAAGTTGTTTTGATTTGGCAAACTGATAGAGGACAGCCTCAACATTAACTGTAGCAAATTTGAAGTCTCTGACTCAAACTCTCTAGCGCCACCACTTGTCCAAACTTTCACTTTTTGTATGCTAATAACTTTTGAACTGTAAGCCACAGAAACAAAATTCTATTTTTCTCTGAATCCTTGGCTCATGGCGAGTCGAATGGACACACAAATTTAGTAACAGTAAGGTTTCGTTTTTTTTCTATTTTTAATAGTTTGTAAAACATACTTTTTCGAACTCGTCCTAGACGGTTTGCCTGATTTTCACCAAAATTGGCTCAGATCATCTTCAGACCCTGCTGGCAAAAAGTTATGGAATTCAAGTTGATTCAACGAACTGCCTTCAAATAACGCGCTAATGAATTCTACGAAAAGCGTGCAAAAATGGATGTGATGCTATATCTCCGCAACGGTTTGGTGTATTGAGATCAAACTTGGTGTGTGTCATAAAAAGCATGACCTGAGACTACCTGCATTGTTTCAGCCCAGTGCCACCTAGTGGTCAGGAGATATGAAAAATTGATATTTTAGCTAATATCTTCTGAATGGTATCTTTAGATTTGGCGCATCATGCTGAGTCAAATGATATCCAATTTTCCCAATTTGGCCATTTTGGGCGTCGGCCATTTTGAATTTAGTTGTAAATTGCTGCATCTTAAGAACGCATTACCGGATCGTTTCGACAATAATTACAAAAATGTTCTTATAACGAAATTTCGCAAAATGCTAATAACTTTTGCTCACATTAGCCTATTGTAAAAAGTTCGATATATTCCTTGGATCAGGCCGAGAACACCGATACCAATTATGCCAATATTGGCTGAACTTCCTGACCGCTATTTTGATTCATGTTGAAAACCTACTTTTTCGAACTCCTCCTAGACCGTTTGTCCGATTTTCACCAAATTTGGCTCAGATCATCTATGGACCACGCTGACAAAAAGTTATGGAATTTGTGTCGATATATGAAATGGTTTTCGTTTAACGCATCATCGAATTTGCTGGAAAGATGCCAAACTGCATCGGAGGCTGTATCTCTGCAAAGGTTGGAGATATTTACACCAAACTTTGTATGTGCTGTTATCACCTCACAATGACCGCGCAACATCAATTCGGTAACAGCGCCACCTATTGGTCAAGAGTAAAGAACCATTCATTAACCATTAATTATGCAGCTTTCAAAAATGCTAATAACTTTTGATTGCATTACTCTATTGTCATAAAACTGGTCTCAAAATTTTCCTTGGGTCATGCCGACAACATAAATACCAATTATACCATAGTAAGCTGAACTTCCTGTCCGCCATTTTGATTCATGTTGAAAACCTACTTTTCCGAACTCCTCCTCAACCTTTGGTTCGATTTTCACCAAAATTGAATCATATCATCTTCAGACCATGCTTATAAAATGTTATGGACTTCGTGTCGATAGACAAAACCGTTTTCGTACAGCGCCGCTACAAATGTTAGGCATGGTGACAAAATGAGTTTGAGGCTATATCTCTTTAAAGCTTTGACATAATTGTATCAAACTTTGTGTGTGCCATTGTCACCTCACACAGAACACGACAAAGTGATTTGATTACAGCGCCATATTCTGGCCGAAAGCGATAAGCCATTTAATCCTATTACTGAAAGCTGTATTAATGATTTTTCAGCCATTTCACTAACCATCCTGTTATGGCATTTGTTACTCATTGTTGCATTTGGTCTGATGTGCCATTTTATGCTTAGCTTCCCTTGCCTTGTGCTTGGCCCCGTAATTGCTGCTTGCAGCTATATTTTCTATCTGTATTTAAATTGTGTGAACAGAAACAGAAGAGTCATGAGAGCACCACCCGCCTGTCAATCATTTCATGCGTCCAGAATTGTGAACTTGGGATTGGCTGACATGCCTCTGGAGGTGGAGCTTAGAACTGAAGGCGTGTGATTGAAGACAAAAACATTAATGCACTTCAAATTGCAATGAATGTGAGCTTGAGTGCCAATGAACAAAACTCAACACCGTTTGTGCATTTTTATTTATATATATATATAATTTCGAGATTTTCTTGATGAAAATACATACCGACATCAATATGAAAGTCACTCAAATGAAGATACTAAACAGTCCAGCTCAACCACTGCAAGCGCAAAATAGAACCTAATCATTTCTGCAAACAAATTTTTATTACACGAATAGTTTAGAAATGATATCGTAATGAACCAATACTCCTTAGGATTAATGCCAAACATCTTCATAACAAACAAAGTTTACATTCAGAGCCATATTAATAGATAACAGCAAGTTAAAGGTTTGATAAACACAGCAACGATCCACGATTAGCCTTCTTTCCTCTCCTCTGCTGACCACACTCACATGTAAACAAACTTTCGGTGCATCATAAATGTGTCTGACAGTGTGCAAATGTTTAAAAGTTTGGTCAAATCTAAAGATCTAGCATTTAAAAATACATTTCTTTACGCCAAACTCAAATACACAGTGTACAATGTGCATTTCCTTAAAGTAGAGTATCAGTCGCTCCTCTGCGGATGTCATCTTGTCCGGCGAGATCCAGTGGAAGGACAGGATCACAGCAGGAACCGCCTCAACTTTTCCTTCTCCCTTTTGTTCTCCTTCTCCTAGAGCTTCCTGCAACATGACGGAAAAAAAAGCTTAAACTTAAAGCGACAACATTTTGAGAAGATGAGCATTAAAGGAATAGTTTCAGCGAATGGGTGCCGTCAGAAGAAAGTCCAAATGACTGATTAAAAACATCACATTAGCTCACAAGTGATCCAAACCATTTCAGTGGATCAGTTAACATCCACCGTTAAGACGTTTTAAACTAAAATGCGAATCCATAATCCATAACAACACTTCCTCCAGTGAAAAACATTTGTTTAAAGCTGTTTTGGCTTGTAAATGGTGCTTGATCTGAATTGTAAAAAAAAAAAAAATATATATTGTTGAGTCAACTTAAAATATTTAAGTTGTCACTTAGTACAACTTAACATTTCAAGTTGACTAAACTTCTTCGAGTTGACTGAACTTAAAATCATTTGTTACCCGGCTGCCTTAAAATTTTAAGTTAACTCAATTTTAAGTCAGTTTTTTTTTTTTAGAGTTTGTCCGGATTTCTTCACGTTTTTATGGATTATGGACTTGTATTTTAGTCAAAAACATCTTGATGGATTTGTTTCAGCTTTTGTCTTCTCAAGATAACAACTGATGGACTTTTGTGATTATTGTGATGTTTTCTAGACTCTCATTCTGACGGCACCCATTCACTGCAGAGGATTCACTGGCGAGACATTTCTACAAATCTGAGGAAGAAACAAACTCACTCTCATCTTTTAAGTTTATTCCTTACAATTCAGATTTTTTTCTATAACTATAATTTATTTTACACAATTTTTGACTTTTTGACATTTTCAGGTTTGTTCTCGCAATTATGATTTTTTTCTATAATTGTAGAATTTATTTCTCAATTTTTACATATTTCTTTAAGGTTTAAGTGTATTCGCAATTATGATTTTTTTTTTCTATAATTGTACAATTTATTTTACACAATTTTGAAATTTCTTTACATTTTCAGGTTATTTCTTGCAATTGTGATTTTTTTCTATAATTGTAGAATTTTTTTTTTAATTTGTAAATTTTTCTTTATATTTTAAGTTAATTTCTTGCTATTCTGATTTTTTTTCTTTAACTGTAGAATTTATTCCTCGCAATTCTGATTTTTTTCTGTAAATAGAATTTCTCTCACAATTTTGACATTTTATTTTTTAATTACATGCATATATGATTTTTTTTCTATAATTGTAGAATTTATTTCTAATTTTTTTACATATTTCTTGCATTTTTAAGTTTATTACTCGCAAATATGATTTTTTTTTCTAGAATTGTAGAATTTATTTCTAAATGTTTATATATTTCTTTAAAATGTAAGTTTACTTCTCGCAATTCTTTTTTCTTTCATTTTAGAATTTATTTCTCACAATTCTTTCTTTTTTCTATAACTGATCTGTGCAGATTTCTCCACTTTTTCACTGGAGGAAGTATTATTATGTACAACGTATTTGAGTTAAAAACATCTTGATGGATTTGTTTCAGCTTTTGTCTTCTCAAGAGGTTAACTGATGGACTGTGATAATTTGTGATGATTTTAATCAGCCGTTTGGACTCTCATTCTGACGGCACCCATTCACTGCAGAGGATTCATTGGCGAGACATTTCTACAAATCTGATGAAGAAACAAACCCACTCTGATCTCGGATGGCCTTAAAGCAAGTAAAATCTCAGCACATTTTTATTTTTGGATGAACTATTCCTTTAAATTTGAACAAATCAGCTTAGAAATGACACTCTAAGACTTCAAAAACCATCCGTATACATTTTATTTGTAAATATCATGGCTGATATTTAGCAAAAAAAAATGCAAGTCCAACCTCTAAACATCTTTATTCAGACAGCTGCACATCTGGATTCATTTCTAAACTATTTGCTTAGTTTATCTTCCACTCTTCACAGACAGACAGACAGATTAAAGGCCTGGTTTAATCATGACGACGACCCTAAAACATGTGGGGTCAAAGGTCACACTGTAGCTGATAAAGTGAGCAGGATCTTCATTTATTTCTTCTGTCAATCATTTACTGTTGGTCATTAAACTAACATTTTGCAATGTGATTTATACTGTTGGTAGATTTATCTATTATTCTGTTTGGGCTCAGTAAGATTTCTTTAAAAGAAATTATTACTTTTATAAATGAATATGACTTTAAACACACTGACGGATAACCATTGAAGACATAATATATAGAAATGATAAACTTGAATAATATGCTGTTTACGGACGCAGTATGTACAGGATAAGGAGGAAAGCAGAGTCATAATCAGTGTTTAATACAATGCAGCCTTGTTTTGGTGCAATTCTGACATTTCTTTAAATGTTAAGTTTAGTTCTTGTAATTTTGACTTTTTTCTTTCATTTGAGAATGTATTTCTCGCAATTCTGACTTTTTTCTTCAATTTTTTTAATGTATTTCTCACAATTCTCAATTATTCTGTACATTTTACATTTATTTCTCACAATTTCAGCTTTCAATTTTTTAAGTTTATTTCTCACAATTCTGACTTTTTTCTCTCTTTCATTTTGGAGTTTCTCAAAGTTATTACCTTTTTCTTTAATTTAGTTTTTTCCCCCCCTCACAATTATGCCTTTTTTTCTTTAATTTTGGATTTTTCATCTCACAAAAGTAAGACTTTTTTCTTAAATTTCAGAATTAATTTTGCACAATTCTGACTTTTTTTTCCTTTAATTTTTGAATTGATTTCTCAAAATTATTACTTTTTTCCTTTATTTTTTGAATTTATTTCTTCCAGTTTTTGACTTTTTTCTTTAACTGTAGAATTTATTACTTACAACTCTGACTTTTTTCTTTAATTTTAATTTATTTCTTGCAATTCTGACCCATTTCTTTACATTTTAAGTTTATTGAAATTTTGACTTTTTTCTTTCATTTTTAAATTTATTTCTCACAATTCTGACTTTTTTTCCTTTACATTTTAAGTTTATTTCTTGAAGTTTCAACTTCTTTCTTTAATTGTTCACAGTTCTGTCTTTTTTCTTTAATTTTAGAATGTACTTCTCACAATTCTGACTTTACTCACAATACTATCTTATTCTTTACATTTTACATTTATTCCTTGCAATTTCTTTAAATTTTAAGTTTTTTTTCTTTTTCTAATAAATGTAATACTTGTATTCATCAAGGGCACATTAAATTGATCAAAAGTGCCAGTAAAGACACTTACAATGTTACAAAATATTTCTACTTCAAATAAACGCTGTTGCTTTGAAAAAATAAAATGCATCACGGTCTCCACAAAAATATTAATGTTTTCAACATTGCTAATAATCAGAAATGTTTCTTGAGCAGCAAATCAGCACATTAGAAAGATTTCTGAAGGATCATGTGACACTGAAGACGAGCGATGATGCTAAAAATTCAGCATCGACTCACAAATATAAATTACATTTTAACAGATATTCAGACAAAATACAGCCATTTTGAATCATAAAAATATTTCAAAATTTTTAGTATTTTTGATTAAACAAATGCAGCTTTGGTGAAAAGAAGAGACTTACAAATCTTACAAATCCCAAACTCATAATTAGAAGAATTATGACTTCTCATAATGAAGTTACTGGTTAAAACCACAGACAAGCAGAGATCCTTTTGTTAACACAAAGAAATGAGACGTATGTAAAGACCACATGGAAAGAAATGATTCGTCACGAAAGAGACTACGTTTATTAATTGGACCGGAGACGAGGACAAACCACAGCAGATTCCCACGAGTTCAGGACGAGACAAAATGTTAATAACAGAGTCGGACGACTAGTGAACACGTGTGTAAGTAAAGAGGTCTGGTTAGAGATCGATTAGGTGGTTTTAAGCGGACGTCCTGCTCGGCCCTGTTAGTTCTCTATTGGGCGGCGTTTGACCTACCTCACTGCAACAAACATCCCTGTTTAGAGCGTCCATTCCCTCTGTTACCCTCCACTTCAGAGGGTCAAAGAAAAAGAGACATGCTGAAGAAATGATTGGCATTCATTTCATGGGTCTGTAGGGCATGACCTCAGCTCAGAGACAGAGGAAATGCACTCGAGTCAGATAGTTAACATCTGACAGCAGAGACAATAATGCAGAGCACAACACGCATTATAGGGAGTGTTCAAGGCGGATGTTTCTGGAATTGTCATTGGAAAATGACAAAAGGTGAATATTACTTCAACTGATGAGATGTCAAGAAAATGTCCAAGTCATACTTCATGCAAAAATCAAAAGACTATTTTTAGAAAAATCTATTTTTTTTTCCCCTTTGTGACATAGTAATGATAATTTGGCTGGGGTGGTTAGAAAAAGTTAAATAAGTAAATGGGTGGGTTGAAAAATGTATAATAATAATAATAATAATAATAAATATTTTAATATTTAATGTAAAATAAATAAATGGGTGGGTTGAAAATGTATAACAACAACAAGAAGAATAAATATTTTATCATTTAAAATGTAAAATAAAGAAATAAAAACAAGTGGATTAAAAAATGTATAATAATAATAATTTTATATTTAATGAATAATAAATGAATAAATGAGTGGGTTGAAAAATGTATAATAATACCAATACTAAATATTTTAATATGTTAAATAAATAAATAAATAAAGTGTGTTGAAATCGTATAACAATAATACATTTTATAATATGCATAATAAATAAATTAGTGGGTTGAAAAACTTATTATTATTATTATTATTATTATTATTATTATTATTATTATTATATTTACAATAATAAATATTTAAATATGTAAAATAAATGGGCTGGTTGAAAAATTAGTATAATAATAATAATAATAATAATAATAACCATATTTATAATCAATATTTTAATATGTATAATAAATAAATGGGTGCGTTGAAAAATGTATAATAATAATAATAATAATAATAATAATAATAATAATATTTATAATAAATATTTTAATATGTATAATAAATAAATGGGTGGGTTGAAAAATGTATAACAACAACAACAAATATTTTAAGTTAAGAATTGTCAGATTTTTCCTTTTTTAATCCAAAAACAAAACAACTTACTATTTTGTTTTAATGCATAATAAATAAATAAATGTGTGGTTTGAAAAGTATAACAACAATTATAATAAATAAATGGGTGGGTTGAAAAACAACAACAATAATAACTTTTAATATTTAATGTATAATAAATGTATAAACAAATGGGGGTGAAAAATGTATAATAATAATAATAATAATAATAATAATAATAAATATTTTAATATTTAATGTATAACAAATAAAGGGGTGGGTTGAAAAAGTATAACAACAATAAATATTTTAATATTTATTGTATACTAAATAAATAAATGGGTGTGTTGAAAAAATGTATAATAGTAACAACAATAATACATATTTGAATTGAAATATTTTAAATTAATAACAAATATTTTAAAATAAGATTTGTTTTTTCCATATTTTAACAGCAAAAAACCTACCATTTTCTTTTTATTCTGGCATGAGATGTGACTTGGACATGTTTTATAATGACATTCAAATAATGATCTGGGATTATAAATGGCAGGAAAACCGCGTTTGAGAATTTTCCAGAAATATCCCAGCAGCCTGACTTCAGCAAACATTAAAATATTAAATCAAATAATGTTTTAACACTAAAAACATTAGCTTTACAACTAAAACATTTACTATGTCAGCAAAATGTTTTAAAAACACACTTCGGATGCTGAAAAACGGCCTTTATTAGATACAGAAATAATAGATTACCTTCATGACTGCTTTTTTTGTTTCTTTGAAGGAAGTGTTTTTTATTTTCCTGTTTCAGGGGGGCGGGGCCTAAGCCCGGAGTGGGCGGGGCTTGTGACCTCACTCCATCCACATCATCAAACGCTCCTCCGAGAGTCTCATTTGCGTTATCGTCGCTGGACTGAAGCGGCTCGTCTTTATTCTTCACAGAGTCAGTGTTTGTGTCATTGTGAGCAGCGGCGGAGGTCTCTAAAGGGTCTGTAGTGTTTACCAGAGTCACATGATCGTCTGTAGACCTGACGTTATTTCCGTTGTGATTGTGATGCTGTTGTTCAGCGTTGGTTGTTGTAAGGCAGCTGGGTGATGTGTTGTCTGCTTCCTGAGCTGGGGTTATTGCTGGACTGATTTCGGCCGACTGAAGCTCCTGGACGTCTGAAGGAAGGCTCTTGGCGGGGCTTTCAGTGCAGGGATTGGTGCCGCGGCTTTTGTCCGGCTCTCCTGGAGACGTTTCGACTGCAGACGATCCAGCTTCTTCTCCGACAGACCTGACACTTGCTGCTTTAGGACGAGAAGACATGGGTTTGTTCAGGAACAAAAGCGCGTGTCGAACGGAGATGAAGCATGAAGCAAAGCCAGCGCTCATTTGAGGCTCGGTTGAGGCTTTAAACTTACAAAACACAGGCACAATGATAATCCCGCTTGTTCACATGCAGTGTACAGCTTGTGTTTGGGTAGCTGACATTATGTTTTTAGTTAACAATATTGTTTTTGGGACTACATGGAACAGTAGTACTTCCAAAGACTATTTGAAATGCACAAGTGAAGGTGAATGGGTAAAGCTGCACAATTTAGAAGGAAAAACAACAATAATAAATACATTATTAAATTATTATATGTTATTTAATACAGTATTATAGTAGTAATTAATATGTGTGTCAACGGTTATATTTTTATATTGTTATATTGTATTTTTTTGCTGTCATTAAATTAAAAATGTATACAAATTAATATTAATAATATTATTAAAAATATAATTTTTAGTATGATATATTTTATGCAACAACAAATTATTTTTAAAAACTAAAAAAAAAAAAACTATATAAAAAACACACGTGCATACATATATAAAAACAACCATAACAGCAACAATAATAAGATTATATGTAATTAATAAATTATTATTATTATTATTATTATTAAAGAAAATATTAAATAAAATGAAATAATTATTATTATTTATTGTAACATTAACATTATTATATGTAATACATTATTATTCATATTATTATAGAATTATATGTAGAAAATATTACGATGATGAAACAATATTTTATTATTTTTAACATTATATGTAATATATTACTTATTATTATTATTATTAAACAATATTGAACAAAAAAGAAAAATGTAAATATTTTATATACATATATTAAACAAAATAAGAAAATAAAATAATATTATTATTATAACATTATTATTATTGTAGTATTACACAAAATGTTAAACAATGATACAAATAAAAATATTTTAAAATTTATTTTAATAGGATTATATATAATATTTTATTATTATTATTATTATTATTATTATTATTATTATTATTTATTATACAAAATATTAAACAAAATGAAAAATAAATATATTTTGATATTTATTTTAACAATTATATGTAATACAGTATTATTATTGTTATTGTTGTTATACAAAATATTAAACTAAATGAAAAATATATTTTATTATTATTATTATTATTATAACATTATTACCTTAATTTTATTAGATTATTATTATTATTATTATTATTATTATTATTATTATTATCTCATGTTATTAAACAAAATATCAAAACAAAATGTTTGCTTAATTTATTTATTGTACACTGTTCTGAATTAAACTACAAAATGTATAACTTCATTTTCAAATGTTAAGTTATCAAACTTTTATTTTGACTGAATATGTCAGGGTTTTGAAGTTATATAATGATTAATCGTGCAGCCCTATAGAAAGCTGAATAAAATGGTGAATAACCTTAAAAGCATTAATCACCATTTACAGAATTTAAACAGTGTTCCGTAAACATTCAGAAATATTGACATTGAAAAATTAATAAATAAATGTGAACTACCCATTTGAGTTTACAGCTTGTATTTACATACATTGCCATGCAGGTTTGCTAACAATGAAGCGTTTAATATCACTGGCAGGTGACGTGATTGACAGCCCAGACTGGTGTCAACAACCAATCAGAAGCGGTGAAGAGGGCAAGCGGCAAAGCTGATTGGTGGAGCAGCGGGACGTGAGGAATCAGGCTCAAATCCGACTCTATGAGAGACTGGACACGCAAACACGGGTTTGCCTTTAAAGGGGTCGATAAAAGCGGACTGCAGCGAACATTACAGTCGCAGTCGGACCCCTTCAGTCCACTCACTACAGACAGAGGACAAACAAGCACCGGAGCCGCTGTAGAGGCGCTCAGGCTGATGATATTCTTACCGGACGCCGCAGTATCTTTACGCATTTCACTAGAAGGGCTTTCCGTTTCGCACCTGGGACGAGTCTTTCTCAGATGGAAACCCTTGCGAATGTCGGCCAGGAGCTGATCGATGATGCAGCCGTCGTCCTGCGGCACCGGACCTCTGCGGACTGACACAAAACGCAATTATTACACATCAAAATACCCTGATTCTGAGATTATATATATATATATATATATAAAAATATAAAGTAATGTGTAAAAAAAAAAAAAAAGAAAAAACCCTGAATTTGTTTTTAAGAACCTGAAAAAAATAAAAAAATAAAAAAAATAAAAAAATAAATAATATATATATAATTTTTTTTTTTTTAAACAACTTTATAATATTTTATTGTAAGTTAAAAAAAATAGTTTGTCATTTTTAATCCCAAAAAAATTATCCAATATTAAAATGTACATTTTTCATTAATTTAAAATGACTATTAACGATTATTTGATTTAATTAAAACACTTTAATATTAAAATTGATGAATATGGACATTTCATAATATTAAACATTAGTTTAATATTAAAAACGAACATTGATCCGGCTTCATTAAAATATGTATTCTTCAGCGTACTGAATTATTATTATTATTTTTTTTTATAAAGAAATTTGTTTTTTAATAAAAAAAAAATACAAACTATTAACCAATATTAAAATATACATTTTTAATTTATTTTTTAAATGAATTTAAAATGTCATTAACATCTGTATTCTTCAGCGTATTGAAAAAATAAACAACAAATAATAAAAATATTTGTTTTTAATATTAAAATTTATATTAACAGTTAATATGAAACAAAGTTTACTTTTTAAATGAATTTAAAATGACTTAATACCTATTGTAATTAAAGTAAAACACTTTAATATAAAAATGAATAAATATGAAAATTATAATATAAACATTTTATTATTAAAAACGAATATTGCTATGCTTATTTTTAATATAAAAATGTATATTAACAATTAATATTAAAATATTGTAATATTTACTAAAAATTACTTTAGAAATGAATAAATTAATGACCATTTTAATTAATTAAAACACTTTAATATAAAAATGATTGAATATGAAAATGTTATAATATTAAACAGTTTAATATTAATAACGAACATCTGATCCGGTTTCATTAACATCTGTATTTTTCAGCGTACTGAAAAAATAAAATAAATAAATAAATGACATCATTTGTTTTTAACCAATATTAAAATATTAGCTGAATTATTATTTAAATAAATAAAAAATGACTATTTTAATTAAAGCACTTTCATATTAAAATTAATAAATATGAAAATATTCTAATATTAAAAATTTGTTTGTCATGTTAATTAGAAAATGTTTAATTAAAACGACTAAGAATTTTTAATATATAAAAAAAGATTAGTTTCTAACAATAAAAATAACTCATATTAATCCTAATCAATATTTTAATATTGAGGAAAATATTAAACATTCATTTTTAATTGATCCTGCGGCGCTGGATCTCTTTTGACTGAGAACAAATTTCTATTAGAGATTAAATGAAAACTGAAAATACTGAAAGTGAATATGCTGTATAACATCTGATCTGTAAAACTGAATCTCAGCAAAGGAACCCATGTTTGATCTGCATTGAATGTTGAGTCTGAATTGAACGTGATCAGAGACAAACAAACAGACATTGGTTAATTCAATTAAGGACTCACTTATCTTCCCGTCTTCTCCTTTTTGTCTCTTGGATTCGTCCTCCGCCAGCTGCTGCTTTCTCTTCTCCGCTTTGGCCGCTTGTTCTTTGCGGACCTTGTTTTCCTGCAGAAGCAATTTTATTATTAATGATATACTGGTATAGTTTTTATTAATTTTGTTTTCATTATTATTTAGATTTTTTGCTTTAGTAATTTTATTGTTAATTAAAATTGTAATCATTTTGCTGATAAAAATGTCATTTTATTTTAGTTGACATTTATTTCAATTAATGTAATGTTTTTATTAGGACTGTCAAATGATTAATAGCATCCAAAATAAAAGTTAATAATAATAAATAAATATTTTATATATATCAAAATATTTTTCCTTAATATATACATTTATGTGTTTGTATTTATATATACATAATAAACATACACAGTACACAAATATATAGTATGTAAACAAACTTTTATTTGCAATTAATCGCAAATAATAATAATAATAATAATAATAATAATAATAATAATAATGTTTTAACATGTATAACACAAATAATGTTTTAATAATTAAATGATTAATGTTAACTATAAATAATATTTTTTAAATATATATATTTTTAAAATGTTTAAATTATTTTATTTAATAAACAATTATTATTAAAACACTTTAATATTGCACAACATCAAATACCAGTTTTTAACATTAAAAATTATAATTTTTTTTTTAATTAAATACAATTTTAATGTAAACTATAAATATTTTTTGTATTATATTTATTATTTTTTTTAGATTAAAAATAAATATGAACTATTAATTATAATACTATTTTAATACCAGTTAACATTAATTTTTGTTTTATATTAATTAAAAATAATTGTTAATAGCAAAAGCAACTTTAATTTTAACTATGGTTATTTTAACATTCATTTTCATACCATTGAATATTAAAGTATTTTAATGTGAATAAAAAAGTTAATTAAAAACAACTTCAGTATGAACTATAAATAATTTTAATATTAATTAAAAATACATTAGTTTAATTAATATTAAAATATTTTAATATTAATGAAAAATTATTTAATAGCAAAAGCAACTTTAATATTAACAGAAAATAGTTAATTAAAAACAACTTCAATATGAACTATAAATAATTTTAATATTAATTAAAAATGCATTAGTTTAATTAATATTAAAATATTTTAATATTTTACTATGAACTATAGATAATTTTCATATTAATTAAAAATACATTAGTTTAATTAATATTACAATATTTTAATATTCATAAAAATATTTTTAATAGCAAAAGCAACTTTAATTCTATGGTCATTTTAACATTCATTAATACCATTTTAATATCGATTATCAAACAGTTTATTAATAATTAAAAATGATTCTAATACTAACTCTTAATATTTTTAATATTTTATGATGAATAAAAAAAAAAGTTAAATAAATATGAACTATTAATTATAATACTATTTTAATACCAGTTAACATTATTTTTTTTTTTTAAATTAATTAAAAATAATTGTTAATAGCAAAAGCAAATTTAATTTTAACTATGGTTATTTTAACATTCATTTTCATACCATTAAATATTAAAGTATTTTAATGTGAATAAAAAAGTTAATTAAAAACAACTTCAGTATGAACTATAAATAATTTTAATATTAATTAAAAATACATTAGTTTAATTAATATTAAAATATTTTAATATTTTACTATGAACTATAGATAATTTTCATATTAATTAAAAATACATTAGTTTAATTAATATTACAATATTTTAATATTCATAAAAATATTTTTAATAGCAAAAGCAACTTTAATTCTATGGTCATTTTAACATTCATTAATACCATTTTAATATCGATTATCAAACAGTTTATTAATAATTAAAAATGATTCTAATACTAACTCTTAATATTTTTAATATTTTATGATGAATAAAAAAAGTTAAATATTAAAAACAACTTTAATATGAACTATAAATATATTAAAATAATTAAAAACAACTACTATTACCTAAAATATTGTAATATCAATCAAATAAAAAGTTTAAAAGACTAAAAGCAACTTTAATATTAACTTTAAATATTTTAAATACGAATTAAAAATAGTTATTAAAATAATTAAAAACAACTATTACCTAAAATATTGTAATATCAATCAAATAAAAAGTTTAAAAGACTAAAAGCAACTTTAATATTAACTTTAAATATTTTAAATATGAATTAAAAATAGTTATTAAAATAATTAAAAACTACTATTACCTAAAATATTGTAATATCAATCAAATAAAAAGTTTAAAAGATTAAAAGCAACTTTAATATTATATAATTAAATAACTATTAATATTAAAACATTTTTAATATCAACAAACTATAAATACTCAATTTTAATATCAACATTATTATGATGATCATATATTATTATAATATTCTGGTCTATAATGCGTCTCATTTCAGGTTGAAGGTTTAAAAGAATCCAAAGCCTTCACAAACCCAACGAAATGAGTTTCTAATGCGCATCACGATGGCTTACGGACCTTCAGGGATCGGATGAAGGCCTGTCGGAAAGCCTTGATGGTGTTGAAGAGCTCGTCCAGCGAGAGCTGAGCCACATCTTCACACAGATACTGAGCCAGATCTCCTTTCTTGTTGTTGATGTTGGAGAAACGCTGGTCCAGAGCTTCACACATCGTCAGGTTCTTCTGCACAAACAGCACAGGAGCATTCAAGAAAACACAGAAACTGGAAAGACGATCTGTTTCCAGTCGAAACACGTGTTTGTACCTCAATAAGGCCTGAAAACTGCTGCTTGACATCCTCCACCGACGAACACACCTTCTTCTCCGCGTCTCTCAGTCTCTTCAGTAGCTGACTGGTTTCTGCTTGAATCGAGTCCAGATTTATGCTGAAATGATGATTGAGAAATGTAATATTCAGATTTTTTTTCTGTCATTTTTTATTCAAACCTGTCTTTAATTTAAACTATATTTAATTCTAAAAAATTATTATAATACGTTTAATAATACAAACATTTTAATTAATAAAAAAAGTAAATCAATAGGCAATAGCTTCTTAATATTAAATTTTTTTATTATTACAATGAAAAACATTTTTAATTACCATTTTGAATATTATATAGTTACATATTGTATAGTCATATAAAGTTTTTAATATTAAACATTTTACTGAATATTAAAATATTTTAATAGGCAGTTGTTTTTAACCAAAAACAGTTTAATTAATGTTTAATGGTAAAACGTAATATTTGTAATTTTGTAAATATTACTCAAGTCAGTAGTCATTTTTTATTAAAACCTGTTTTTAATTTAAGCCATTTTTAATTCTTAACATTTTTAATTATAATACATTTAATAATACAAACATTTTAATTAATAAAAAAAGGAAATCAATAGGCAATAGCTTCTTAATATTAAATTTTTTTATTATTACAATGAAAAACATTTTTAATTACCATTTTGAATATTATATAGTTACATATTGTATAGTCATATAAAGTTTTTAATATTAAAAATATTTTACTGAATATTAAAATATTTTAATAGGCAGTTGTTTTTAACCAAAAACAGTTTAATTAATGTTTAATGGTAAAAAGTCATATTTGTAATTTTGTAAATATTACTCAAGTCAGTAGTCATTTTTTATTAAAACACGTTTTTAATTTAAACTATTTTTAATTATAATGTTTAATAATACAAATAATTTTAATGAATATTAAAATATTTCAATCAAGAGCTAAATTTGTTTTAGTTAATACTGATTATTTAATAATATAAAGTAGTTCTTAATATATATATATTTTTAATTATTACAATGAAAAACATTTTTAATTACCATTTTAAATATTATATAGTCATATACAGTTTAATATTTAAAAATATTTTAATGGATATTAAAATATTTTAATAGGCAGTAGTTGTTTTTTAAATGTTTTTCAATTAATGTTAAAAAGTAATATTTGTATTTTTTTTTTATATTACTTAAAAGTCAGTAGTCATTTGATTAAAACCTGTTTTTTAATTAATATTTTTAAATATTGTACTTTTGTATAATAAAATAATTGTAATGAATATTAAAATATTTGAACCAATAGGCAGTAGTCAATAGCTAAACACCAATTGTTAAACTTTTTTTTAGTTAATATTCTTAATATTAAATTTTTTTAATCATTACAATGAAAAACATTTTTAATAACAATTTTAAATATTATATAGTCATATAAAGTTTTTAATATTACAAACGTTTGAATGAACATTAACATTTTAATAGGCAGTAGTTTTTTTTAAATTAATGTTAAAGTTTTATATTACTTAAATCTGTAGTCATTTTTTATTAAAACCTGTTTTACATTTTTAAATATTACAGTTATATAAATGACATTTTTTAATAGTAAATATAATTTTAATGAATATTAAAATAATAAATCAATAGGCAATATCTAAATAATGAAACAATTATGTGTTTAGGTAACATTAAGTTATTGAAACTTTTTTATTAAAATTACAATGAATACTAAAATATTAAATTAATAAAAGTAGCTGTTTTTAAATCAAATTTTTTTTTTTTAGATCATGTTAATTCAAAATATTATCCAAAAAATAATCCAAAATATTGGTTAATAAAGTTGTTTTTAATATTAAAAACGGTGTTGTGCCCCATGCTCTCAGATGAAGATGTTGTTGTTTTACCCGGCCGCTTTCTCACAGGCCTCAATGTCGTCTGGAAGCTTGAGCAGCTCTGGATGGTTTAATTCAGCTTCCTGGAAAAATCACAAGGTCCACAGACGTTCACCACAAAACCACCAGAGGAACAAGGGCTTTTAATGATTCAATGGAGTCATTCTTCCAAAAATAAAGAGCATTTACTCTCTCTCATGTCATCCTGACCTCACTTTAAACAAGCATCAAATAACATGCTAGAAAAGTGCTTCAGATCGCAGGAAAAATACATTTTTTGGTCTTTTTTCATCCAGCCAGCTCTGAG
Source organism: Cirrhinus molitorella (assembly GCA_033026305.1). Lineage (NCBI taxonomy): Eukaryota > Metazoa > Chordata > Actinopteri > Cypriniformes > Cyprinidae > Cirrhinus > Cirrhinus molitorella. The sequence continues at coordinate 34,812,262 of CM065135.1, forward strand.
ATTATATAAACAAATAATAATTAATATTTTAATATTAATAAATGACAATTTTAAATTAAAATGACCATTATTTAATATTTGAATATTAAAGTGACTGTATTAAAAGCTTTATTAACCAATTAATATTTTAAATGAATGAACTAAAAAATATTTTTGATTACAAACTACCTATTAAAATATTTTTGATACTGATTAAATTAATTAAAAATATTGAATATAATATTTAAATCATAATTTGAATTAAAAAAGTTTAATATTAAGAACTACTTTATATTATTTAAATAATTTCATATTAACTAAACTATTTAGCTGTTGACTATTGAATATTGATTAAAATATTTTAGTACTCACACCTGTTAAAAACAGGTTTTAATTAAAAAAAAAAATACTGACTTTTAATAAATATTTAAAAAAAAAAATAACGAACTATTTTTATTTGAATATTCATTCAAATATTTTTCATATTAAAAGAACTTTATATGACTATATAATATTTAAATTGTTAATCAAAACAGTTTATTGTAATAACTAAAAAATAGTTTAATATTAAGAACTACTTCATATTAATGATTTAAATAATTTTATATGAACTAAACAATTATTTAATTATTATTTAGCTATCGACTATGAATATTGATTAAAATATTTTAGTATTCATTAAAATAATTTTGACTATTAAAAACTTTATATTTATAGAACTATAATATTTAAAAAATAATAAGAATTAAAAATAGTTTAAAAACAGGTTAATAAAAAATACTACTGACTTAATAAATATAAAAAAAACAAATATTAAAATTACTTAAACAGTTTTTAATATTAAAAACATCTTTATTAATTCATATTTTTAATTAACATGAACTAAAAAAAACATTTTTTATTAAAAACAACTACTGCCTATTCAAATATTTTAACATTCATTATATTCATATAACTTAATATTTAAAAAATAATAAGAATTAAAAATAGTTTACAGTAAAAACAGGTTTTAATAAAATAATTATTTTAAAAATAAAAACTGACTTTTAATTAATATAAAAAAAAATACAAATATTATCATTATTTACTAAGCTTTAAAACTACTTTAAACTTCAAACTATTTCAGACTGAAAACAATCAAACTTTTTTGGTCAGGCTTTCTCAAGAAAACTTAAAGTTTAAAGTTTTTTTTTATCTAGTTAAGTTTACATTTATTTAGTTTTAGTTATTTTTTTACTTCAGCTTAAACTAATTGAAAATGAGAAATTTTGCCTAGGCGGTTAACTGAAATTATTATTATTATTATTATTATTGAATAATGATTTTATGGCTTTAATTTTAGTTAAACAGCACGCAAAATGACATTTCTAATTCTAACTGAATTCAGTTTAATTCCATATAATATTTCTATTTAGTTTTTTGATGTGAAACGTCCGCTGTACCTCCAGGATGTGATGTAAGAGTGTGATGCGGCTCTTGTTTGCTTTGGTTTCAGTGAGTTTGAGCAGGGAACTAATCTTGAATCCCTCAGCGTTTCCTGTGTGGCTTCCCTGGAAAAAAAGAAAAATACACAAAATGAGGAACTAAGACACTAAATACAGAAAACAGAGCATGTATCCAGGATCATTTGTGTGTCAGAGCCACAGACGGCTTCTGAATCTCGGCCTGAACAGAGGAACACATCAACAGCTCAGTTTCACGTTTATAAACAAATCTGGCTTTCTTTATTCCAAGCTGATCTAGACAACTACATGGAAACCATCTAAAGTCCTGTTTATCCTACAGCAGTGGAAACTGCATCTCTATATTCAGCCTGTGTGTCCTCTCAAGGTGTACATTTAATTCATTATCATCAGTATATATTGTAATAAATACTGTATTTGAGAAATTATTGTCGTATCTGATTGTATTAGTCTAGATTTTCTGATTGTGATTTTCTTACATAGTTGAGAAAGTTTCCAACGTCGAGGATGAGTTTGCAGAAACTGGGCAGCAGTGAACTTTTCCTGAGATCTGCGGATGACACACACTTCACTGAGTTCAAAAACATCATTTTCATGCATTTATTCATTAATTCTGCAAAAACATTCATTCTGTGTGCATCAAGAAACACTGTTCATTAAACAATGTGTGAAAAACATTAAATGCATTGATGGTTGCAAAATTTAGTGTGAACATCTCATGAACATTTATTTCCTGTATGTGCATTTTTTTTTAAACTTGCAAAACTAATTTCAACAAATAAAATAAGTAGATTAATAATAAAGTAAAAAACAGATAAAAATAGAAAAACTAAATTACACAAACAAAACCAAATGCATCAACAAAAATACAATAAATACAAACTATTTTTTGTGCTATCATTTTCATTTAAATTCCTATGTTTTTACATTTCTCTGTGTAAAGTGCTTTGAGATGTACCTTGAAAGTTTATTATTATTATTAAAATAAATAGAAAAAAACACCAGAGACTACAAAACAATTAAATCAATTAACTAAATAAAAAAAATCTAATGTTTTAAAAAAAAATAAAAACAAATAGAAATAAAACACACAAATGACAACACACGCAATAAAAAAAATATACAAAAAATCTAATTCACAAACGCCACAAAACAACAAAGCAAATAACTCAAAAAAAAAGGATAAAAATGTAAAAACTAAAATAAAAACAAGTAATTAATAAATACAAAATAAATGCACAAACAAAAAACCCAAATAAATAAAAAAAACCCAATGAAACCGAAAACAAATAAAAATTAGATACACAAAAAATACAAATCCACAAACATACAAAAGCAAATAAATGGATAAAAATGTAAAAAACTAAAACAAAATAATAAAAAAAGAAAAAAATAAATACACAAAAAAAAATTAAACAAAAAAACAAACAAACAAACAAAAAAAAAAAACAGTTGAATAAACCAATTAACTAACTAAAAAAAAAAAATTAAATAAAAAAAAAAATACACAAAAATGAATGCACAAAACAAACAAATACATAAAGCAATATCAATAATACAGTAATGCATAAAGCATTAAACAAATAAAATAAATTTAAAAATTGTTTTATAATGTTGGATGTTTTAAAAGCATTTTTTTTTTTTCAACATTTCAGCATTTTTTAAGCGATTGCATATAAACTCGATGCACGAGAATCTCACTGCACGTTTCAAATGTGAAGATGTTAAACCTTGCTCTGCTGAAGATTTTAAGAGCAGAACATGCGATCGGTGGTTTCTACTCACTCTCACAGGCCGTCTCCACCAGCTCCACCTTGGGCTTCATGATGTCCAGCACAGACAGCGTCTCTTCACACAGCAACATGCATTCAATCCTCAGCTGATAACTGATGACACATCAAACAAACTCAGTCCTCCATAATAACAGCTCCTCACGCACAGACAGTAAATCATTAGTGAGAGTTTACCACGGTACAGCCAGCAGTAAGAGGTAAAAGTGGTCCACGTTGGCCAGCTTGTCTGGTTCCCCTTGAAAGGATTTTAAGTTTTCGATCTGGAGAAGCAGAAGGAATCAAGTGAACGCAAAACACTCAAAAAGCAGACGGTGCATGCAACGGTTTTCATTTGCATCAAGGTTTAAGAATAAGAAATACTTGTAAATTTACAATGATTTTTTTTTTTTTTTTGGGAGGTACCTCGTGTTTTTCCGGAAGCAGTTTCAGAAGCTGTTTCAGGGACTCCACGTCGAATCTGGAGCAATCTCCTTTCTGCACCATCGACACGAACTCTTCATTCGAGCTGTTTGAGAGCAAAGCCAATGAATAATCTGAAACACGCGTTCACAATCTCACATAAACACACACTAAACTATCCAAAACGTCTGAGCTTACCACTTGAACTGCTTTAGAAAGATATTCAGGTTCAGATTCTTCTTGGAGTCGATGAAGGAAATCTGAGAAATGGGAGAAAATCGTTCAATGTCTTTCTGTGACATAACAGTTTTTTAAATTCATGTACTTCTTGTCAATTATTCATCAGTGATGTTATTTTAAAGGTCCTAGGAAAAGCATGTTTATTTTTTATTCAAATAATTTTTTTTTTTTAAATGTAATTTTTCAGGATTCTTTTTTTTTTTCCATTAATTGTTTTTCTGGCTAACTTAAAATGTACATTTCATTTTGGTTAAACATTAAATAAATTGTTAAATTGCATGCGTTTTACCAAAATTAAATTTTTGCATTTCTATGAAATCCATTTATTTATTTATTTTTTTTTTACAAATGCAAATTCACAAACCCTCCCCCCAAATTAATTTCCCCCCAACAAAAAAAAAAAAAAAAAATTTAATTAATAAATACAAAAAAGAAATGCACAAAAAACCCAAATAAATAAACACAAACAAAATATAAAATACAAATAAATAAAAACAAATGCACAAAAAAAAACACACAATAAACCAATTAACTAAATGAATAAATAAGTAGATGAAATGTAAAAAACAACCAAAAAAATAAATAAAAATATTGCACAAAACAAACAAATAATAAATAAATAAATAAATAAAAACAATATCAAACAAAAAGATAAAAAAAAAATATATATAATACACAAAACATTAAACAAACAAAATTCATTTTAAAATTGTTTTATTTACATTTAATTTTGGTTAAACATTTAATCAATTGTTAAATTGCATGCGTTCTACCAAAATTAAATTTTTGCATTTCTATGAAATCCATAATTTTCACAAATTCAGTTTTTGTTTTTTTTTTCTAAAATTTTGTACATTTCCCTGTTGTAATTTTTCAGGACTCATTTTTTCCATTACAATTTTTCAGGCTAAATAAAATTTTTGTAATATAAAAACGTGTAAAAAATTATGAAATCACAAGACTTATACAATACAAGTGTTTATTCAATGTTTAACAGATTACATTTTTACATTGCTATGAAATCCATAAAAAAAAAAATTTCCCCAAATTTTTCCCTACAATTTTTCTGGTTAAATTTAAATATGTAAATAATGATAAAACCTACCCATTTTAACAATTTATTAAATGTTTAACAAATTGCATTTTCACATTGCTATGAAATTCCTTTTTTATTTTTTCCCAAGCCGTTTTTATTTTTTGTCGTCATTTTTTGACATTTTTTCAGGTTAAATTAAATTTTAGTAACCAAAAAGCTTTATATGATTTCTGAAGTGTTTAACACTAAATATTCAGTTTTTTAATTTTTAATATTCAGATTCAATTTTAATAGTTTAATTAATTTATAAAATAATCAAAAACATGTCTAATTCATTGAATTCAGAAAACTTTTAACACCTTAATGCATTTATTTTTTTTTAATAGTAATAGAGCCCTATAAATAGATTGTAAAGAGATTCTGTTCGGTGTTTTACCTTTTCCAGATTTGTAACTCAATACAAATTTATATCAAAAACTGCGGTGAGTCCTACTTTCGATTTATGACCGAATTCTGTGATGCAGTCTGGATTTTCAGCATCATAGAAGTCTTATTTTGATACATTTTAAAGAAACACATGTTTGACTTCATCTTAAACCAAAATAACCCCTTTCCCTTTCAGCTGACGTCAATAATCAATGATGTTTCTCAACTGAATCTATTGCTAATGATAAAATCCAGTTCAGCTCTGCCTTTCCTCTCACTGAATATCCTGCAGGTCAGTGCTAAATGTTTCTGTGAAGGCTCTCATACCTCCTTGGGCTCTTTCTTGATCGGAGCGACTGGGTTTTTGTCTTTGGGTTCAGTCAGCGGCAGACAGAAGAGCTGCTCGATGCTGCTGTAATTGGGCTCCAGCGGCGAATCGCTCGAGACGGACGCCCACATCGAAGGACCATCTATCAGAAAACAACAGACGCATTTAGACGTGTGAAAACTAGTTCAGACGTCACACTCACAGATGCTTGCATGCAAAAACATCAGTCCCATCAGTTTCTATCTGATTTAATGGTGCTGCACAACGTCAGAGCTGATTTAACGAACGTTTTTCAGATTCATAGTTTAGTGAAGTAAAGTAAAACAACAACAACAACAAAAAAAATCTGGTAATTTCTTCCATCAAATTCAAGTGAATTTGAATTGTTTATTCTATTATTTTGCTCTTAAGAAATAAACTTGTTCCTACCCCACAAAAAATGCTTTTCTTACTTGGATTTAGAACTAAATGAATGGATACCATGTAGAAAACTAAATTGAAAACAAAACAATAATTAATAAATAAATACAAAAAACTAAAAGCACAAACAAAAAACAAAAATACACAAACAACAGAAAGCAAAAATAAATAAATTAATTAATTAATTAATACAAATAAATATTAAACAAACAAAACGGCAATAAACAAACTTACTAAAATAAAAAGGCAAAAATAAAAACAAAATTAATGCACACAACAAACAAATGAATAAATACATTTTATTTTTATGTTTTTTGTTTTCATTTTAATTTGTTAATTTTGTAATTATTATTATTATTATTATTATTTAAATGTCTAGATTTAACTAGCTGAAATACGAGATTTCTTTTTATATTTAATGTTCTTAATATTTTTAATTCATTGTATTTTATGTTCTGTTTCCATTTTAATTTTAGCTAGTTTTAGTAATTTTGTAATTATTTGATATTCTTTTCAATATCACTATTGTGCAATTATATATAATGTTTTTATATTTCTTTTTTTTCATATTTTCTGTTTTCATTTTAATTTTAGTTGAAGTTTTAGTAATTTTGTAATTTTTTTTTAAATGTCTAAATTTTTAATTTTTTAAATTCTAAATAGCTGAAATACAAGATTTATGTTTTTTTATATCTAACTTTGCTAATATTTTGAATAGATTTTTTGTATATTTTCATTTTTTGTAATTGTAATAGTTTTATTTTTATTTTTTTAAATGTCTAGATTTTGCAACTAGCTGAAATACAAGATTTATATTTCATTTTGCCAATATTTTGAATGAATTTCATACATATTTTCTGTTTTCATTTTATTTTAGTCCAAATTTTTATATATTTTTTAAATGCCTAGATTTTGCAACTAGCTGAAATACAAGATTTATATTTCATTTTGCCAATATTTTGAATTAATTTCATGTATATTTTCTGTTTTCATTTTAATTTTAGTAGGAATTTTTATACATTTTTTTAATGCCTAGATTTTGCAACTAGCTGAACATTTACATTTACATTTAGGCATTTGGCAGACGCTTTTGTCCAAAGCGACATACAGTTGGGAGAACATAGAGCGATTCTTCTTAAGGAGACAAACAGACACAGGCAGTGCTATAATACCAGATTTCAAGTGGTGCTTCAGACAAGTACAAGCTAGAAAGGGAAGGAATAAAGAGATTAATTTTTTTTTTTTTTATGAAATACAAGATTTCATTTTGCTAATATTTCGAATAGATTTTTTGTATATTTTCTGTTTTCATATTAATTTTAGTAATTGTTTTATTTTTAAAATGTCTAGATTTTGCAAATAGCTGAAATACAAGTGTTATGTTTTTTATATTTAATTTTTAAATAGATTTTTTGTATATTTTCGGTTTTCATTTTAATTTTAAATGTCAAAGATTTTGCAACTATAGCTAAGATAAAATGCCTACATTTTTGCATTAATTTTTTTTTATTTTGACATTTAGTTTTTTATATTAAAGTTAATTAATTATTGTGTGTCATTTTTATTAGTTTTTGCTTTTTAACGCCATTTGCTGCAACAAACTGACATGTTTTATTTCTATTATTGTTTTATTTCAAATAACAAATGTATATGCTTTTGATTAACAATATCAAGCCTGGCTATATTTACATTCTTATGCATTTGTCTCGGTGAGAGCCCTGCATGTTCTCAGTTCATGCGTTTTCTGGGAATCCAATCAAGCGTTGGAGCTGTTAGCATTTCTCACCGGTGACTGCTCTGGAGTTGAGCTTCTGCCAGTTGAGTTTCTTCATCCGGAGAGTGGGATACGGGCCGCTCTTCACCGGCGCAGAGTAACACTGGCCAACCGGATAAAACGTACGGGCCACGATCACATCACCCGCTCCTGGAGGAGGAGGAGGAGGAGCAGGAGGCCCGGTTACACCTGAACCCGGAAGAGGAGGTGGAGGAGGAGGTCCCATGCCAGGTAAAGGAGGAGGAGGAGGTGCAGAACCCATTCCTGGAAAAAGAGGAGGAGGAGGAGGAGGAGGAGGAGGAGCACTTCCCATTCCTGGAAGAGGAGGAGGAGGAGGAGGAGGCATCGCTGCTCCTGGTAAAGGAGGTGGTGGAGGAGGTGCAGGAGGAGGTCCAGCTCCTGTTTTCAGAGGTAATGCTGAGAGAGGAGGAGAAGCCATGCTGGGCAGAGGAGGAGGAGGAGGAGGTGCTGCTAGAGGAGCAGATGCAGTCTTTGTGGAAGGAGGTTCCTGGTTTTGGGCTGATCTGCAGGAACACTCCAGTTTGTCGTCTTTGGTCTCCGTCTGAATGGCCTGATTCCTTCTTTTGGACTCGTAACCAGAGACTTCAAAAGAGCCTTTGGACGATTCCTTAGCGAAGACGAGACGCTGCAGGATCTTCTCGCACGAATCCATCTCCGCTGAACGGACAGAGAGAGAAAGCAGTTTAAAACAACACATTTATTGCTTTTATAAGCCAAAAAGAGTACAATAAATAAATTTTTTAACGAACTAAATATGCAATTAAATGTATTTCTAAAAAAGTAAAAATATAAATTTAGCTTTGCATCACTGGAATAAATTACATTTTAAAATATATTCCGATAGAAAACAGTTAATTTAAACTAAAATAATATTTCACAATATTAGAGTTTTTTTAATGTATTTTTGACCAAATAAATGCAGCCTTGATAAGCATAAGAAAAACCTTTAAAAACATTACATTTCTTTAGTATACAAGGTAATGAGCAAGTAAATACGCAGGTAAATGTATAAGTAAATAAGTTTAGTGAAAAAGTAAACATGCATAACAAACTTCTTATTTACATATTTGCTTGCTTGATTTTTTACTTATATACCAGCATGCTTATTTGTACTTAATTTATGCATTTATTTATTTGCTTGTATACTTATACATTCACCTACTATGTACTTATTCACCTTCTTAATTTTTTTTTTATTATTAATATACTTTACATTTTGTATAATATATATACACATTTTGTATATATATAAAAAATATATATTATACAATATATTAATTAATTTATTTATTTTTTTGCTTATTAACCTATATATAAAATCATGATTGTGACCCTGGACCACAAAACCAGTCATAACGGCCCCTTTTTTGAAATTGAGATTTATACATCTGAAACCTGAATAAATAAGCTTTTTATTGATGTATGGTTTGTTGGGACAGGGCAATATTTGGCCGAGATACAACTAAAAAAAAGAAAATAAAATCTAAATATTGAGAAAAATCACCTTTATATTGTCCAAATGAAGTTCTTAAAGCATATTACTAATCAAAAAATGTGTTTTGATATATTAAATGGTAGGAAATGCACAAAATATCTTCATGGAACATAATCTTAATATCCTAATGATTTTTGGCATATAAGAAAAGTTGATAATTTTGACCCATACAATATTTTTTGGTTATTGTTACAAATATACCTGTGCTACTTAAGACTGATTTTGTGGCCCAGGGTCACATATTAAATTTACTTTTTTCATAACATAACATAGCATAGCATTACATTTCGTAACATAACATAACGACATTACACATAGCATAACATTTAACATAACACAACACATAACAACATAACATAGCATAACACATAACACATCACAACAGCTAATCATGTAAAGAGAGAAACTCACAGCTCTGAGCGATCAGTATGGCTCGGTTTGCGAGCGCCTCCAGCGCCTGCCAGATATCCGCTCGCTCCGGACCCAGCAACATCAGCGCCTGCAAGATGGACAACAGCTGCAGAGAAGACGGGAAACTGCTCACCTGCGAACACACGACAGAACACCAGTCACTCGACACGACAAGAGCCAAAGAAAACTGAGAGGTCATCACAGATCTGGAGGACGAGCGATGCTCACCTTGTTGAACAGAGACGAGAAGACGTCCTGATGGTTGCTCATGTCAATTCCTCCATAAAGCCTCAGGAGCTCGTCCTCGTCCTCAGCCATGGCCTCTTCAAACGCCTCACACTGGATGATCAAGTCTTCATCGTCCTCTTCTCTAAAGCATTTACATTTAGTCATTACGCAGATGCTTTTAGCCAAAGCGACTTATAAATGAAGGCAATGGAAGCAGGCAAAATCAACAGAAGAGCAATGATGTGGAAGTGCTTTGACAAGTCTCAGATTTGGTTAATGCAGCATACGTAGCAAGTTTTTTTAATTTTTTTTTTAATTATACAATAAATAAAAGAAAACAAACAGAAAGATAGAATCTTAAAAAAAAAAAAATAAAAAAAATAATAATAATAATATTATTAATTATATTTATATTATAAGAATGTAAATATACATACATACACGCACATATACATAATTTTTTTATATATATAAAAATACATAATATATATAAATAAATATAAATTAATAAACAAATAAATTATATATAGAAATAGAAATATATACATATATAAACAAATAAATATATCTATATAAAAAAATACAAACAAATATCAATAAAAATATATATATAATACAAAAATAATATATATAAATAATTAAATAATATATATAAATTATATATAGAAATAGAAATATATACATATATATAAATAAAATAAATATATCTTATATATAAATAAAAACAAATAAATAAGTGGTGTGTGCATATATATAAGAAGGTAAATAAAAAAAATATAGAAATAAATATAAATATATAGAAATAAATTATATAGCGAAATGTATACACACATACACACATATATATATATAAAAAATAACATAGAAATGTATAAATAAGTGTGTGTATATAAATAAATAAATATACATATCAAAAAATAAATAGAAATATATATAAAAAATGAAATATATTAATATAAGTTAATATAAAGTAAGTTTTGCTTATTAGACCAATTTAGTTACTTTTGAGTTATTTCTCAGGTATGTTCTTGTAAATTAAAAAGTCATGCATTACTTTACTAGTTACCAAAAAAAAAAAAAAAAAAAAAAAAAAAAAAAAAGTTACCTGATTACGCAACTTGCATTACTTGTAACGCATTACCCCCAACACTGATGTTTAAGTATTTTATTAATGCTGCATTGTTTTCATTTCCTTCTAATTTGCTGCAAGTGCATTTCTACTCCTGAAAACGGTTGCACACTGAAGTGAATTCATCTTAAACTCACCTTAACTTTGGCAGCAGGTGAAGCAGCTGTAATCCTGGTGGACAGAAATAATTGTAAAGTCCATGAATAAACCAGAAATAATGCTCGAAAACATCTAATGCTCTGCTGAACAGCTTAGTTGTGTTAAAGCACCAAACAGGAGGCGTGTGCTTGTGTGACAAACAGGTGAACGCAATTAAGACTTGATCAGTTTGCAATTGCATGCTTAGCATACTACTCATACTATTTTTGTAGTATGCAACAGGTATATCATGCACAACCTACGAAATTGGACCAAATTAGCAACAATAGTACAAAGCATACTGTTTAATTTGCTATGGGTCATAAATACTAGGCGGCATTTAGTGCACACTGTGCAGTCAGTAGTATGTTAGGAAAAGGGCTGTGTTCTAAATAGCATACTTGCATGCTACTTTAATTTTTTCTGCAGTATGCAGTAAATAAATGTTACATTTTCTATTTTAAAAATTGTATGCATAGCATGTGCTATGTATGGCTAAATTCAGAAATGCATACTAGTGTACTACTCATACTATTTTTATGGCAGAAGCAGTAAAAGTAGGCGTCTCTGAATTCAGCATTTGTATAGTTGAAAGTACCAATGAACTCCTTGCGCATCTTGTCTCTCTGGCGCAGACCGTCGGCGCTGAAGATCAGGGCGTTTATGACGCTCAGAAGAGTCACCATGTAAGGCACGTTATCAGTGGATTGGAGTTCATTCATAATCACACTGAAGCGATACTGCTGCATCTTCACAGACTGTTTGAAAAACACATGTCATGTACACTTTATATTGGGCTTGTTTTAGATATTAGAACATTTTCGGTCAACATTTGCACTAAAACAAGGCTTTAAAACTTAGTTTGATGCATCAGGCTTAATAAGAAAATGACTGTCTAATCAATACATTTGCTAAAGGCCAAATATGCATGCATAAGATTTATATCTCTGATTTATATAAAGTTCAGTTAATACAGCTGCTCGATTAAAATACTGATAAATAATCTTCTCACACTGCAAAATAAAGAAATAAATAAATACATAAAAATAAATAAAAACAAACAAACAAACAAATAAATAAATACAAATTTCTAAACATTCTTCAATCAAGATACATTAAGGTCTTGTTTTCTATTTAAACTCTGTTTCCTAAAACAAGAAAAATACCTGCCAATTGAGTAAGAAAAATAAAAATTAAACAAAACAAGACCAGACTACTTTTCTTAAAATATTAGTACATTACATGTTAAATCTGTTAAATCTTAAATACAAATTAAATCTGTATCTAACAGTATCTTTAAGTAATTAAATGAATAAATAAACGGAAATGAAAGAAAGCTAGTGAATGCATAAATAAAGAAGCATGTAAATATATAAGTAAATAAAAGCAAGTAAATATGTAGAGAAATATACAAAAGAAACAAGCAAGCAAATACAGTTAAGGTTCAAAAGTTTACATACACCTTTCAGAATCTTCAAAATGTTAATTATTTGATCAAAATAAGTGGGATCATGCAAAATGCATGTTATTGTTTATTTAGTACTAACTTGAATAAGATTTTTACACTTAAAAGATGTTTACACATAGTCCAAAAGAGAAAATAATAGTTGAATTTATAAAAATGACCCCTGTTCAAAAGTTTACATCCCCTTGATTCTTAACACTGTGTTGTTACCTGAATGACCCACAGCTGTGTTTTTTTGTTTAGTGATTGTTTAGTTGCTCCATGAGTCCCGTTTGTCCTGAACAGTTGAAGAAATATCCTTTAGGTCCCACAAATTCTTTGGTTTTCCAGCATTTTTGTGTATTTGAACCCTTTCCAACTGACTGTATGATTTTGCGATCATCTTTTCACACTGAGGTCAACTGAGGGACTCATATGCAACTATTACAGAAGGTTCAAACACTCACTGATGCTCCAGAAGGAAAAAACATGCATTAAGAGCCGGGGGGTGAAAACTTTTGAACAGAATGAAGATGTGGACCTTTTTCTTATTTTGCCTAAACATTTTTTTTTTTTCATTTAGTACTGCCCTTCAAAAGCTACCGAATATACTTACATGTTTCTCAGTAGACAAAATAAGTTACATTTACCCTGATCTTCAAATGTCAAAAGTTTTCACCCCCCGGCTCTTAATGCATGGTTTTTCCTTCTGGAGCATCAGTGAGTGTTTGAACCTTCTGTAATAGTTGCATACGAGTCCCTCAGTTGACCTCAGTGTGAAAAGATGATCGCAAAATCATACAGTCAGTTGGAAAGGGTTCAAATACACAAAAATGCTGGAAAACCAAAGAATTTGTGGGACCTAAAGGACTTTTCTGAAGAACAGCAGGCAGTTTAACGGTTCAGGAGAGTGAAATATCTTATTCAGGTCAGTATTAAATAAAAAATAACATGCATTTTGTATGATCCCTCTTATTTTGCAGATTCTGAAAGGGGGATGTAAACTTTTGACCTCGATTGTAAATAAACAAAAGCATATGTATCTTGATTTAAGAATGTTCAGTGATTTTTGTACTGGAAAACCAAACAAAAATACTGAAATAAACCTTGTGCAGAAAGAAAGCTATTCCTAAAGTCCTAAAAGTCTATTTAGCAGCTACAGTGTGTGGTGTTTTGTGTTTTTACCCACATGCTGACATATTAAGAGCTGAAATCCATCACAAACGGTCGGAGGAGGCTCATTTGAGCCGCATGTTATCTGTCTCAGCTGAGCACTTCAGTTCAAAACTCACTGTCTGACCTGATACCGATCCATGAACTGATCCAGATGGAGAAGCATGAATTATAGAATCATAAAATCGCATGGACACTTGCCTTGTAATGGTCCAGAGCATCTAAAGCGAGTCTGTGTCCCTCTGAGGAGAACATGCTGAGGGCTGCCAGCAGCTCAAACACCTGCTTCTTCACCATAGTGTTGGATGTATCCAAAGCTGGAGGGAAAGGGAAAGGAAATACAGTGTTTTTAGCTTCCTCCTCCATCATATGAGCTTCCTCCTCCATCTTTTTGTCCCTCTGCATATTAAGGATGTGTTAGCAGCTCATTTTTGGCAGACGTAATGTGAACTTTGTACTTCTGATGGTTAAAAAAAACAGCCAAAGCATGTGATAGGTGTGAAGATTGTGCAATGTAGATACTGTGAGCAAAGCTTTGGAGGAATGTGTGTTTTCTGAATTTATCTTGTCTACTGGATAGTTAGTGCGCCGTTTTAAAGGAACAGTTCAGCCTAACGCTTCTTTTGGATGTGGAAGAAGCGATTGCGTGGCTTCGATAGGCTCGTGTTTTGGATTGTGAATGCATGCATCCTCAAAAGAGAAGCGTGAAAGAAATTAATGCGGGTTTGGAATGACTTGGGGTGAGTAAATGATTATTGGGTGAACTAAGCCTGAAATTATAGTGAATACAATTTTTTTTTTTTTTTTTTTTTTTTTTTTAAATGGAAGAATTTACTGAACATTTTATTGCACATAATTTTGAGATAAAAAGTCAAAATTATGACTTACTAACTCATTTATGACACATAATAATTTTGAAAAAGTCAAAATTTTGAGATAAATAGTCAAAATTATGAGAAAAAGTCAATTATGAGATTAAAAAAAGTCATAATTATGAGATTAAAAAGTCTAAATTATACGAAAAAAGTCAAAATTATGACAAGTGAATTTGGAGATAAAAAAGTCATAATTATGAGATAAAAAGGCATATTTATGAGAAGTAAATTATGAGATAAAAAGTGAAATTATGACATTAGTGAACTGAGATAAAATGACGATGAGATAAAAAGTCAACATTGTGACTTTTGTGAACAAGTGAATTTTGACAAAAACTAATAATTATGAGATAAAAGTAATAAATGACAAGTGAATTTGGAAATAAAGTCATAATTATGAGATAAAAAGTCAGCATTATGAGAAAAAAGTGAATTATGAGATAAAGTCATAATTATGAGATAAAAAGTCAACATTATAAGTGAATTTTGACAAAAAACCAATTATTAAAAGACAAAAAGACAATTATGTGATAAAAAGTCAACATTATGTTATTTTGACATTATTAAGTGCATTTTGACAAAAAGCAATAATTATGAGATAAAAAGTAATAAGTGAATTTGAAGATAAAACAAGATATAATTATGAGATAAAAAGTCAAAATTATAAGAAAAAAGGCAAAATTATGACAAATGAATTTTGAAAAAAAAAAGTGATAACTATAAAAAGTCAGCATTATGAGAAAAAATGTCATTTATGAGAAGTAAATTATGAGATAAAGTCATAATTAAGAGATAAAAAGAAATTATGACAGTGAATTGAGATAAAAAAGACAATTATGAGATAAAAAGTGAACATGATGACGCAGAAGTCAGTGGATTATGAGATAAAAAGTCACAATTATGACATAAGTGAATTGAGATTAAAAAAAAAAAAAAAGAAGAAGTCATAATTATGAAATAAAAAGCCCAAATTATGACAAAAGTGAGTTATGAGGAAAAATGCAGAAACAGTGAGCAATGCTTTGGAGGGATGTGTGTTTTCTGAAGCATCTCCAATTATTTGATTTTATTAAAAATAAAATGTTTTTAAATGGTTCACTTCTACAGAACTTTATCTATTTTTATTACAAAAAAAAAAAAAATAATAATTAAAGGGTCCTATGAAATCCATTTATTTCCAAAAAAAAAAAAAAAAAAAAATTCAGTTTAAATTTTCTATACTCTGTTTTTTTGTTTTAACCAAAAAGCCCTCAATATGATACAGTAAGAGTGTCTTTACCCTGCGACAGCTTGCGCACATATCCCTCATTATCCACGATGAAGTGGATCCCGGCGGACGAGTTCATCACTGCTCTGACGCAGTTCACGCAGGTCAGCTGCAGAAGCGCATCTGCGATTCGGGAGCATCCGCGTCCGGAAAGACGGTCCAGAGCCTCCAGCAGCAGGTCGAGGCCTGAGAGCTCCAGGAACTGCACCATCCAGGTCTGATCGCTCTTCTCCAGACGCTTCTTCAGGCCTGAGTAGTTGACCACAGTGGGCACCTGCAGCAGACGGATGCACAGCTCGGCGTCTGCGCTCTCCAGATTGGCCTCCTGCGAGCCGTCCGAGTCCTGAGACGAGCCCAGACGACCCCGAACGGCTGCCCACTTCTTCTGCGCGCCGTCTGACTTTCCAGACATGATGATGATGAGGATGATGATGATAGATGATAGATGAAGGTCCTATGAAGGTAAAAAGCAGACAATATAATTAAACAATAATAATATTAGCTTAATTCAGATTAAGAGGAACTTTTAATAAAAATGTGGTTTAACTTGAAGAAATTATGACAAAAACTATATAGCTATTGTACAGCAAAAAGCACTTCTCAAAGCAATAGCCATATAAATATAAAATATCATTTATTTTAAACATTTACATTTATCTTAAACATTTTTATTCAAATTTTCTTAAATATATTCAAAATTCTTTAAACATTTTTTATTATTATTTGCACAAGAAAACTTGCACACTGTATAAAATGAAATGAATAAAAAAAATCATTCCTTACAATAATAAAAATAATAACATTTATTTAAAAAATTGTTATTGTGTAATTATTATTATTAATTATCATTAATTATTAAGGCATTGTGCAACAGAACTTATATACTGTATAAATAAATAAAACCCTGAAAAATAATTAATAAAATTAATAAAATTAAAATACAATTATTTTATTATATTCCTTATAATAACAATAATAATAATAATAATAATAATAATGTATTTAAAAATTGCTTTATTACTATTATTATTATTTAATTAAGCCACTGCAACAGAACTTGTATACTGTATACATTAAAGACAATAAAAATAATTCAGTTTTTATGATATTCTTATAATAATAACAATTTATTAAAATAAATATTTGCTTTATTATTACTACTACTATTATTATTATATTACTACTATTATTTTTATTAATTATTAAGGCACTGTGCAACATAAGTTGTATACTGTATAAATTAAAAAATAGAAAAAAATACAATTTAATACAATAATACAATTTATTTTAAAATTATTTGCTTTAATATTATTATTATTATTATTATTGAATTAATTATTAAGGCACTGTTCAGAACTTGTATACTGTATAAAATTAAAAAAACGTTTTTATATACCTTAATATATAATAATAATAATACTAAATAATAATCAATGCAATGTTTTACATTTTATTATTGTTCTTATTGTTATTATTAAATAAGAGACTGTACAACAGAACTTGCATAGTGTATAAATTAAACCAGATGAAAATATTGTTGAATAATAATAATAATAAAAGTAATAATAATAATAATAATAATAATAATTATTATTATTATTATTATTAAATTATTTGGTTTCTATGATATTCTTATAATAATAATAATAATAATAATAAATTATTATTATTATTATTATTACATAAATTAAATGTTCTTAGAAATTTTACTACTGTTAGAATGATTTATTTATTTTATTTTATATTTATACAATTATTATTATTATTATATAAATAATAAAACCAATATATATTTTCATCTAGTTTAATTTATACCAATAAATTACATTAATTGTTCATTTATAATGTGACAAAAATTGCAGTGTTTTATGCCATTTTAAATTGTTATAATTTCATGAGATTACGATTTAAAAACTTGATTAATCTGTTAAAGTTTAAAGAATTAATTTCTTTAGACACTACTTTTTTAGAATGAATATCTTAAAACACAGAATCCAGGAAAAATAAAATGGAAAACAGAATTATTAGAGTTATTTTCTGTGCATTTGCTTCTAGTAAAACATAAAGCAACATCTGGCAAGCATAAAGACACATGCTTTGAGGACATCTTAAAACAAAAGATCAAAACCAGGCTTGGAGATGCAGGAAGGTCAGAGCGTCTATCAGAAAAGCCCATATTTCGAGGAAACAAGAGCCAAGAGTTACAGGAAGCAAGGCTAAAACAGCAGCTCAACACTTTGCTCAATCCAGAGGAATTGATGATCCGTTTAGACTTGCAAAACCACACGGCTTCAGACTTTCCTGGCATATTTCACAATGACTCGTTATCTGAGCTGTTCTGGGATCAGCAGACTCAGAAAGAGGCTTTCTATGGCAAGTGTCAGCATGAAGCTTATTTTAATTCACAGGTTTAAGCATTTTTTATATTAACTGTGAAGAAAACAGGTTCTTTTTAATTGCAAAATGATTGTGTGCTTTCTTAAGCATGTTCAGATCTATTCCACATCACTGTAAGTAAACAAAAGCTCAAAGCTTTGTCTGAACACACCCTTCAACTCAACAAACACAGGAATCTCCCTAACATACAGACAAAGATGACATATTTTATTGATCTCACAATGCAGAAGGTCAGAAAGTCACATGAGGTTCATGTACACAACAAAATATACTCCAAAAATAAGCTTTTGGATCAATTGCAAACAGCTACTTTGAAAATAAAAAATCTGCATTATTTAAATTAAAGTTGCTGTGTATTAGAATGGTTTCTGAAGGATGATAAAAATTCAGATTTGATTACAGGAATAAATTACAGTTTAACAGATATTCACATAGAAAACAGATATTTTAAATTGTAAAAATATTTGACCTTTTTACTGTGTTTTAACCAAATAAATGCAGTTTTGGTGATTACATTTTCTGCATCAATTTCAAATAAAAGGCATTAAATTATGCAATTTTATGTGCAATATTGTTCAAACGTATATTTTTAAATATTTATTAAAGGAATTAATATATTTATTCAGTAAAGATACATTAAATTGACAAAAAGTGACAGTAAAGAAATGTATAATGCTACCAAATATTCCCATTTTACATAAATGCTATTTTTTTAATTATTTAATCATCAAAAAATCCTGAAAAAAATTTTTAAATAAAATGCATGACAATTTTTTTAATGAAATATTGTGCAGCACAACTGTTTTCATGATCAGAAATGTTTGTTGAGCAGGAAATCAGTATATTAAAATGATTTGTGAAGGATCATGTGACACTGAAGACTGGAGTAATGATGCTAAAAGTTCAGATTTGATCACAGGAATAAATTGCAAAAATATTTGACCTTTTTACTGTGTTTTAACCAAATAAATGCAGTTTTGGTGATTACATTTTCTGCATCAATTTCAAATAAAAGGCATTAAATTATGCAATTTTATGTGCAATATTGTTCAAACACATATTTTTAAATATTTATTAAAGGAATTAATATTTTAATTCAGTAATAATGCATTAAATTGATAAAAAGTGACAGTAAATAAATGTATAATGCTACCAAATATTCCTATTTTAAATAAATGCTATTTTTTAAACTATTTATTCATCAAAAAATCCTGAAAAAAAAAAAAAATGCATGACAGTTTCCATGAAATATTGTGCAGCACAACTGCGTTCAACATTGACAATAATCAGAAATGTTTCTTAAGCAGCAAATGGTTTCTGAAGGATCATGTGACACTGAAGACTGGAAAAATGATGCTGAAAATTCAGATTTGATCACAGGAATAAATTGCAGTTTAACAGAAAGCCATTTTAGCCACAGCCATTTTAAACTGTAAAAATATTTCACATTTTTACTGATGTGAAATCAAATGAATGCAGCCTTGGTGAGCAGAAGAAAGCAAAATATACTTAGTATAAGCCTCTGAAGAATGTGTGAACAGCAGCCTTGAAGAACAAAAAAAAATGCAATTTTATGTGAATTTATGTCATATTTATAAAATAAATTAATATTTTTAATTCAGTAAGGGTGCATTTCAAATAAATGCTATTTTTAAACTTTCTATTCATCAAAAAATAACAATAGAACAATAGAAATCCCATTGTGTTACAATTTTGTTGGCACAGAATTGTCAAGAAAAAAATGCCACAAAAAGCTAATTTTCCTGTAATAATCCTTTTAATAAACTAACGAAATCACACTATACTGCATTTTTGAGTGGAATTATCAAGAAAATAATGTTGCAAAAATCACATTTTCCTTCATTTTACTTCAAAAATCATGATTTTAATGGTTTACCTATAAAATCATATTGCATTGTTATTTTTTGGAATTAAGTTATCATAAAAACAATGTCAAAAAAACTAAGTCTCCTTTAATAATCAGTTTAACATTTTAGTTATAAAATCCCAATGCACTGCTATTTTTATAGATGGAATTATTAAGAAAAAAGCAAATGTTACCTTAATAATCATTTTAATATGTTAACTTAAAAAAAATCCCATTGCATTGCATTTTTTGGAGTGAAATTATCAAGAAAATAATGTCACCAAAAGTGAATTGTCCTGTGATAATCATTAAATTTTTTTAATTTATAATAACTTTAATAAAATCCTATTGCATTGCATTTGTTTTGGAGTGAAGTTTTCAAGAAAATGATGTCGCGAAAAGCACATTTTCCTTTAATAATTATTTTCATTTTTACTTTTAAAAATCCCAATGCATTGCTATTTTTAAAGATGGAATTATTAAAATATATTCCCATTAAAAATCAATGCTATTTTTCTTTTACTTTCTATGCATAAAAAAAAATCCTGAAAAAAATAAAATGCATTATTATAAAAATAAATGTCTTTAATTTTTCTTTAATAATCATTTGAACATTTTAGTTATAAAATCCCAATGCATTGCTATTTTTAAAGAAAAAAGAATCACAAAAAGCAAATGTTACATTAATAATCATTTTAAAAAATCCCATTGCAAGACAATAATGTCACAAAAAGTTAATTGTCCTGTGATAATCGTTTACATTTTTTAATTTATAATAACTTTAATAAAATCCTATTGCATTGCATTTTTATTATTTAGATTTTTACTTTTGTTTCTTGATGCAGCAAATGAGCCTATTAGAAAGATTTCTGATGATCATGTGACACTGAAGACTGAAATAATGATGCTAAAAATTCAGCTTTGATCACAGAAATAAATTCCACTTTAACAGATATTCACATAGAAAGCAGCAATTTACAATTATAATATTATTTCAGATTTTTACTGGTGCGCAGAAGAGACTTTCTTTTCGAAATCAGACGTTTAAAATGCATTACAAGCGTATTTGGGGATGCTCGCTGACTTTGTTAAACACTTGAGTGCTTGGATGAAAAGCACTGCAGTGCATTGCACATGCATCTGCTGATTCAACACGATCTCCACTGTTTATCTGATGATCTTACACAAAACACACCAAACCCAGCGCTGGAATCCGTCCCATCAGCCACAGCGGGACGTCCTGCAGGGATTTACTGCCGACAAAAGAGCGCTTATGCCACAGCGAAGCTAAACAAAAGTGCCAGAGCATCTTTGGCACTGGATTCAATTTTCCTTCTTCTACCCCAGTCTGTTTTGACCAAGGGAAAGTCAAAGAGATGCTTTATTTAGCCAGATAGAAAAAGCTATTTTGGATGTCTGGCTTTCGGGAAAGTTGGGCATATTTGGACTTGTTTCGTCTCTGGATGCCATTTAATTAAAACAAACACCAACAGAACAAGAAATTACAAGATAAGTTCAATTACGACACCCTGAAGCACCTGAAGCTAGGGCTGTGCAATTAATCGAAGGCGATTGTCATGCGCATGTTGTCAGTGAAGCCGGTTGTGTAATCAGCAGTAAATCTCCAGCACCTGTGTTCAGGTGGAACGGCATGTAGTACACAGAGCCGTACTTCATAGAAAAGACACGCTTAATCGTGTTCATTATCGCAAACGATTTAATCGATCGATTATGAAATCGAAAGAAATCGTTTGCGATAATGACAGCTGTTTGCGTAGCTTCTCAGTGAACTACGGCTCTGTGTAGACATGCTGCTATACCTGAAAGCATGTGAAACTATCACATTTAATAACGTATTTACTCCAAACTCACTTCATAATATAATATTTATATCAGTCGAGTGTTTGAAATAAATCTTTCTGTGAGATAGTACAGCTTTTTTACACAGAATAACGCACGAACAGTATTCTATGCAGTGATAAAGGCATTACATTATTATATACTGTATTGTAAGGAAAATTATAATAAGAAGTCAGATAAACCATATATCGTTGTAGTCGTTGGTTTATTAGTCACGTTGAATTAATGAAAGCAGTCAAATCTTGTTTATTCAGCTGCAGCGATAGCAAAGACGCATTTACCAAGTTTCTTCTTCTGGCGTATTTTGAGTTTTCAGCGTGAGAATGACAGCGCCCTCTGGCCTTCGGATGAAGATTTACTGATCACGGATCCGCGCTTTACTAAAAGATACGCATGACAATCGCAGCTTTCGATTAATCGCGATTTCGATTTCACTTCAATTAATCGAACAGCCCTACCTGAAGCTGATACAAATCTATTCAAATGCACAATCTGGAGAAATAGCAGTCAAGCTGTATGTTAACTGAGCTCAGATAAGGCAAAAACACTCCCTTTCTGAACAAATTGCGCAAACGCTCATGCAAGAATCTCAGCGTGAATGTCAAGAATGTCCTTCACACAGACCCTCGAATGTCTTTAGCACACAGTCACACACTTTAGTCAGGAAGGAAAGACTTCTTACGTGAAGGGAAACTCACAGAACAATACGACTTCTCACTACTGCGGTGGTCATTTTCCCTGAAAAGTGAACTGCACAGAATCATAAGATCAGCTCATATTTGGACCCAAAATCAAGCAGAGAGAAACAGGGAATTATATCTAAGCATATTTTTAGGATGATTATTTTCAAGACAATTTTATTATAATGCTGTTTTTTTTTTTTTAGATGGAGTTATCATGTCACAAAATGCACATGTTACTTTAGTAATCATTTTAATATTTTAACTTCCATAAAATCTCATTGCATTGAATTTTTGGAGTAAAATTATTAAGAAAATAATGTCACAAAAAGCACATTTTCCTTTAAATATATTTAATATATTTTACCTATAAAATCACATTGCATTGCTGCTTTTCGAAATGGATTTATCAAGAAAAAAGTGTCACACAAAAGCCAATTTCTCTTTAGTAATCATCTTAATATTTTGACTTTAAAAATACCAATGCATTGCTATTTAAGATGGAATTATTTAAAAAAAAAAACAAGAAAAAAAAACGCATTGCATTTTTTGAGTGAAATTATCAAGAAAATAATGTCACAAAAAGTTTTCATTTAATAATTATTTCATTTTTTACTTTTAAAAATTCCAATGCATTGCTATTTTTAAAGATGGAATTATTAAGAATAAAAATTGCCACATAAAGCAAATTTTACTTTAATAATCATTTTAATATTTTGAATATAATCTATATCTATATATATATATATATATATATATATATATATATATATATATATATTTATGAACTTAAATTAAATCCTATTGAGACTTTTTACGTGAAGGGATACTCACAAAACAATACGACTCTACTGCGGTGGTCATTTTCCCTGAAAAGTGAACTGCACAGAATCATAAGATCAGCTCATATTTGGACCCAAAATCAAGCAGAGAGAAACAGGGAATTATATCTAAGCATATTTGTAGGATGATTATTTTCATGACAATTTTATTACAAAGCGTGTTTCAATGCTGTTTTATTTTTGGGATGGAGTTATTACAGAAATAATGTCACAGAACGCACATTTTATTTTAGTAATCATTTTAATATTTTAACTTCCATAAAATCTCATTGCATTGAATTTTTGGAGTAAAATTATTAAGAAAATAATGTCACAAAAAGCACATTTTCCTTTAAATATATTTAATATATTTTACCTATAAAATCATATTGCATTGCTATTTTTCAAAATGGATTTATCAAGAAAAAAAGTGTCACAAAAAAGCCAATTTCTCTTTAGAAATCATCTTAATATTTTAACTTTAAAAATACCAATGCATTGCTATTTAAGATGGAATTATAAAAAAAAAACAAGAAAAAAAAAAACGCATTGCATTTTTTGGGAGTGAAAAAAGCTAATTTTCCTTTAATCATTTTAACATTTTACTTATAAAATCCCAATGCACTGCTATTTTTAAAGATGGTTTTATTAAGAAATAATGCCACAAAAAGCAAATATTACTTTAGTAACCATTTTAATACTTTAACTTCAATAAAATTCCTTTGCATTGTATTTTTGGAGTAAAATTATTAAGAAAATAATGTCATAAAAATTACATTTTCCTTTAATAAGCATTTTAACAGTTTATCTATAAAATCATATTGCATTATTATTTTTTTTAAATGAAGTTATTATGAAAATAAATGTAAAAAAAAATTCCTTTTTAATAATGACTTTAACATTTTAGTTATAAAATACCAATGCATTGCTATTTTTAAAGAAGGAATTATTAAGAAAAAAATTGACAAAAGGCAAATTTTATTTTAATAATCATTTTAATATTTTACCTTCAATAAAATCCCTTAGCATTGTATTTTTGGAGTAAAATTATTAAGAAAATAATGTCACAAAAATCACATTTTCCTTTAATAATCATTTTTACCTATAAAATTGTAAGTCATTATGTAAAAAATAAAAAAAAATTATTTTTAATAATCATTTTAACATTTTAGTTATTAAATCCCAATGCATTGCTATTTTTAAAGATGGAATTATTAAGAAAAAAAGCATTTTACTTTAATAATCATTTTAATATTTTAACTTCAGTAAAATCCCATTACATTGCATTTTTGGAGCGAAATTATTCAGAACATTTTCCTTTAACAATCATTTAAAAATTTTAACATTAAAAATCCCATTGTGCTCCATTTTGTTGGAGTGGAAGACAATAATGTCACAAAAAGCACATTTTACTTTAATAATCATATTAATATTTTAACTTCAATAAAATCCTATTACATTAAGCTTTTGGCATAAAAATGATCAAGAAAATAATATTTCCTTTAATAATAACTTTAACAATTCCATTGCATTAATATTTTTTGGGGATGAAACTGTCATCAAACTGAAATCTCACAAAAAAAATTTTATTATATTATATTAAAAATCCCATTATATTACATTATCAAGAAAATAATATTTCCTTTAATAATCCTTATAATATTTTAACTTTAAAAATCCAATGGCACTGATGTTTTTTGGGGATGAAACTGTCATGAAAATCTCACATTTTTTTAAATAATCATTTTAACAATAAAAATTTAGTTTGGAGTGAAATTATCAAAATAATAATAATAATAATAATAATGTCACAAAAAGCTAATTTTACTTTTGCTTTTTCTTTAATAATCTACATTTAATAAAAACATATTGCATTGTTATTTTTGGGGGGGATGGTGTCACAAAAAGCACATTTTTATTCAATAATAAACAATTTATAAACAAAATAGTGTCACAAAAATAATCACATTTTCCTTTAATAATCACTTTAATATTTTAACTTTAAAAATCCCATTGCTTTGCTATTTTTGTGATGGAACTGTCAAGAAAATCATCTCACGAGAGCAAAATAAATAAATAAATGTATGAATCCTGTTAAAAACTGGACCTTTCTGGTGACTGTCAAGAATTCAATGATTTATTTCCAAAGGTTATTTGACAGTAACGGCTTTGAGCAGATATAGTAAAGCGCCTTCTCTGTGTCGACCTTGATAAAGCTCCTCTGTGAGGTCAGACTCTCTCAAGGGTGATGATAACCTACATTTGAACTACAATCACAAACCTGCAAACAGGAAAATCACCCATAAAGCACTCCTCTACAGATCATATTTGGCTCCTTTAGTTGAGTGCAAAAGCACAGGCCATATAAGTACAGACATTTCATATAAACACACTGCAAACGCCGGAATGTGTGACTTATTAAGAGCGTCATTAGAAATAGTGTGGATTTATCACATTTCCTCCTTTTCTGGCTGTCACGCTTATACATGACACAATCTAACGGGACAAACAGCAGCCGTTTCCTGTGAAATGCAAATAGGACGCTTAATAACCACTTACATAAAATGACAGAATGATAACAGCACACAGAGCAATGCACTTTTGTTTTTCATAACTGAATGCATTATTTAATTTAGCAGCCAACCTCTCACTTTATTATATCATCAACAGGAGTTGAGAGAATTATATAACAATATTATGCAAAAAAAAAAAACACAATGCATTGCATGAGATCCAACTTTCCCAAGCCTTAGTGCATAAATGTCATGCCTTAAGCAGACACACCTGACTAAATCAATAATTACAGTAATTGACAAGAAAACTACAATAATCTGCTGTTATTAGTGTCTACAAAAAAGAACACTTTTTCTTTAATAATAATGCAGAGTTTTGACTTTAAAATCATATGCAATACTATTTTTTGGAAGGAATTGTCAAGAAAATAATGGTGCTAAAAACACATTTTATTTTAATAGTAAATTTAACATTTTAACTTAAAAAAAATGTGATGCATTGTTATTTTTGGGATGGAATTGTCAGGAGAATAATGCTACAAAAAGCATTAAAATTTTGAAAATGTCACAAACTACTTATTTTCATTTAATAATCAATTTAAGATTTTAATTTTGAAATCATGCTGCATTGCTATTTTTATTTGCAAGTAACTGTACATAAAAAAAAATCACAAACAGCACATTTTCATTTAATAATCATTTTAAGATTTTGATTTTAAAATCATATTGCATTGATATTTTTATGTAAGGAATTGTAAATAAAAAAAGTCATAAACAGCACATTTTCATTTAATAATCATTTTAAGATTTTTAATTTTAAAATCATATTGCATTGCTATTTTGGGTAAAGAATTGTACATAAAAAAAAACTTTACAACAGCACATTTTCATTTAATAATCATTTTAAGATTTTAATTGTAAAAACATAAAATAGCAATGCAATATGGAAGGAATTATAAATAAAAAAAATTAAGCAGCACATATTCATGTAATAATAATTGTAATATTTTAATTTTAAAATTATATTGCGTTGCTAGTTCTGGTTAAGGAATTGTAAATAAAAAATGTCGTAAACAGCACATTTTCATTTAATAATCATTTTAAGATTTTAATTTTAAAATTATATTGCATTGCTATTTTTATGTAAGGAATTGTAAATTAAAAATGTAATAAACAGCACATTTTTATTTATTAATCATTTTAAGATTTTAATTGTAAAATTATATTGCATTGCTATTTTTATGTAAGGAATAGTAAATTAAAAAAATGTCATAAACAGCATATTTTCATTTAATAATCAATTTAAGATTTTAATTTTGAAATCATGCTGCATTGCTATTTTTATTTGCAAGTAACTGTACATAAAAAAAATCACAAACAGCACATTTTCATTTAATAATCATTTTAAGATTTTGATTTTAAAATCATATTGCATTGATATTTTTATGTAAGGAATTGTAAATAAAAAATGTCATAAACAGCACATTTTCATTTAATAATCATTTTAAGATTTTTAATTTTTTATCATATTGCATTGCTATAAAAAGTTAATATGTTAAATTTACTATTAAAATAAAATGTTTTTAGCACCATTATTTTCTTGACAATTCCTTCCTAAAAAAATAGAAGAGTCAATTTTTACATTATTAAAGGAATTATTGTCATTTGGATTCATTTTTTTGTAGATGCTAAATAAAAAAAAACTTTTTTCTATAATAATTATACCTTTAAAAATCATATTGCATTGCTATTTTGGGGGGCTGAATTGTAGTAATTGTGCAAAAATACCACATTGCTACAGTAAAACTGCAATAATGCATGCAGTAAAAGCCAGGTTTTTACACTGTTAAAGGTTCCATATTAATTTAGTAGTAAAAACACTCATAATAACTACTAATGATATCCATAAGAAAAAAAACTATATTTTTATTTACTAAAAGTATAAAATATTGAATGCAAATAATGCCTTCTCTTTGCAACAGCACTTTCTGAATACAAACACTTTAATTCTTGTATTTTGTCTTCAAATATGTGCAAACAAAGTCTGAAAGACCTAATAAGAGTTCATACAGCTGCATTTCAGCACAACATCTGCTTCATATTAAGACCCTTTCTAAACTCCAGCATTAACATTAAGCAGCAAAAGCACTGGGGCTCTTCAGAAAGCCTCTCCACCTCCACATCTGATTGCTGTTGTCCATCTGATCTCCTGAATACATCGCCCACACTGATGCATTTACACCCACACAGTGAAATAAAGCACAGTCTGTGACAAACAGCTCAAGACTGAAGAGGACAGCATGTCTTACAATGACGAGAAGCATCATTAAATCACCTTTGCATAGTTAATATGCGCGTTGTTTACATTCTAAACTCATGCAATGACAAACAAACACGTTCGTGAGACTGATTTCAGCTGATGTTTGGCTTCATCTGACAAACAAACGCTACATTGTTTCCATATTCAGATCAATAAACAATAGCTGTTTTGCCGACAGTCCAGCTTCATCTCCAAAACATGGCGATTTTTCCTCCTCAGCGCCATATTCACGATGTATAGCCACCGTTCACCGAATCACTACTAAGGTAACACTTCAGATTTGTGTCTTAAACTAGGTTTTTACTTCAAGTCAGATGTGTTTTTACGCTGAAAGTGGAATCTTTAAGACCCTAAATTAGTCCTACCTGTGATTCAGCGAGTGTCCTTTATGATGCGATGAAGCGGACTGATGTGTTGAGACACATTCCGGGTGTCTCTCCTGATAGTTTGGAGTACTCCGGGAGGATGAGGGTGAGATTGTTGGATTGACTCATGCTGCTGCTGACACATGTGCTGACCACGCCCACTGAGCGAGAAGGGGCGTGGCTTAAAACGCTCCTCTGCCAATCCGAACATTCCGTCTCTGTGCGGAGTGGAGCACTGGAATACTGCATACTGAGAAGGTCCACAAGTATGCAGCCGTGGAAGTTTTAAAGGAACAGTTCACCCAAAAATTAAAATTTGCTCACCCTCAGGCTATCCATATGGAAGCTCGTTTCCGCCACTGAATAAAAAAAAAAAAAAAAGGTTATTGCGACTTTTTATCTTACAATTCTGACTTTTTTTTTCTCAGAATTGTGAGATATAAACTTACAATTGTGTGTTATAAAGTCAGAATTGCGAGATACAAACTCACAATTCTGAGAAATAAAGTCGCAATTGTGAGAAAAAAGTCAGAATTGTGAGATCTAAACTCGAAATTGTGTTATAAAGTCAGAATTGTGAGATCTAAACTCGAAATTGTAAGTTAATAAGGCCAAATTGTGACTTTATATCTTGCAGTTCTGAGAAATAAAGTCCCAATTCTGAGATATAAACTCGCAATTGCGAGAAAAAAAGTCAGAATTGTGAGTTAAAAAGTCGTAATTACCTTTTTTATTTTTTATTCAGTGGCAGAAACGGGCTATACATCCAAGATGGGTGCCGTCAGAATGAGAGTCCAAACAACTGATAAAAACATCATAATAATCCTCAAGTAATCCACACCACTCCAGTCCATCAGTTAACATCTTGAGAAGACAAAAGCTGAAAAAAAAGCTGGCTTGTAAATAGTGCTTGGTCTAGATTTCTCTCCTGTTTCAGACCCCTTTTTCACCGAAGGAAGCGTTATTATGGATTTTGAACTTGTGTTTTAGCTAAAAACGTTTTAATGATAGATTTTTTAAGCTTTTGGCTTCCTAAGATGTCAACTAATGGACTTTTGTGATTATTGTGATGTTTTTCTGATGAAGAAACAAACTCATCCCAGTATTGGATGGCCTGAGAATGAAAATATTTTCAGCAAATATTCATTTTTGTGTGAACTATTCCTTTATTTTGCATTGTACATGTGTTTAAAATTAAGTTGGAAATGTATGTGCCTATAAATGTGACCCAGAACTATAAAACATTAAAAAAACATAAAGGCCAATTTTTTGAAATTGTGATTTTTTACATAATCTGAAAGCTAAATAAATAAGCTTTCCATTGATGTATGGTTTGTTAGGATATCTGAGTTCATTTGAGTCGAGATACAACTATTTGTGGGTGCCCAAAAATCTAAATATTGAGAAAATCTCCTTTAAAGTTGTCCAAATGAAGTTATTAGCAATGCATATTACTAATCAAAAAGTATGTTTTAATGAATTTACGGCAAGAAATTAGCAAAATATCTTCTTCAATTGCAAGAAAAAAGTAATAATTGTGAGATAAAAAGTCGCAATTACCTTTTTTATTTTTTATTCAGTGGCGGAAACGGCCTATACATCCAGGATGTGGAGGAGTTTCTTCATCAGATTTGTAGAAATGAGTCATTTCATCACTTGCTCACCAATGGATCCTCTGGAGTGAATGGGTGCCGTCAGAATGAGAGTCAAAACAGCTGATAAACACATCACAAAAATCCACAAGTAATCCACACCACTCCAGTCAATCAGTTAATGTCTTGAGAAGACAAAAGCTGAAAAAAAGCTGGCTTGTAAATAGTGCTTGGTCTAGATTTCTCTCCTGATTCAGACCAGACCACTTTTTCACCAAAGGAAGCGTTATTATGGATTATGGACTTGTGTTTTAGCTAAAAACGTTTTAATGATAGATTTTTTTAAGCTTTTGGCTTCCTAAGATGTCAAATAATGGACTTTTGTGATTATTGTGATGTTTTTATCCGCTGTTCGGACTCTCATTCTGACGGCACCCATTCACTGCAGAGGATCCATTGGTGAGACAGTGATGAAATGATACATTTCTAAAAATCTGATGAAGAAACAAACTCATCCCAGTATTGGATGGCCTGAGAACGAGGATATTTTCAGCTAATTTTCATTTTTGTGCAAACCATTCCTTTATTTTGCACTGTACACATGTTTCAAATTAAGTTGGAAATGTATGTGCCTATAAATATGACCCAGGACCACAAAACCAAATTGAGATTTATACACCATCTGTAGGCTAAATAAATAAGCTTTCCATTGATGTATGGTTTGTTAGGATATCTGAGTTCATATTTGAGTCGAGATACAACTATTTGACAATCTGAGGGTGCCAAAAAATCTAAATACTGAGAAAATCACCTTTAAAGTTGTCCAAATGAAGTTATTAGCAATGCATATTACCAATAAAAAAGTAAGTTTTAATATATTTACGGTAAGAAATTTACAAAATATCTTCATTGCACATGATTTTTACTTAATATCCTAATGATTTTTGGCATAAAACTCGATAATTTTAACCCATGCAATGTATTTTTGGCTTTTGCTACAAATATACCTGAGCTACTTCTGACTGGTTTTGTGCTCCAGGGTCACAAATGAACTTTAAGAATGTAAATCTAATCTCTGGTTGGACTGAGAGACACACCCGAGCCAATGCAACGTCATGTTTTAGAAAAAGATGTTGATGTTGTGCAGTGTTTAGTTTGATTGAATCAGGTGCCATCAGTTGATAAGATATACTGACAAAATCCACCAGCGTGTTGATGAATGAGATTCTGCACATCATGCATGTTTGAGATTTTCAGCCCGTCCGTGTTCAACAGAAAATCTGATAAACTGACAAACAAGAGCTGAATGAACACAAGAAGCAGTGTCACTCACAGCTGACACACGCATGACATGACTGAAAAAGAGAAGGAAATGATTTCCCTGCCTGTATGTAATGAATTTACAAAGACAATCATATGATTATGAATCAGGTTTGGTTTCATGCATGAGTTCAGCAAAGTTTAGTTGGTCTTTACAAGTTTCTGTTTATGCCTAAAAACTGTCTATACCTCCATGCAATAGTGTCACTGGGAGATATAACATAATATAAATAGATATAATTTATGCATGTGTGTTAGGGTTATTATAGTTAATAAAAGCTAAAAGCATAAAAATGTGTTACTTAAAATAAACATTAATTGAAATAAAATAAAATATCGAAAAACTTTAATTTAAGCAAATTTCTAATTTTAATTTAAACTTGATGTGCTAAAACATGCAATAATGAAATGAAATAATAAAATAATAAAATTGAATTATAAAAACTAGACTAGCAGATTTTGTGAAAATATATCTATAAAATTACACATAAAATAACTTTTATAAAATTACTAAAATAAAATCACACACACACACACACACACACACACACACACACATATATACACACATTATTAAAAATATACAATATTATTTACAAAAATGCTAAAATATAAATAAGATATATATTAATCTTTTTAATAAGAAATATTTTATACTTTTTAAAATTTAATATTTCAAATATTTTATTTATATAATAAATGTTCATGTTAATTTATAATTTGTAAAATATTTATTTATTAATATTTTCAATCTGTTTTATATATATTAAAAAATATATATATTATAATATATAATTATCAGTTTTATATGAAACTTCAGTAAAACATTTTAATATAAATTACGCACCTAAATTATAAAATATTAATTAGATTTAAATTATTACAATTTAATTTTAATTAGTAGATGACATATTAATTTATCATTTGTTTGCACAATATTTATTTATTCATATTTAAAATATTTTATTTTTATATTATTATATATTTTTATATTATTTTATATTTATTAATTTACTTTAATTAAATGTGTAATAATTTACATTAAAAAACTTAGTATGTCATTTATTTATTAATGTTTTATATATATATATATATATGAGATTCATAAAGTTTTGTTTTAATTTGCATGTTCATTAAAACAAAACTTTATGAATCTCATATATATATATATATATATATATATATATATATATATACATATATTTGTTTTATATATATATATATATTTGTTTGTTTTTATTTTTATTTTAGTTCAAGTTTTGTTAATTTTGTTGTGTGCTCCTGTCATTTTTAGCAGATTTTGTGGAAAATATAATAATAATAATAATAATAATAATAATAATAATAATAATAATAATAATAATAATAATAATAATAATAATAGTAGTAGTAATAATATTACATATATATGCATTTCTGTAATTTTAGTTAATTGTTAATTTTGTTGTGTTTTAATATATATGTATTTTTTTCTTCCCACAATTTTTGCTAAAACTAAAACACACAACAAAATAAACAAAATAAAAACAACAATATAAAGATAAAAACTGTGTAAAAATTGTGATTTAAAAAAGTATATTGTGATATAAAAATAAATGAATAAATTAATAAAACCATGCACACATAAAACATTCTAAATATAACAGAAGCCCAACATAATAACTAAATTACTAAAACTAAACTATACTAAGCAAAAAAATAAAAACATTACATGGGGATTGTGTATTATAAGACATTATGGGTGAATTATGTGAATATAACAGTGGGATTTGATTTGATTTATTATGATGAAGGCGCATTGGTTCATCCCTGCCTGAAGGGGCGCTGCGCTCCTCCTGCATTCACATGTCAACAGACTTTAAGTCGCACAGAAGTAGTCTTCAAACTGCTCCTGTGGAACCAAGAATATTATTTTCACGCATTTGTTTGTTTATTCAGTAGAATTAAATCATGGCGTCAACAAAAGAGCTTTTAGAGATGGATCTTTACGCTTTATTGGGGATTGAATCGACCGCAACAGAGAAACAGGTGCGTCAGTCTGAGAACTGCATTCAGTAGCTGCTCACATGAGGGTTTCTGGCAATAAATCAATTATTAATACTCATATATGAAATTATATACAGTAATAATGACATAGCAGTATAACAGCATCGTTTCTATCACACGTGGAGGTTATAAAAGGAATGTTTAGTGTCCAGAATATGGACAGAAACTGATGTGTTTACATGTCAAAACATGTTTGAAATCAACAAATGACTGATTCATTCATTCATTATAGTTTATGTTAAGTTTACTATGTTTGTTTTCATCTGCAATTGGCTTATAATGACATACTTTTGTGTGTTTTATATGTATTAAAGGTGGTTTTGAGGTGAGTTTGTGTTGGTGAGCAGTAGGTGGCGCTGCAGTTCAATAAATAACTCTGTGATTCGAGATGCGAGGTTCTTGGGTGAATATTATTTGATCCTAAAATCAAAATGCATTGAGAAAATAATTTATTGATTAAGTATTAAGTGTTGATCGTTATTTAATTATTATTCATTATTTGTCTTAATATGAATGATATATATTACATACACTACATATATAAAATAGATATAATATTAAAAAGAAATCATTTATAAATAAATTATAAATTCATAAAACAGATTTAAATTTTAAAATTATAATTCATGTGTATATATGTGTGTGTATATGTATGTGTTTTAAAAATATACATTATTGTTTACAAAAATGCTAAAATATAAATAAGATATATATACATATATATATTTATATTTTTAATAATGAATATTTTATAATTTAAATTCATATTTTAAATATTTACATAATAAATGGTAATTTTAATTTTAATGAGTACATCATTTATTTATTAATTTATTATTTATAATTTGTAAAATATTTATTAATATTTAAAATGTTTTATATATGTAATAAATACAAATTATATTATATTTAATTTTCTGTTTTATATGAAAATTCAGTAAAACATTTTAATATAAATTGTGTGTGTGTGTGTGTGTATATATATATATATATATATATATAGCATAAATTATAAAATATGAATGAGATTTTAATTAATTACATTTTTAATTTTAATTAGTTGATGATGTATTATTAATTTATAGTTTGTTTATACAATATTTTTTCATATGTATTTATATGTAAACTTTTTGGTACGTCATTTATTTATTTTTAATATGTAAAATATGTATTTATTGATATTTTAAATATATTTTATATATAGTAAATATAAATTATATTATAATATTTATTTTGTTTTATATGAATATTCTATAAAACAAATTGAATTTAAATATATATATATATAACAAAATATAAATGACATCTTAATGACATTTTAATTTTAATTAGTAGGTGCTGCATTGTTAATTTATAGTTTGTTTGTACAATATTTATTTATTCATATTGTAAATATTTTAATACATTTGCATTAACATTTTTTTTACATCATTTATTTATTTCTAATCTATATATAAATAAATGAGATTTTAATCAATTACATTTTACATAATAGATAATATATTATTAATTTATAGTTTGTACAATATTTATTTATTAATATTTTATTTATATAATGTACATTTAAATTTTAATTAGTACATCATTTACTTGTTAATGTAGAAGTATTTGTCAAATATTTATTATTAATATTTAACATTTTAAGTAGTAAAACAATGATTTATTAAAATCGAATTAGTAAAATATTTTTTAATATTTACAAAATGTTTTATATGTAATAAATATAGATTATTATTTACCAATTTTTTTTTTTTTTTTTTTTTGTTTTATATAAAAATTCTATAAAACATATTTTAAATTTAAATACACACATTTAAACAAAAAAAAAGAAAAAAAAGTTAATTATGACTTGGGCGTGTTATGGAAGGTTTTATTCTTTGCAGAATATATTTGTGTTTTTTTTTTTATAATTTTATTTTTTGTTTAACTAGCAGTCCAGATGTTGCATCGAGTGTTTGTGGTTTAGTTTCATCATCCGGTTTGCAAACTCACAGTTGCTAGTTTAATCCTGGCCCGGAGGTGTTTGGTGCTTTCTAGTGTTTCTGTGTTTACTGTGATGCTGTAATATAATTAGCCAAGTACAAAACCTCCAGCTGTGGCTTTGAATAGATGTTAGTGAATAGAAGTAAATGTCCAGAGGGGTGTTTGGCCCATCAGTCTGGAGTTGCTGTTTAAAAGCCTCCAGCTCAATCATGACAGATCATGAGCTTATTGGGTTACAGATATAAATGGCGTTCGCCCACCAGCCGTCTGACTTCTGTCCAGCAAACGCATCAAACGTCTGGAACGTCAAGCACCTTTAATATCTTGAGTAGATGCAACTTTTGTTGCCATTTTCGGTTGTTTTATTCAATTGTGGACTGTGAAACTAGAGAAGACATGCAAAACTCCAGATGGATCTGAGTCTAGATAAAGAGTGTTTGAGCTGCGGTCGCAGGGATGTTTGTTAAAGAGCCTTTGCTGATCACGAAGAGCGTTACACCATACAAAACACATTTCTGGGCTTATTTTTACCCTGTGAAGCCTGACATTCAGTTTTTGAAATGGAACTGTTTATTAAACGTATATTCAAAATACACATACTTTTTTTTTTTTTAAAAGTTTGTATATTGTTTTTTGTTGAGTGTCACACTTCATACATCAGGCTTTTATTGCTCAGTCGTAATTATGAGATACAAAGTCTAAATTATGGCAGGACAATTGGGGGATAAAAATCAATTATGACACACAAAGTCATAATTTTGAGATAAAAGACACAATAATGATATGAGTATTTTTAAAAATCTTCAAAAAGAAAAGAAAAAGAAATCACATTTGATCCATCATAGCTTATATAGTCTGAAATAGTGAGAATATATAGAAAAAAGCTTCATTTTCTGTTTTTTTTTTCTTTATTTTCTGTACTTATTTTTAACTTTATTTTATTCTTTTGAACTTTTTGATTTTTTTTTTATTCATTCATGTATTTATTTATTTTTAAATAAAAAAAATAGTTGTAATTTATTTTTAATTTCTTTCTTTCTTTCTTTCTTTCTTTCTTTCTTTCTTTCTTTCTTTCTTTCTTTCTTTCTTTCTTTCTTTCCTTTTTTGAACATTTTTATTCTTTCCTTTATTTGTTTGTTTATTTTAACTTAATTTTATTGTTTTAAACTTTTATTTTCATTTATTTCAAATGATTTATTCTTTTTTCCTTTTCTTTAACTTTTTGTTATTTGTATTTATTTATTCTTTTAAACTTATTATTTACATGAATTTATTTTAACTACTTTATAGTTTTAAACTTGATTCTTTCGTTTTTCTTTTTTTCTTATATCATTTTGAATGTTTTTATTTATTTCTTTATTCTTTAAACTTTTTGTTCTTTTATTTATTTATTTATTTAAACGTTTTATTCTTTCATTTATTTATTGGTTTTAAACATTTTTATACTTTCCTTTATGAATTAATTTTAATGTTATTTTATTGTTTTGAACTTTATTTTCATTTATTTATTGTAAGCTTTTTATCATTTACATGCATTTATTTTAATTATTTTATTTTTTTAAATGTTTTTCTTTCTTTCTTTCTTTCTTTCTTTTAATTTTATTATATCGTTATATCGTATTTTATTGAAAGTTTTTATTTCTTTATTCTGTAAACTTTTATTCTGTCATTTATTGTTTTTAAACATTTTTATTCTTTACTTTATTAGTTTATTTATTCATTTTAACTTTATTTTTTTGTTTTAAACTTGTTTTTATTTTCATTTATTTATTGTAAACTTTTTATTCTTTTTTTCCTTTCTTTTCAGCTTTTTTTTATTTTTATTTTATTTATTTATTTATGTGTTCTTTTACATTTTTTGTTATCTAAATGTATTTATTTGAACTATTTTATCGTTTTAAACTTTCTTTCTTTCTTTCTTTTAACTCTACTGTATAGTTTTAAAAGTTTTTATTTATTCTTTAAACTTTTTATTCTTTCCTTTATTTATCTATGCTAATTAAATTTTATGTTTATTTATCACATGCATCATTTAGAGGCTTTGTGTATTAAATATGATTCAGTAAGATTATTAATGCTTAATAAATAAAGCGGGGTGATTATGAAAATTATAACAAACTTGATCGCTATTAAATCTGATTTTGTCAAGGACACGTTTTACTGTAAACCAAACCCCATTGTGTAGCAATAAACTACTTAAATCACAGAGTCATTGATTTATCAGGAAGTGTTTTTACGAGTCTGTCGCTGCGTGTAGAAGTTGCATCAAACCCCGCAGGCATCTTTTTTCATTGTTTCCCTTCATAATGAGCCTCGATTGCAAAAGATAGCGTTGATAAATGGGTTTAGAAAGCAGCTCGATCCTGAGACCTGTTCATACAGATGCCAAAATAAACACATGCAAATGCATTTTCGCTGGCAGAGCGTCGCTGAGACGCCGCCAAGGCCGGTTTGAGTCTCTGTCAGCTGATAGACACCGTCTAATGAGAAACACGCCTCCGTCAAGCCAATGAGACGTGCGGTCGGCCTTCCCGAAGGCTCATGGGAGTTCACGAACGGTCAGGATGCGTGTCGTGTTTGAGATTTGTTGGCTGGAGTGTGTTTTTCGCATGTGCAGACTGACATTACTGTGTGCCATTATTCAGAGGATGTTTGCAGGGGTTTCTGGGTTGCGGTGGATGCGGCCGCGGTCTATTGTTATAAAGCATCTCTGCTGGTTCGGGCCTTCCAGGAAAGCGTGAGCTCCTTTTGTCTTGAGTTATGTCAAACATTTTGTATAATATCTGCTTCTTGTGAAATGGCTGCAGCAGAATGGTGTTTGATCGAGATTTTAAATGCAAAAATGGCATGGCGATATCAGGCCGGATGTTTGCGGTGGGAAAGACTGGAATTTGGTTTCAGTTGTGGATTTCAGAACTGGGTTTGATTGTTTGTTCTCCTCTTTTACAGATCAAGAAAGCGTACCGACAGAAAGCGCTGTCCTGCCATCCAGATAAAAACCCAGACAACCCCAAAGCGGGTGAGTGATTCAGGCACCAATCCATCACATTCAGAATATAGAGGCCAAACCTGCTCAAATTAAAAACAAATAAATGAATAAAGAAATATATGACTTGATAAAACAAACAAAAAATACAGTAATTTATTTTACCTTATTTATTATTTTCTTTTCTTCATTTACTTTAACTTATTCTTTCCTGTGTGTATTTGATACTTTTTTATTCTCTCCTTTTTTTCTCTTTATTTTTTACACTTTAGAAAAAACTTTAGTTTTTCTGTATTTTTTTATTCTTTTAAACATTATTAACATCTGTTATTTAATTTCTGTATTTGTAATTAAACTTTTTCATTTTTCCTTTATTGATTGTTAATTATTAATTTAATTATTAATTTTACTTGTG
Organism: Cirrhinus molitorella; assembly: GCA_033026305.1. Taxonomy (NCBI): domain Eukaryota; kingdom Metazoa; phylum Chordata; class Actinopteri; order Cypriniformes; family Cyprinidae; genus Cirrhinus; species Cirrhinus molitorella. The sequence continues at coordinate 34,851,466 of CM065135.1, forward strand.
CTCTTTTTAATAAATAAATAAATTAATTCATTCTTTCTTTAAATGTGTGTATATATATATATATATATATATATATATATATATACTTTTTTAAATACTTATATTTAATTAAGTTTATTTATTACCACATGTATTTTTCCATATTTAAATATTCCCACATTTATGTATTACTTTTCTTTTCTTCATTTATTATAACTTTTTCTTTCTTGTATGTATTTTTGTACTTTATTTATTTTGTTCTTTTAAACATTATTAACATCTATTATTTAATTTCTGTATTTCTAATTACACTTTTAAATTTTTCCTTTGTTCATTGTTAATTATTAATTTAATAATTAATTAATTTTACTTTCATTTTATTATTTGAAACTTTTGTGTTCTTTCTTTCTTTCTTTCTTTCATGAAATTTCTATATTTATTTATTTTTCACTTTTTTAATGAATTATTTAATTTTATTTATTTATTACCACATGTATTTTTCCATATTTAAATATTCCTACATTTATGTGTTACTTTTCTTTTCTTCATTTATTTTACATTTTTATTATTTCTTTTGGTCTACTTATTTTTTACTTTATTTTTTAATCTTTTAAACTTTATAAAACAGTTTTATTCTTTTAGTTTTCTGTATTTTTTATTCTTGTAAACATTGTTATTCTTTATTTATTTCTTTATTTCTTATATATTTATCTATTATTTAATTTCTGTATTTGTAATTACACTTTTAATGTTTCTTTGTTATTTATTAATTTAAGTTATTTTGCTTTTTTATTTAAACCTTTGTGTTTTGTCTTTCATTCATTCATTCTTTCTTTCATTCTTACATTAAATTTCTATATTTACTTTCTCTTTTTTTTATAATTACTTACATTTCATTTAGTTTGTTTATTACCACATGTATGTTTTCATATTTAAATCTTTCCACATTTATGTATTATGTAATACTTATATGTAATACTTAAACCTACTGTCTACTTATAATATTAATCAAGGTTTCATGCACCAAAAACAGCCATTATCTAGTTTTTCATGATCTTTTCTCACTGTCTCTGATCCTACAATTCATCCGCTAGGTTTTGCTGCTGTACCTTTTAAGAACTCTGTATATAAATTCTGTGTAATTGCATAGATCATGCTATGGTTCAGCAGAGATGTTTCAATTACTTAATACTTAATAAGTGTTAATATAAATGTGGGCTGTCATATGTTAATTAGCGTCTATGAGGATTTCTGAATCAGTCATTCTGCTGCCTATATTGAGCAAATACTGTGAATTTTTTAAGAGTATGTTTGAAAAGTGCAGTGTATACTTGTTTCGAAAGAGCAAGAAAAATCCAATTTTCTAGCATATGAGTCCTTTAAGAGAAACCAGTTACAGTTGTTGGCAGTTAATTGTTATAACGGGGCACTAAATTTAATTATGTGCGTCTAGACAAATGTCTAGATCATATTTCACCCCAAATTCACAAGAAATTACAGCTTGCATAAAGGATTTTTAAAGGTTATTTTCCAAAAAATTATATGCATTTAACAGCACCGAATCTTAGCATTTTCAAATTCTTATTTCTATTTATGTATCTGCAAAAATGTTGTTTAAATATCGTATTTAAGTATTTATACGTCAGTTTAATTTTAATAAAATAAATATTTTGTATTTATTTATTGCCTTTATCATATATTGTAATATTATTATATTTATTATATAATTAAAATTAATATACTGTTATTATATTCAATAAAAATAGTCCTTATTTTGAGAATAAACGTATGAGAAAATAAGAAACTGCACTTGCCTTATTTAAATAAAAAATTAATAGAATTTAAATAAAATCTAAAAATGTATTTGAAATATATAATAAATTATTTATGTAATATTTTTTCATACATTATAAAATTATTATAATATTAATATATTATAATACATTAATTATATAAATATATATTAATAATATTAATATATTTTATTTATATATATATATATATATATATATATATATATATATATATATATATATATATATATTTAAAAAAAATAAATAATGCTTAATAAAAAAAAAATTCTCTCTTTATTTTTTACACTTTAGAAAACTTTTTTTTTTAGTTTTTCTGTATTTTTTTAATTCTTTTAAACATTATTAACATCTATTATTTAATTTCTGTATTTGTAATTAAACTTTTTCATTTTTCCTTTATTCATTGTAAATTATTAATTTCATTATTAATTTAACTTGTGCTCTTTTTTTAATGAATAAATAAATTAATTAATTCATTCATTCTTTCTTTAAATTTCTCTCTCTCTCTCTGTCTATATATATATATATATATATATATAATTTATTTTTTTAAATACTTATATTTAACTAAGTTTATTATAAATAATGCTTAATAAAAAAAGAAAATAAAATAGACTAAAGAAATATATAAGAAAAAAGAAAATAATAAATCATTTAATAACAATTAATACATTAATAAAAAAATACAGTAAAGAGAATCTATACTTCATACTTTTTTGCTGCCTTATTTAAATAAAAAAGTACTTAAGTAAAATGTTAAAATGCTTTTATTTTTTATAATAATATAATATAATATTTAGTATTATTAATATTTATAATATATAATATTTATGTTTTTATTATAAATTATTATAAAATTCTGTCAAATAAAACATTTAAAAAAGAAAGAGAAAAGATTTGTTCATTCATTACAGTAATGGGGAGGAGTTGCTTAATTATAATGAAAATAATGTCCAATAACATGAACACATTCATTTCTTTAAACAAAACCCAACAAAATATTTGAGCTGATTTTGGAGGGGACATATTTTCATGAGAGTGCAAGCATAAAACCAACAACACACAGCCACTGTAGTTCAGATATGGTTAAAGCAGTAAAAACTAAGTGGGCCAAGGCAGACACAGATTTCCAAACGGAGACCAAACAATGGTGGCAGATATGAGGCAGCATGACATGAGACGAGACGGCTAGCATTTGCACAAACGCTCAGGGCTGCAGCATGTGGCTTCTCTTATACCCCCCGTGACTCCGTCTGCCCAGAACATGTGCATAATCAATGCTGGGAAAATCATTCAGTGTCAGGAAAAAAGCACCTTGGACGAAGATGGCGTGTTTGAGAGACGTTTTTTTTCCCCCTCTGCGGTCTCTGGAGGCCTTCAACAATTCCTGATTAAGTCAAAACTGGGAAACGAGGCATAATGGGTTATGGAGCAGGTTTGCTTTCTCCGAAATCATGGAATATGCAGAGACTCATGCGGCTGCTCACACGAGAGCCGTCCGTCTGCACCGAGGTCAGGCAAAGGTCACAGTACAGCGGCGCCAAAACATTTGGAATAATTTGTTTTTTTTCACGTTTTTTAAGAAGGCTTTGACTTTAAAAATTGTGAAATATTTTTACGATCTAAAATAGCTGTTTTCCATGTGAATCTATTTTAAAGTGTAATTTATTTCTGTGAGCAAAGCTGAATTTTCAGCATCATTACTCTAGTCTTCGGTGATCATATGATTCATGTTAAGAAATGAATAATAATATTATTAATTATTTCTAAAAAAATTTAATATTTTTCAATCTAAAATAGCTGTTTTCCTTGTGCATCTGTGTTAAAGTGTAATTTATTTCTGTGAGCAAAGCTGAATTTTCAGCATCATTACTTCAGTCTTCAGTGATCATTATATAATGATTCATGTAAAAAAAAAAATCAATAATAATATTTATTAATTATCTCTAAAAATTGTGAAATATTTTTACAGTCTAAATTAGCTGTTTTCCATGTGAGGCTATTTTAAAGTGTAATTTATTTCTGCAATCAAAGCTGAATTTTTAGCATCATTACTCTAGTCTTCAGTGATCATATGATTTATGTTAAGAAATGAATAATAATATTATTAATTATCTCTGAAAAAATGTAAATATTTTCAATCTAAAATGGCTGTTTTCCTTGTGAATCTGTGTTAAAGTGTAATCTATTTCTGTGATCAGAGCTGAATTTTCAGCATCATTACTCTAGTCTTCAGTGATCATTATATAATGATTCATGTTAAGAAATCAATAATAATATTTATTAATTATCTCTAAAAATTGTGAAATATTTTTTAATCTAAAATAGCTGTTTTCCATGTGAATCTATGTTAAAATGTAATTTATTTCTGTGATCAAAGCTGAATTTTCAGCGTCATTACTCCAGTCTTCAGTGATCATTATATAATGACTCATGTTAAGAAATCAAAAATAATATTTATTAATTATCTCTAAAAATTGTGAAATATTTTTACAGTCTAAATTAGCTGTTTTCCATGTGAATCTATGTTAAAATATAATTGATTTCTGTGATCAAAGCTGAATTTTCAGCATCATTACTCTAGTCTTCAGTGTCACGTGATCCTTCAGAAATCATTCTTGTATACTGATATATAGACTGATATATTATTCTAATGTATATTAGATGTATATAATATTCTAATTAATTAATTAATTAATACTATTCCAAATAAGTGTAATTTAAAACATTTTCAAATTAATATTTTTTGCTTAATGTCTGTTAAAGATTGTTTTTACATTTCTTTTTCAAATATATATATTTTTTTGATTGATTTATGAGCCTGTATATCATAAATTTGTAAAGAAATTAATACATTTATTCATCAAGGATGCATTAAATTGTTCAAAAATGACAGTAAACACATTTATCGTGTGACACTGAAGACTGGAGTAATGCTAAAAATTCAGTTTTGATCACAGAAATAAATTACATTTTAACTTCTATTCACAAAGAAAACAGTTATTTTAAATCTAAATATTATTTCACTATTTTAACTGTTTTTTTTTTTTTTAATCAAATAAACAGTCTTGGTTAGCCGAAAAGACTACTTTCAGAAGCAAAGAAAGGATTATGTGGCACTGAAAACTGGAGTAATGATGCTGAAAATTCAGATTTGAACACAGAAATAAATTACATTTTAACTTCTATTCACATAGAAAGCAGCAATTTTAAATCATAATAATATTTCACTATTTTAACTGTATTTTTGATCAAATAAACGCAGTCTTGGTCAGCAGGAGAGACTTTTAGAAACATAAAAAAGGATCATGTGACACTGAAGACTGGAGTATTGATGCTAAAAATTCAGCTTTAATCACAGAAATAAATTACATTTTAACTTTCACAAAGAAAACAGTTATTTTAAATCATAATTATTCACTATTTTAACTGTATTTTTTGTTCAAATAAACATAAAAAAAAGGATCATGTGACACTGAAGACTGGAGTATTGATGCTTAAAATTCAGGTTTGATCACAGAAATAAATTACATTTTATAATATTTTCACATAGAAAACAGCTGTTTTAAATCATAATAATATTTACTATTTTAACAGTATTTTTGATCAAATAAACAGTCTTGGTGAGCAGGAGAGACTTATGTCTGAAACAAAAAAGGGTCGTGACACTGAAAACTGGAGTAATGATGCTGAAAATTCAGCTTTGATTGCAGGAATAAATTACATTTAAACTTCTATTCACAAAGAAAACATTTATTTTAAATCATAATAATATTTCACTATTTTAACTGTATTTTTGATCAAATAAACGCAGTCTTGGTGAGCAGGAGAAATTTATTTCAGAAACATAAAAAAGGATCATGTGACACTAAAGACTGGAGTAATGATGCTGAAAATTCAGCTTTGAACACAGAAATAAATTACATTTTAACTTCTATTCACAAAGAAAACAGTTATTTTAAATCTAAATATCATTTCACTATTTTAACAGTATTTTTGATCAAATAAACGCAGTCTTGGTGAGCAGGAGAGACTTCTTTCAGTAACATAAAAAAGGATCATGTGACACTGAAGACTGGAGTATGATGTTGAAAATTCAGCTTTGATCACAGGAATAAATTACATTTTAACTTCTGTTCACATAGAAAACAGTTATTTTAAATCATAAATATTATTTCACTATTTTAACTGTTTTTTTTTGTTTTTTTTTTAATCAAATAAACAGTCTTGGTTAGCCGAAAAGACTACTTTCAGAAGCAAAGAAAGGATTATGTGACACTGAAGACTGGAGTAATGATGCTAAAAATTCAGATTTGATCAAAGAAATAAATTACATTTTAAAATATTTTCACATAGAAAACAGTTATTTTAAATCAAAATATTATTTCACTATTTTAACAGTCTTGGTGAGCAGGAGAGGCTCCTTTCAGCCGGCGGTGTACATTTGACCCCGTTTGCGTGCGGACGCCTTCGTTCTGTTATAATCACGCAGGTATCGCTGAAACCTGAGTCGCTGGCTTGACGTGGGTCTCTCAGGGGGTGAAAGCGGAGCTCGCAGACGCTTGTTAGTGGAGAACAGACCCAGTCGTGCCATCAGCGAGTCATTAGGGGTCTGGCGGCTCGCGCGGTTCCCCTGATTGCCCCGATGGCCCCTCATGCGCAGCGGCAGGGACCCCCACGTTTACACAGGAGTGCAGCAGGGTGTCATTAGCGGGAACAGCTTTCGTGAGAGCAACGGCACCCTGCTTTAATGCAGGAAACGTGTTCGTTTGCAGTAGTCGGACTGCAGGACTACAATAATAAACCTGAGCTTGAAAGATGATATAGAAAATAGAAAAGCATGTCAATGCATTTTTGCATTTTTATTTGGCTTTTTTTTTTATTCTTTGTTAAATGGGTCAAAGACGTTAAGATGTCCAAGTCAAAATAAAATTGCATTTTAGAAAGCACATTAAATGTAAGTAAAGTGTCTACTTTTAAGGTTAAAATATGTTTTTGGAGAATAAAATGTCAAAATTTGTTTGAAATGTTGTTACATTATCATTCAGTGGAACACAATATTGTACTTTTTCTGGCTTGTACATGGGTGAAAGACGAAAAAGGGTTTAAGTATAAATGCAATAAGCATAATACTGCTTTAAATTGTTTGTTGTTTTTCCAAAAAAAGTTTTCTTTTTAATTTAATTGCAGTTTTGTTTTTGTTCTTCTGAGCAAAAAATAAATATGATTTACAGAAGACACCCACTAAAATTTAATTCAGTGTAACAATCGATTTATGACATTAAAAGACCAGTTATTTTCACCCCAAATACTAATTTGTTAAAATTTGCTACTATCCTACTATCCTATTTTGCCCATTTGTATTTTTTTTACTCATTTAAAACACAATAAAATGTAATATGCTCCCTTATTCTTTTATATATTTTAATATGTGGCTCAAAGACTAAGATTAAGATGTCCACATCAAAAGAAATTTACAAAAGTGATTTTTATGTCCACAGAAAGCACATTAAATGTAAGTAAAGTGTCTACTTTTAAGGTTTTAAATGTTTTTTTGGAGAATAAAATGTCAAAATTTGGTTGGAATAATGTCATATTATCATTCAGTGGAATACAAAATATTTATGTCAAAATTCTAATAATATGCTTATTCTGACTTGTACATGGGTCAAAGACAAAAAAGGGTTTAAGCATAAAAGCAATAAGTGTAATACTACTTTAAATTGTTGTTGTTTTTCCAAACATGTTTAAAAAGTTTTCTTTTTAATTTAATTGCAGTTTTGTTTTTGTTTTTTTGAGCAAAAAATAAATATCATACATTTTTCCCTGATTTACAGAAGACACCCACTAAAATTTAATTCAGTGTAACAATCAATTTCTGACATTAAAAGACCAATTATTTTCACCCCAAATACTAATTTGTTCAAATTTGCTACTATCCTAGATTTTGGCCATTGTATTTTTTTTTTACTCGTTTAAAACACAGTTCCATTTAATATGCTCCCCTTTTCTTTTATACATTTTAATATGTGGCTCAAAGACGTTAAGATGTCCACATCAAAAGAAAATTACAAAAGTGATTTTATGTCCACAGAAAGCACATTAAATGTAAATAACATATCTGTTTTTAAGGTTTCAAATACGTTTTTGGAAAATAAAAAGTCAAAATTTGGTTGAAATAGTGTTACATTGTCATTCAGTGGAACACAATATTTATGTCAAAATTCAGACAACATGCTTATTCTGACTTGTACATATAAATATATATAAAAGAATAAGGGATCATATTAAATTTTATTGTGTTTTAATTGGCTAAATAAATCTTACTGACAAATGAGCAAAACCTAGGATAGTGGAAAATAAAAAATTCCCCTAATTTCTGTAAATTAGTAAAAATACTTTGTTTTACAGCCAAATAAATGTGATTTTGTTTACTTTTCTTTATAGCGGAGCTCTTCCACCAGCTGTCTCAGGCTCTGGAGGTTTTGACAGACGCTGCTGCCAAGGTGAGAATCACCTGAGCCATTTCAGATGTTCCTGTATGCATCATAAAACACACAAAATCACGTTAGATCAGTGGTTTTTAATGTTCTTTGCCTTTGCCTGCTGGTTTCCTCTTTTATAATCACAACGTTTTTAAAACATTTTTAAAAGTAGAAGATTCCATGAATGAAAATAAGTAACTAATAAGTAATAAATAACTAAAATAATTATGGTTGCAATTAATAATTCAATTAAAATTAATTTCGGAATGTTTTAGGAGGGTTTCCATTCTTTTTAACCAATGAATTTTCATGAATCTTCCAGTAGTTTGTGATTTAGTGAAAAAAGAATTAAAAATAAATAGTATTTATAATTTTTTTAGACCTATAAAAGTGTATATTAATTACAAAAATGCTCATGACGTTTTTAATTTGATTCATTTTCAAGACAAATAATCTGTATAAAGATCTGTTAAAAAAAGTAACATTAATACATAAATGGTTAGATATTAATTTATGATTGTTAAAAATGTATGTATATTTTGATTCATTATTTTAGCAAAAAGAGATAATGTGGGGTAAAAAAAATTACAGTTTTGCAATTTAAACTCTTCTAAAGAATTTAATCTTTTCTAAAGGATAAAAAAAAAAAAAAATATATATATATATATATATATATATATATATATATATATAAATATAAATATATATATATATAAATATATTTATATTTATTTATTTATTCTTTAGAAAAGATTAAATCAACAAATAAAACAAAATAAATAATTAAAACAAATAATTTGATGTACCATGTATGTGTATGTTAATCATTTATTATTTTTAATATTATTTGTATTTTAATTATTTATTGTAGGGGTAAAATGTTGTGCAATTGTAGTTTGTGATTTAGTGAATAAAGAATTAAAAATAAATAGTAATATTTTTTTAGAACAATAAAAGTGTATATTAATTACAAAAATGCTCATGATGGTTATAATTTAATTATTTTTCAAGATAAAAAATCTGTTTTAAATAAAACTGTTAATAAATTGCAACATATTAGGTTTTTAATGCTGTGGAAAAGACTAATAAAATACATAAATAGTTAGATATTAATTCATTGTTGTTATTAAAAATGTATGCATATTTTGATTCATTATTTTCACAGAGAGAGATAATGTGGGGTAAAAATGTATAATTTTGCAAATAAATTATGCTTTTTCTTTTTTTACTTCTTAAATTAAATCAACAAATAAAACAAAATAAAAAACAGTTTAAGAAAATGGCTTGTACTGTGAATGTATACATTTATTTATTATTTTTAATATTATGTTGTGCAATTGTAGTTTGTGATTTAGTGAATAAGGAATTAAAAATAAATAGTAAATAATTTTTTAAAAGTGTATATTTATTACAAAAATGTTCGTAAATTGTATAATTTGATTAATTTTCAAGACTTATATATATATATATATTTTTTTTTTTTCCAAAACAATCAATTAAATATAATATCTTTTTTTTTTTTTTTTTCAGTTCTTTTGTTATTTTAATGCTTGTTTGACTTATCTTAAATCATTTTGTCTTGTCTTAAATCAAGTTTTCTGGTTGAAAAACACTGAAATATTTTTGTCTTCATCAGGATGTTAATGTAATTATTGCACATGTATTTTGTTGTTCATTCTTTCAGGCTGCATATGACAAGGTCCGTGCTGCTAAAAAACAAGCCGAGGAGAGAAACAGAAAGCTAGATGACAAGAGAAAGAAGATTAAACTCGGTCAGCTACTCTTCCTCAAATACACTCGGATCTGCTTCATTATTGTGGGAATAGATCAGTTGTATGGAAGCACATTTCCACCACAGTATAAAAAAATAAAAATGGGAATTGCGTATTTTTAGAATTTGGAAATTGTCTTGCAACTCTGAGAAAAAAGTCAGAAATGCAAGATATAAACTCATTCCTTGCAGTTCTGTTTTTTTTTGGTTTGTTTCTGCAACAGAATAAAAGACAACAAAAAAGTTCACAATTTAAACTTTTTTTCAGAATTCCAAGATATAATTTTTTTATTTTTATTTTTATTAAGATGAATAGATAAAAAAAAAAAGAATTGATTAAAAAAAAAAAAAACTGTATGAAATGTGAGATATAAACTTATTATTGTGAGGAAAAAAAATTAAGTGTACTTTTTTAAATTAAATATATATATATTTTATATTAAACACTAGATGCAAATTTGGAATTGCAAGGAAAAGGTTCTGAGAATTGTAGAAAAATTCTGAGAATTGTGAAATAAAAAGTATTTTTTTTAATTTATGGTGGAAACTGGCTTCCGTGTGATTGTCAGTGTTATGCATATGACGTTTTATTGTGTGTTTTGTAGATTTGGAGGCGCGTGAGCGACAGGCAGATAATGTGAAAGCAGAAGAGGTTAAAATCACCCGAACGTTAGAAGAGGAGGTAAGACCTTGTCATTTTTGTGTCGCAGCCTAACAAATGCCATTTTTTAGTTGTAAGACTCATAGACTTAGTTTAAAGTGAGCATTTTCTTACAGTGTACTCACCTTTGGGCCATCCAAGATTAGGATGAGTTTGTTTCTTCATCAGATTTGTAGAAATGTGTGATTCCATCACTGTCTCATCAGTGGATCCTCTGGAGTGAATGGGTGCCGTCAGAATGAGAGTTCAAACAGCTGATAAAAGCATCACAATAATCCACACCACTCCAGTCCACCAGTTCACATCTTGAGAAGACAAAAGCTGAAACAAATCCATGATTAAGACGTTTTTAACTAAAACATATGTCCATTTTTGATAATAACACTTCCTCCAGTGAAAAACGGTCTGGTTTGAATCAGGAGAGAAATCTGCACAGATCAAGCACCAAAACAGCTCTATACAAATATGTGGCTGGATTTTGGTGTTGAAGATAACAGAAGATGGACTTTTTCACTGGAGGAAGCATTTTTATGGATTATTAGGGGCCAAGCACCAAGCACTTCTTTTTCTTCTGCTATTAAGTCTATGGGAAAGTTGTGTAATTTGGCAGACTGATAGAGGACAGTATCAACATTAACTACAGCAAATTTGGAGTCTCTAACTCAAACTCTCTAGCACCACCACTTGTCCAAAGTTTCACTCATGTTTATGCTAATAACTTTTGAACCGTAAGGCACAGAAGCAAAATTATTTTTTTCTCTGAATTCTTGGCTCATGCCGAGTTTAATTAACACCAAAATTAAAAAATCATAAGGTTTAGATGTATCACCTATTGTATCCGTTAGCGTTCTTTTTCTTTTCTTTTCTCTGGAGGTCTATGGCAGCCCATAGAACCACTTGCGGGAAAGTTGTATGATTTGGCAAACTGATAGAGGACAGTCTCAACATTAACCATAGCAAGTTTGGAGTCTCTGACTCAAACTCTGTAGCGCCACCACTTGTCCAAAGTTTAACTTTTTTTATGCGAATTACTTTTGAACCGTAAGGCACAAAAGCAAAATTCGAAAAAAAACAACAACTACTTTTTCGAACTTGTCCTGGACGGTTTGTCTGATTTTCACCAAAATTGTCTCAGATCATCTTCAGACCATGCTGGCAAAAAGTTATGGAATTCAAGTTGATTCCTCCAACCGTTTTCAAATAACGTGCCAACAAATTCTGCGAAAAGCACGCAAAAATGCATGCAAGGCTATATCTCCGTAATGGTTTGGCCTATTGAGACCAAACTTGGTGTGTGTTATAACAACCATGACCAAAAACTACAAAACTGGTCTCTTTAGATTCACTGCATCATGCCGAGTCGAATGATTTTCCTGTGTCAGCCATTTTGGGCGTCGGACATTTTGAATTTTGTAGTAAAATGCTATATTTTATGAACGCATCGTTACCAAACTCTGTAATTCAATTATAAAAATGTACAATTAAAATCATTTTAAAATAATAGAAATCAAAATAAAATATACAAAAAATTTATTACATCTCAAAAATATTACATTTAAATATTTGTAAAAAATGTATCAAAGACGTCAACAACATAATAATAAAAATGTAAAAAAGAAAAAATATAAATAAAATACACACCAAAATTAAATCAATTATAAAAATATAAAATTAAAATCAGCACGATGAAGGAGCCTAAGAAGTTTCGAGGCAGCGCCACCTAGTTGTAAAATCGAATATTCACATGCTTATAACTTTGGGTGTGGTCGACTTATTTTCATGGGAGTCAACTTTTTAGACTCCCGAATCCTTACAGAGTCCAGCAATACCAAACATGCCAGGTTTTGCCTTATGGTTTGTGCAACGTTGCATTTTAGCACTTAAAAAACATTTGCCAATATCTTAGAAACCGTTACTCCTTTTGACACAAAACCACAGTGGAAAACTCAAAAACATAGCGTGCCATCTATTCACTAATGACCAATTGCCAAAATTTTGCTAGTAAGTGGCAAAAAAATGCAAACAACGTCAGCCATCGGTCATTTTGGTCATATATAAAAATGTCTATAACTTTAAAACAAAATGAGATATTTTCACCAGATTTGACACACGTATGTATGGGCACATTTTAATGACACATAAAAAATTTTGTGGGATTGTGCCTCTTGGTGGCGCTATAATTGAACAAAACATAAAATTGCCATTGACTACAATAGAGTATTATGATATAAAATGCATCATTTTAACCAATTAAAAGTGATAACCTATTAAATCATATTTCTAGTGGTTGTTTTCATGACTTTTCAGCCATTTTGACTAAAAATTACCTTAAAATGGCTTTAATTACTCATTGCTTTTGGTCGGATGTTTCCCTTGCCTAGCTGTATTAGCTATATTTGACTCGTGTTTTAGTTAAAAACGTTTTTTTTGTCTTCTCATGATGTTAACTGATGGACTAAAGTGGTGTGGACTACTTGTGGTGTTTTTATCAGCTGTTTTGACTCTCATTCTGACGGCACCCATTCACTCCAGAGGATCCATTGATGAGACAGTGATGGAGTGACACATTTCTGCAAATCTGACGAAGAAACAAACTCTACATCTAGTCACATTTAGACTAATTCTTCACTCTTCTGTCCTGAATCTGTAAGTGATGCCTATTTTGATTAGTGAGCAGCCAATAGGTGTCAGTGTTTGACGCTTGGAGTCTGATGGGTTACTGCAGGTCAGGCCGACCCGAAACGCTCTAGGAGACTCTAATGGCACAGAGTATTGTTTTTCTTATGCATATAATAATTCTAGGAATGTGTGTGGTTGCGTGTTTCTGTTGTAGATCGCTCGTCTGAGGGAGGAGGGATCACGAGAACTACAGGAGCAACAGAGACTCATACGAGAGCAGATCCAGAGAGAGAGAGACGTAAACACAGGCAACACACACACAGGTGCTTAAACACACACTCACACTTTGACATTCACAAAGATGCAGAAATAGGAAAAAAGTAAGTCATTCAGGTTAGGAATGCCTCGATGATCATTTTGGGTGAGCTGTCCCTTTAAGGCCTAAATTACAAATCTGGAACGTCAAACTGGAGTTACACAATCTTTTTTATTTATCGTTTCCTCATTAGTCAAGAATCACATTTATGTGCTTTTAATCCTTTAATTCGCCCAGTAGTTTGTTTTATTGTGATTTGTTGGGCTGATTTCTGGAACGCACACTACTCACAGCATCAGAAACAGCTGCTGCCTTTGCTTTGCAGCTCAGACCTGAAACCAGTGCAGATAATATTGCCCTTATTACTGTAAATTATATAATATTGATATCATATTTTGTTTCACTGTAATCTATGTACGTTCCCTGAACTACATTTTTTGATTTTGAGCCATTTATCAATCATTTGCTTTAGATTGGAGTGATTCCTTATCTGAAATGATGGTTCATGAATCATTATTCAGATCGGTGCTTTGAGGTGTGGATCATGAATGTTTTGATTCAGATCGGAACTTTGGAGTGCGGGTCGTGAATCATTTGATGCAGATCGGGCTTCAGAGCACAAATCGCGACTCATTTGATTCAGATCAGAACTTTGGAGTGCGGATTATGAATCTTTGATTCAGATCAGGGCTTCGAAGTGGTTTTGTGAATCTTTCGATTCGGATTGGAACTTTGAAGTGCGGGTTGTGAGTCATTTGATTCAGATCGGGGCTTCAGAGCGCAAATTGTGACTCATTTGATTCAGGTCAGGAGTTCTGAGTCGGTTTGCAAATCTTTTGATTCAGATCGGAACTTTGGAGTGCGAGTCGTGAATCATTTGATGCAGATTGGGGCTTCAGAGCGCAAATCGCGACTCATTTGATTCAGATCAGAACTTTGGAGTGCGGATTATGAATCTTTGATTCAGATCAGGGCTTCGAAGTGGTTTTGTGAATCTTTCGATTCGGATTGGAACTTTGAAGTGCGGGTTGTGAGTCATTTGATTCAGATCGGGGCTTCAGAGCGCAAATTGTGACTCATTTGATTCAGGTCAGGAGTTCTGAGTCGGTTTGCAAATCTTTTGATTCAGATCGGAACTTTGGAGTGCGAGTCGTGAATCATTTGATGCAGATTGGGGCTTCAGAGCGCAAATCGCGACTCATTTGATTCAGATCAGAACTTTGGAGTGCGGATTATGAATCTTTGATTCAGATCAGGGCTTCGGAGTGGTTTTGTGAATCTTTTGATTCGGATTGGAACTTTGAAGTGCGGGTTGTGAGTCATTTGATTCAGATCGGGGCTTCAGAGCGCAAATTGTGACTCATTTGATTCAGGTCAGGAGTTCTGAGTCGGTTTGCAAATCTTTTGATTCAGATCGGAACTTTGGAGTGCGAGTCGTGAATCATTTGATGCAGACTGGGGCTTCAGAGCGCAAATCGCGACTCATTTGATTCAGATCAGAACTTTGGAGTGCGGATTATGAATCTTTGATTCAGATCAGGGCTTCGGAGTGGTTTTGTGAATCTTGATTCGGATTGGAACTTTGAAGTGCAGGTCGTGAATCATTTGACTCAGATCGGGGCTTCAGAGCGCAAATTGTGACTCATTTGATTCAGGTCAGGAGTTCTGAGTCGGTTTGCAAATCTTTTGATTCAGATCGGAACTTTGGAGTGCGAGTCATGACTCAGTTGATTCAGATCGGAACTTTGGAGTGCGGATTATGAATCCTTGATTTAGATCAGGGCTTTGGAGTGAGTTCACAAATGTTTTGATTCAGAACAGAACTTTGGAGCACGGGTTGCGAATCATTTGATTCAGATCGGGGCTTCAGAGCGCAAATTGTAACTCATTTGATTCAGGTCGGAATTTTGGAGTGTGGATTATGAATCTTTGATTCAGATCAGGGCTTCAGAGAGTGGTTTTGCGAATCTTTTGATTTGGAACTTTAAAGTGGTGGTCGTGAATCGTTTGATTCATGTTGGGGGTTCAGAGCGCAAATTGTGATTCATTTGATTCAGGTCAGGAGTTCTGAGTCGGTTTGCAAATCTTTTGATTCAGATCGGAACTTTGGAGTGCGAGTCATGACTCAGTTGATTCAGATCGGAACTTTGGAGTGCGGATTATGAATCCTTGATTTAGATCAGGGCTTTGGAGTGAGTTCACAAATGTTTTGATTCAGAACAGAACTTTGGAGCACGGGTTGCGAATCATTTGATTCAGATCGGGGCTTCAGAGCGCAAATTGTAACTCATTTGATTCAGGTCGGAATTTTGGAGTGTGGATTATGAATCTTTGATTCAGATCAGGGCTTCAGAGAGTGGTTTTGCGAATCTTTTGATTTGGAACTTTGAAGTGGTGGTCGTGAATCGTTTGATTCATGTTGGGGGTTCAGAGCGCAAATTGTGATTCATTTGATTCAGGTCAGGAGTTCTGAGTCGGTTTGCAAATCTTTTAATTCAGATCGGAATTAAAATATTTGGAGTGGAGGTCTTTGGAGTGGTTTTGCGAATCTTTTGATTCAGATTGAAGCTTCAGAGTGGGTTCACAAATCTTTTGATTCAGATCAGAATCTTGGAGCATGGATCATAAGTCATTTGATTCAGTTTGGGGCTTTGGAGCGCAAATCACGACTCGTTTGAATCAGATCGAGACTTCAGAGCGGGTTCAAATATTACATCTGATAAACAAGTTGTAGTGCAGCACCTAAAAAAAGAAAAAAAATATGAAAATGAGGCATAAGGACACTTCTAAAGAAAATGATACAAATTATACACTATAATGTAATAAAATAAATCAGTAATAAAATACACACATTTTTTTAAATGAAATTTTGATATATTGTGATATTTATTTTCTTACTTTAAGCAAATAAAACAACAGTAATGTATTATTGGTGTCTTGAGCTGCACATAAGTAGGTTGCTACAGAAAAACTCAAATGAGCTTCATAGATCCTTCATGTTTATGTGTGTTCAATGGCTCTCGATGTGAATGTAAATGTTTGTGTCTGATTGAATGAGAGCAGGACAGGCTGTGATTCCTGAGCTGATATCAAACTCATATTTCTTCTGTTTTCTCTCTACATCCTCATAGACTCTTCAACAGTACGTCACGGTAACAGCGACTTGACTCCTAAATTAAAGGTAAGTGCACAGAAGTGAATATAGTAATAAATAATAAAATTGTAATAATAAAAAAGTATGAATAAATAAAAAATATGCATAGAAAGAAATAAAATAATATCTATGTGCATAATATCTGTGTAAATAATGGGGCTAAAATGAGCTATTCATAAAATATAATAAAACGAATGATTGTAAATTAGTTTTATATAACTTATATGAATGAAGCAATTATTGAAAATGTATATGTAAAATATTTATTTCAAATACTCATCCTAATTTAAAGTTTTTATTAATTTTTATTTATTTTAAAGAATTTTTAATTTAGTTTTATTCAAAATTATAATTCTATATTTATTCATAAAATATTAAAAAATATTATTTTATATAGTTGTTCATTCATTTTATAAATTATAAATATTAAATTATATGAATGAATGAATGAATGATTAATATGTAAAATACTTTTTAGAAATGTTTTATTTCGATTTTTTTAATTTAATATATATTAAAACACACACACATGCAAATAATAATTTTATGTATTTTATTATTATTTTTATTAAAAAAATTGTATGTTATTATTTTAAAATTATTATTATTATTATTATTATTATTATTATTTAATTTTCTGATTTAACCCTTTAACTGTCACTCCCTATTGTGAACATAGACATGAAAATGCACTATCCAAATGTAATTTTTTATAATTCATGAACAAAAACATTTTGTAATATGATTTTCATGTACAATTTCCATGATAATGCAATGTCTGATTTTAAAATGGTTTCCAAAGGATGAATTTTGAAATTTTAAGTCTTCAAGTGATATATAATTTCTTATGATTTCTAAAGCGTGATAGAAAAAAAGGCAACAAAGAAAGTCTTTTTGTGAAAAAGGTCTGAGCTCCTGTTATGAAGTACATTTTTCGAGGTGCACTCTTTTCATAAATTAATCTATTACTTTTCCTACATAATTTGTAACACAAAACAGTGGTAAAATATCAACGTAGGAGTCTTAGACCTTTCCAACGATATATAGTTTGTCATGATTAGATTAGGATTTATTTGAAATATGGTGAAGTAAACGTAGGCGTCCCGATGACGGGACGGTGACAGTTAAAGGGTTAATTAATTGCCTCATTATTTCACAGTTCACTTACGAACCACCGGGGGTTTGCAAACCTTATATTAGCACATGATGTCTATGAGTGATTTGATTAATGTTTTTGAAAGCAGGAATCAGATGCAATGGGCTCTCCTAAAAGATTTCATATGCCAATAATATAAACATACTTCACGTGCATATCCAGCTTTCTAATGGACATCAGTCCTCTCTGACCCATAATTTAATCCTCATTAATGATCAGTTCATGTCCTTCAGTGTCATCGAGTCGTCTAGAGACTCAGAGCAAAACCAACAGGACTGTATTTCCTTTGGAAAGCTCTCGGTTTTCTTCATTAGCGGACGTTAGCTAATGTGTTTATGTATTTAATCTCATTATTGTGTTCCCAGCTGATCCGAACATCCCATCCTCCGGTGAATTGGCGTCATGTTTGTGAGCTCGCTCAGCAAAAATAAACACTAACGCTGAATTAGACCAAACTGCGGCTGATGTACGGTTACGTTATTTCAGATTTGGCATGAACTCAGGCCTAAATAGTTTTCCCAGCAGTCTCTGATAGCTCAGTCCGGGCCGATTAGTGTTTCAGACAAATCTTTGCATGTATATTTTTCTTTAAAACTCATTCGTCTTGACTTTCTCAGAGGAGTTGTCTGATTAAACGAGCGCAGGCTTTAAAACGAATGAGTTTTGCTCTTTGACTCGACCGCTCCATTAATTAAAACCGAGTCCTCGGACTGCGCTCGCGCTCGCTTTCTTTAATAGAGAGCTGATAAATATTGTGTTACAGTTTATTATTGGGCCGGTCTGCTGTAATTAGAACAGTGTGTGTTTGGAGGAGCACATTTTTTAATGCAACATCTGAGAAATAAAATTAATACTCTATATGAGGCACCTTTTAAGGGGATTTTTACCAAAAAAAAAAAAAAAATGTCATGTAATATAATAATACTGTATAATAATGTGTATAAAATAATGTAAATATATGTAATATTAGATTATATGCAGTATTTATTATTTACATGAATATATATAGATTTTTTATATCAAAACTAAAATATATATATATATATATATATAGATCTTATTCTATTATATTTTAAATTATATTATATTATATACATTATTTAGTATTTTCAATACTATTGAAATTTATTACCCTAAATTAAACAAAGGGCAATTACAGTAAATAAAATGAAATAATAAAAAAATATATATATGTATGTATATTAATATAAAAAAATAAATGTAATATATGTAATATTAGATTATATGCATTATTTATTATTTACAGTAATATATATTTTTTTACTCAAACTAAAAAATAAAAACAAAAGAAAAATATAAAAACACTAAAAAAATTTTATAAATGTATATTATTCTATTATAATTTAAATTATATATTATATACATTATTTAGTATTTTCAATAATATTAATATTTTACCCTAAACTAAAACAAGTACAATTACTATAAATAAAATATATATAAAAACAAAATACATAAATATGTTTTAATATAAGTAAATAAATGTAATATATTTAATATTAATTATATGCATTATTTATTATGTACAGTAATATAATTTTTTTACCCAAACTAAAAAATAAAAACAAAAGAAAAATATAAAAAAACTAAAAAAGGTTTATAAATGTATATTATTCTATTATATTTTAAATTATATATTATATACATTATTTAGTATTTTCAATACTATTAATATTTTACCCTACACTAAAACAAGTACAATTACTATAAATAAAATATATATAAAAAAACAAAATACATAAATATGTTTTAATGTAAATAAATAAATGTAATATATTTAATATTAATTATATGCATTATTCATTATGTACAGTAATGTAGTTTTTTTTTACCCAAACTAAAAAATAAAAACAAAAGAAAAATATAAAAAAGTTAAAAATATGCATAAAAATATATATTATTCTAAATTTTACATTTTAAATGATATTATATTATATACATTATTTACTATTTTCAATACTATTAATATTTATTTATTAATATTTAGTTACTAAACTAAAAAGGGCAAGTACAATAAATAAAATATATATAAAAAAAATATATTTTTATATTTAAAAATTAATCTACATGTTTTAGATTAGTTTTAGTGTACACATTTATAAGTAAAATTGGCCATATATAAATTAAAATGATTATTAAGATTTTGCCTGGGTGTATTGAAATCAGCATAAAATAAATAAAAAAACTTTCAATAATTTATTATAATTTTTTTTTGATTATTAATGTTTGTTTTGCTGCATTACAGTAATGAGAGTTTTTTTATGTCACAATAATGAGAAATGAAGGAGAATATTTCATAACTTTCATGAAAATAATCAGAGCAGACTAGAGAATGTTATTTTGGCCATTTTTCAGTCTTGCATTGATGCTGATGTTTGTTTTCCGTCCTCAGCTGAAGTGGAAGTGCAAAAAAGACGACGCCAGCAACGCCGGCTATTCTCACGAATGCCTTCAAAACCTCTTCCAAAAGGTGAGGGTCTGTATTTCTAAGTAGATTTGTTGAGTTATTCCTCAGCTAATTGGTGTTCATTAGTTTAATCTGATCAGCTCGTATCGGAGGCCGAAAGCGTGTGAGAAAGTGACCTCGTGTGTGAATTAGCAGTTTTGTGTAGTTAATGAGCAGGTTGCGCCGTCCAGCGCCGCGGGTTTCGGGTCTGCATGACATCAGCCATTAAACGCTTTTATTTCCCCTCGTGTGTGAGCTCCATTAAGTTTTTTAGCAGCGCAAAACGCCGAAGGCAACGCAGCGCACATGCCACCGTTACGGACACGTTTAGCGCCGTCTGGGGACTCGCAGGAAATCAGCTCTTCACATGCAACCAGCAGCACTGTGGAAGCCTGTTTCTGCCACTGAATTAAAAAAAGTAGTTTGTATTATGCAGCTGGAAGAAAAAAGTCAGAATTGCGTGATATAAACTTGCAATTGCGAATTATAAAGTCAAAATTGTGACATATAAAGTCAGAATCGTGGTATAAAATATTTTTAAAAATGTTATTGCGAATTTATCTCGCAATTCTGATTTTTCTTGTCTCAGAATTGCTAGTTTGTATCATGCAATTGAACGAAAAAAAGTCAGAATTGCATGATATTAACTTGCAATTCAGATTTTTTTTTTTCTTGGAATTCTGACTTTTTTTTTCTATAAATTTGCAATTGCAAGTCCAATTTTGAGGGGAAAAGAGACTGATATGTTCTCAGCTTATGTCTTACAATTCTGACTTTTTTCTCAGAATTATAAGATATAAGCTTGCAATTGCGAGAAAAAAGTCAGAATTGCATGCAAAATATAAAAAAAAATGTTATTGCGAATTTATCTCAGATTTATCTTTGTGTCTCAGAATTGCTAGTTTGCATCATACAATTGGAGGAAAAAAGTCAGAATTGCATGCTATTAACTTGCAAATTCTTATTTGTTTTTTCTTGGAATTCAGATTTTTTTTTCTATTAATTTGTTTTCTATAAATTTGCAATTGCAAGTTCTCACAATTCAGACTTTTTTTCTCAGAATTATAAGATATAAGCTCACAGTTGTGAGAAAGTCAGAATTGCGTGATACAAACTCACAATTGCGAGTTATAAAATCAGAATTATGAGATATACACTCAAATTTGAGAGATTTTTTGTCTCAGAATTGCTAGTTTGTATCATGCAATTGAACGAAAAAAAGTCAGAATTGCATGATATTAACTTGCAAATTCTTATTTGTTTTTTTTTCTTGGAATTCTGACTTTTTTTTCTATAAATTTGCAATTGCAAGTCCAATTTTGAGGGGAAAAGAGACTGATATGTTCTCAGCTTATGTCTTACAATTCTGACTTTTTTCTCAGAATTATTCAGATTTTTTTTTTCTATTAATTTGTTTTCTATAAATTTGCAATTGCAAGTTCTCACAATTCAGACTTTTTTTTCTCAGAATTATAAGATATAAGCTCACAGTTGTGAGAAAGTCAGAATTGCGTGATACAAACTCACAATTGCGAGTTATAAAATCAGAATTATGAGATATACACTCAAATTTGAGAGATTTTTTGTCTCAGAATTGCTAGTTTGTATCATGCAATTGAACGAAAAAAAGTCAGAATTGCATGATATTAACTTGCAATTCAGATTTTTTTTTTTTTTCTTGGAATTCTGACTTTTTTTTCTATAAATTTGCAATTGCAAGTCCAATTTTGAGGGGAAAAGAGACTGATATGTTCTCAGCTTATGTCTTACAATTCTGACTTTTTTCTCAGAATTATAAGATATAAGCTTGCAATTGCGAGAAAAAAGTCAGAATTGCATGCAAAATATAAAAAAAAATGTTATTGCGAATTTATCTCAGATTTATCTTTTTGTCTCAGAATTGCTAGTTTGCATCATACAATTGGAGGAAAAAAGTCAGAATTGCATGCTATTAACTTGCAAATTCTTATTTGTTTTTTCTTGGAATTCAGATTTTTTTTTCTATTAATTTGTTTTCTATAAATTTGCAATTGCAAGTTCTCACAATTCAGACTTTTTTTCTCAGAATTATAAGATATAAGCTCACAGTTGTGAGAAAGTCAGAACTGCGTGATACAAACTCACAATTGCGAGTTATAAAATCAGAATTATGAGATATACACTCAAATTTGAAAATTTTTGTCTCAGAATTGCTAGTTTGTATCATGCAATTGAAAGAAAAAGGTCAGAACTGCAAGAAAAAGTTAGAGCTGTGTAATATAAACTCACAATTGCGAGTTATAAAGTCCAATTTTGAGGGGAAAAGAGACTATGTTCTCAGAATTGCGAGTTTATATCTCACAGTTCTGACTTTTTTTTCTCAGAATTGTAAGATATAAGCTCACAATTGTCAGAAAGTCAAAATTGCGTGATGTAAACTCAGAATTGCGAGTTATAAAGTCAGAATTCTGTGGTACAAAATAAAACAAAAATGTTATTGTGAATTTATGTCTTAATTCTGGCTTTTTTTCTCAGAATTGTAAGATATAAGCTCCAATTGTGAGAAAAAAGTCAGAATTGCGTGATATAAACTCACAATTGTGAGTTATATCAATTGCAGATTTATATCTCATAATTTTGACTTTTGTGAGATATAAATTCACACTTATGAAGTATAAAGTCCAATTTTGAGGGGAAAAGACTGATATGTTCTCAGAATTGTGACTTTATATCTCACAATTCTGACTTAACTCGCAATTGCATCTTATAAAGGCAGAATTGTGAGAATTGTTATTGCGAATTTATATTTCAGCATTCTCTTTTTTCCCCCCAATTTTGTCCAAGTCCAGTTTTTAACAAATGACTTAATAACTCATGATTGCATCTTATAAAGTCAGAATTGCAAGCAAAAAAGTCAGAATTGCATGATAGAAACACAATTGCAAGTTATAAATTCAGAATTGTGAGAGATAAACTCACAATTACAAAAAATAGCTTTTTTATCTCGCAATTCTGACTTTTTTCTTGTGGTTCTGACTTTTTTTCTCGCAAAGGCAGAATTGTGAATTGCTGAGAAAAGAAGTCAGAATTGTGTGATATAAACTCATAATTGCGAGAAAAAAAATCAGAATTGCGAAATTGCTAATTTATATCTTGGAATTCTGACTTTTTTTCTTAGAATTGTGAGATATAAGTTTGCAATTGCGAGTTCTAACGTCCAGTTTTGAGGGGAAAAGACTGATATGTTCTCAGGGTTGTGAGTTTATATCTCACAATTATGACTTAATAACTCTTTTATGACTTAATTATGACTTAACTCTTCAATTGCATCTTATAAAGGCAGAATTGCGAATTGCTGAGAAAAGAAGTAAGAATTGTGAGATATAAACTCAGAATTGCAAGAAAAAAAGTCAGAACTGTGAAATAAAAATTTATATCTCAGAATTCTCTTTTTTTCCCAATTTTGTCCAAGTCCAATTGCTGATATGTTCTCACAATTCTGACTTAATAACTTGCAATTGCATCTTATAAAGTCAGAATTGCAAGCAAAAAAGTCCGAATTGCATGATAGAAACACAATTGCAAGTTATAAATTCAGAATTGTGAGATATAAACTTGCAATTACAAAAAATTGCATTTTTATCTTGCAGTTCTGACTTTTTTCTTGCAATTGTAAGTTTAATTGCTAGAACAGTAAGAACTGTAAGAAAAAAACATTTTTTTGACCTCAGAATTGTGAGATATAAATTTGCACTTGTGAAATCTAAAGTCCAATTTTGAAGGAAAAAAGACTATGTTCTCAGAGCTGCAACTTTATATCTGACAATTCTGACTTAACTCGCAATTGCATCTTATAAAGGCAGAATTGCAAATTGCTGAGAAAAGAAGTCAGAATTGTGTGATATAAACTCACAATTGCGAGAAAAAAAGTCAGAATTGCGAAATTGCTAATTTATATCTTGGAATTCTGACTTTTTTTCTTAGAATTGTGAGATATAAGTTTGCAATTGCGAGTTCTAACGTCCAATTTTGAGGGGAAAAGACTGATATGTTCTCAGGGTTTTGAGTTTATATCTCACAATTATGACTTAATAACTCGCAATTGCATCTTATAGAGGCAGAATTGCGAATTGCTGAGAAAAGAAGTCAGAATTGTGAGATAAAAACTCAGAATTGTGAGTTATAAAGTAAGAATTACAAGAAAAAAACTTAAGAGATAAAAATTAATTTTTTTGCAATTGTGAATTTATATCTCAGAATTCTCTTTTTTTTTCTCCCAATTTTGTCCAAGACCAATTTTGAGGGGAAAAAAGACTGATATGTTCTCAGAATTACGAGTTTATATCTCACAATTCTGACTTAATAACTCGCAATTGCATCTTAAAGGCAGAATTGCAAGCAAAAAAGTCAGAATTGCATGATATAAACACAATTGCAAGTTAATACATTGTGAGATATAAACTTGCAATTACAAAAAAATAACATTTTTATCTTGCTGACTTTTTTCTTGCAATTGTAAGTTTAATTGCTAGAACAGTAAGAACTGTAAGAAAAAAAAAAACTTTTTCTGGCCTTTTTCCTCAGAATTGTGAGATAAATTTGCACTTGCGAAATCTAAAGTCCAATTTTGTAGGAAAAAAGACTGTTCTCAGAGTTGCAACTTTATATCTGACAATTCTGTCTTAACTCGCAATTGCATCTTATAAAGGCAGAATTGCAAATTGCTGAGAAATGAAGTCAGAATTGTGTGATATAAACTCACAATTGCGAGAAAAAAAGTCAGAATTGCGAAATTGCCAATTTATATCTTGGAATTCTGACTTTTTTTCTTAGAATTGTGAGATATAAGTTTGCAATTGCGAGTTCTAACGTCCAATTTTGAGGGGAAAAGACTGATATGTTCTCAGAGTTGTGAGTTTATATCTCACAATTATGACTTAATAACTCGCAATTGCATCTTAAAGGCAGAATTGCAAGCAAAAAAGTCAGAATTGCATGATATAAACACGATTGCAAGTTAATACATTGTAAGATATAAACTTGCAATTACAAAAAAATAAAATTTTTATCTTGCTGACTTTTTTCTTGCAATTGTAAGTTTAATTGCTAGAACAGTAAGAACTGTAAGAAAAAAAAAAACTTTTTCTGGCCTTTTTCCTCAGAATTGTGAGATAAATTTGCACTTGCGAAATCTAAAGTCCAATTTTGTAGGAAAAAAGACTGTTCTCAGAGTTGCAACTTTATATCTGACAATTCTGTCTTAACTCGCAATTGCATCTTATAAAGGCAGAATTGCAAATTGCTGAGAAATGAAGTCAGAATTGTGTGATATAAACTCACAATTGCGAGAAAAAAAGTCAGAATTGCGAAATTGCCAATTTATATCTTGGAATTCTGACTTTTTTTCTTAGAATTGTGAGATATAAGTTTGCAATTGCGAGTTCTAACGTCCAGTTTTGAGGGGAAAAGACTGATATGTTCTCAGAGTTGTGAGTTTATATCTCACAATTATGACTTAATAACTCGCAATTGCATCTTATAGAGGCAGAATTGCGAATTGCTGAGAAAAGAAGTCAGAATTGTGAGATAAAAACTCAGAATTGTGAGTTATAAAGTAAGAATTACAAGAAAAAAACTTAAGAGATAAAAATAAATTTTTTTGCAATTGTGAATTTATATCTCAGAATTCTCTTTTTTTTTTCTCCCAATTTTGTCCAAGACCAATTTTGAGGGGAAAAAAGACTGATATGTTCTCAGAATTACGAGTTTATATCTCACAATTCTGACTTAATAACTCGCAATTGCATCTTAAAGGCAGAATTGCAAGCAAAAAAGTCAGAATTGCATGATATAAACACAATTGCAAGTTAATACATTGTGAGATATAAACTTGCAATTACAAAAAAATAACATTTTTATCTTGCTGACTTTTTTCTTGCAATTGTAAGTTTAATTGCTAGAACAGTAAGAACTGTAAGAAAAAAACATTTTTTTGACCTCAGAATTGTGAGATAAATTTGCACTTGCGAAATCTAAAGTCCAATTTTGAAGGAAAAAAGACTATGTTCTCAGAGTTGCAACTTTATATCTGACAATTCTGTCTTAACTCGCAATTGCATCTTATAAAGGCAGAATTGCAAATTGCTGAGAAATGAAGTCAGAATTGTGTGATATAAACTCACAATTGCGAGAAAAAAAGTCAGAATTGCGAAATTGCCAATTTATATCTTGGAATTCTGACTTTTTTTCTTAGAATTGTGAGATATAAGTTTGCAATTGCGAGTTCTAACGTCCAGTTTTGAGGGGAAAAGACTGATATGTTCTCAGAGTTGTGAGTTTATATCTCACAATTATGACTTAATAACTCGCAATTGCATCTTATAGAGGCAGAATTGCGAATTGCTGAGAAAAGAAGTCAGAATTGTGAGATAAAAACTCAGAATTGTGAGTTATAAAGTCAGAATTACAAGAAAAAAACTTAAGAGATAAAAATTAATTTTTTTGCAATTGTGAATGTATATCTCAGAATTCTCTTTTTTTTTCTCCCAATTTTGTCCAAGACCAATTTTGAGGGGAAAAAAGACTGATATGTTCTCAGAATTAGGAGTTTATATCTCACAATTCTGACTTAATAACTCGCAATTGCATCTTAAAGGCAGAATTGCAAATTGCTGAGAAAAGAAGTCAGAATTGTGAGATAAAAACTCAGA
Source organism: Cirrhinus molitorella (assembly GCA_033026305.1). Taxonomy (NCBI): domain Eukaryota; kingdom Metazoa; phylum Chordata; class Actinopteri; order Cypriniformes; family Cyprinidae; genus Cirrhinus; species Cirrhinus molitorella. Next base: position 34,878,577 of record CM065135.1, read on the forward strand.
ATTGTGAGTTATAAAGTCAGAATTACAAGAAAAAAACTTAAGAAATAAAAATTATTTTTTTTGCAATTGTGAATTTATATCTCAGAATTCTTTTTTTTTCTCCCAATTTTGTCCAAGACCAATTTTGAGGGGAAAAAAGACTGATATGTTTTCAGAATTACGAGTTTATATCTCACAATTCTGACTTAATAACTCGCAATTGCATCTTAAAGGCAGAATTGCAAGCAAAAAAGTCAGAATTGCATGATATAAACACGATTGCAAGTTAATACATTGTGAGATATAAACTTGCAATTACAAAAAAATAACATTTTTATCTTGCTGACTTTTTTCTTGCAATTGTAAGTTTAATTGCTAGAACAGTAAGAACTGTAAGAAAAAAAAAAAAACTTTTTTTGGCCTTTTTCCTCAGAATTGTGAGATAAATTTGCACTTGCGAAATCTAAAGTCCAATTTTGTAGGAAAAAAGACTGTTCTCAGAGTTGCAACTTTATGTCTGACAATTCTGACTTTATAACTTTTGCGAGTTTGTGTCACGCAATTCTGAGAAAAAAAGTCAGAATTGTGAGATAAAATCTTTTTTAATCAGTGGTGGAAAAGGGCTGTAAATGACATCAGGCTGCGTGTTTGATTCAATTGTCTCTGTACACGCAGACTTGAGCATCAGCGTAAACAGCTCGTAAACCCGCCAAGACACTTGTGAAATGACCTTACGCGAGGGCGGATGGCGAAAGCCTGTGTGTTTTGGAGCACGTTCTCGCCCAAGTGTCTCTCGCCAGCCCGAGTCGAGCTCTTGGAAACCTCTAGAAATGTTTGGATTTCTGAAATAGGCTTCCATTGGGACGCTCTGCTTTGTCACTGTTGGCAGGTTTTCCTCGTTTCTGAATGTCAAATGCATTCTGCTTTTCCCAGGCAGCCATAAAACTGAATTTCTGAGACGGCAGATTCTCAGAAACATCTATTTTTCATAAAAACACTGGAACATGGAGGGGGAATCTCAGGAAAGCTGTGAAGAATATGGAAAAAGAAAGAAATAAGAAACTGTTTTATGCCAAATAAAATGTTTTACACTTCATTGCTTGAGCTTGAATGTCATAAATATGCAATAATGCAGTGAATCCTAAAAAGTTCCTAAAACAGACAGTTTTACAAAACTTTTTTCTCTAAAATATACAAATTTAAAAAACATTTTTTGAACTTGAGCTAAACTGTCAAAAACTGTTAAATAAGTCTAAAAATAAATCTTTATTTTACAGAAAACATTTGTTTTTTTTTCTTTTGATTTTTGCAATTAAATTAGTTTTTTTTTATGATTTTTGTCAAATAATGTCTATTTTATGATTCATTGCATGAGCTTAAATGTCAAAAATGCAATGCAATAAATCCTGAAAAGGTCCTAAAATAGATTTTAAATAAAAAAAAAAATTCTCTTTAAAATATTCAATTTTAAAAACATTTTTAAAACTTATTTCATGACCTTAACCCAAAAAATACCAAAAATAGACTTTAGTTTACAGAAAACATAATTTCTTTTTTTTTTTCTTTTAATTTTTGTGGTTAAATCTTGTATTTAATCACAAAATCAAAAGACAGAAATAATACATTTATTTTAATTTCTGTAAAATAACGTCTATTTTTAAGATTAATTGCATGAGTTTAAATGTCAAAAATGCAGTGCAATAATTCCTGAAAAGGTTCTAAAATTGTACAATTTTACAATATTTTATAATTTACTTTATTTTGCTCAAAACTTATTTTCTTCATTTGTTTTGGTCATGTTTATCTTTATTTATTTTACAAGAAACGTAATTTTTTCTCTTCTTTTTTTTGGTGGTCATATTTAGCTACAATCAAAATAAGCAATTTTTTTTCTCTAAAATATTCTATTTTTAGACATTTTTAGGACTTTTAGCTGAACTGTTGAAAAATGTTAAAATGTAATAATAAAAATAGACTTTTATTTTACAGATAACAGTTTATTTTTATTATTTATAGTTAAATAAGTAAAATGTAACATTTTAAATGTTATATTTGATCACAAAATCAAAAGACAGAAATAAGAATTTTATTATGTTAAAATTAATAAATCCTAAAAATTTAACTTCTTATTTTTTTGTTTTGAATTTGTGGTTAGATTATTATTAAATATTTTGTGGTCCTATCTGAATGCAAAATAATAATAAAAAAAGAATTTAATAAAAAATGTATTGCAGATTTCTAGCATTTATTGCACGAGCTTAATTTATTAAATTGTGGTAATGCAATCTGGAAAAAAAAAAAGGTTTTATTTTCCATGAAACTGAAGTTTGTTCCTTCTTTCTTTCTTTCTTTTTTTTTAAAATTTTGTTAAATATTTGTGGTTTTGTGGTGATATTTAAATGTAAAAATACTGGAGATCCTTTTTTTTTTGGTTACATTTTTGTGGTTACATTTCACCAAAAATTATTTTCTGTTAAATTAAATCTTTTTTTTTTTTTCTTAAAATTGATTGCTTTTTCTCATGACTATGATATGACAAATTAAATATTATTTTAATCAGTAGCATTTATTGTACTGCCTTTAGTTCAAGCTGATTTAAATAAAACAGCCCTTTATTATTCTAAAGTAATTCAGCTTCAGAAGGAAAATATACATTAAGATCATGCCAATACCAAAAAATCCTAATGGTCCTGAAATGGGGTTCGTTTTCTTCCCTCACAATACGATTCTTTATGTTTTCTACTGATTTTGAGTTGAAATGGCCATGTTTTGATAGGATTCGCTCTCAGAATGTCACTGTAATAATGTTTGAGCGTCCGAATCCGTGTTTAGTCTGGGCGTCCTCCTTTCCGAGGGTCAAAGGTCAAATACCGACGCCAAACTCACTCCCAGAATTCCTGATTGTTTTTTGTGGAGCGCAGCAGAAGGAGCTGAACGTTAGCAGAGCGTTTCTCATGCTCCGAAACAGAAATAGAGGCCGTCCCGCTGATTTATGACAGACATTTATAAGCGTATAAGAGTTGGCAAGAAAATATTTGCACTATAAATAGTCAAATTAAATATGATTCTTCAGGGTCACCCTCCTTCTCACGCTTTTATTTTCTTCTTCCTCTCGTTTCTGGCCACACACAATCAAACGCAGAGTTTTTGCCCGTTTTTGAGTTTTTGTGGTGTTTGCGTTGCAGTATGGAGACGTCTTGAACATTTTGATATCCAGCAAGAAGAAAGGCAGCGCTGTGGTTGAGTTTGCTTCTGCAAAAGCGGCTGTGAGTATTTTACATACACAAATACACCAATGTTTCAAAACAAAACTGTTTTTTTTTATTCTGCATCATTTTTCGAAATATTTTGTCCAGTTATTGGAGAGAAACTCATGAAAACATAATGGGAAGCCACATAAAAGCCCAAAATCAAAGGAGAATAATCCATTTATTAACGTTTACTTAAAGACAAGTATTATTTTCTGGACAATTTTTGCCCAAATTTTCATTATTGTAATGTCTTTTTCTTTTTAATCTAATATTTCTCAATTGTGATTTTCTTTACAATAGAAAAAATAGAAATTTTAAATTTATTTATTTATTTTTATCACTCCAACTGTCACATTTCAAATCTAAACTCCCAGAATCCTTTGAGACTGAATCAAACTTCCCTTCTTTATACTATTTCTAATCCATTTAGACTCATTTAAGCTTCCACTCTGATATTTCTAATATCAAAATCACGTTAGCAACATGCTAATCATGCTAGAACCATACTAGTAACTTGTTCATCATGCTAACACCATCTATTAACTTGCTAATCATACTAGAAACATGCTAACATGCTAGTAACATGCTGATCAAAACAAAAACAAAAAAACAAAACCGAATTCACAATATGTCTTCCACTTATTGGGGAGAAACTCATGAAAACATATTGGGGAGCCACATAAAAGCCCAAAATCAAAGGAGAATAATCCATTTATTAACACTATTTAAAGACAAATATTATTTTCTGGACTTTTTGCCCAAATTTTCATGATTATAATGTTTTTTTCTTTTTAATCTAATATTTCTCAATTGTGATTTTCTTTACAATAGAAAAAATAGAAATTTTAAATTTATTTATTTATTTATTTATTTGTTTTTATCACTCCAACTGTCACAATTCAAATCTAAACTCCCAGAATCCTTTGAGACTGAATCAAACTATTTCTAATCCATTTAGACTCATTTAAGCTTCCACTTTAATATTTATAATATCGAAATCACGTTAACAACATGCTAATCATGCTAGAACCATACTAGTAACTTGGTCATCGTGCTAACACCATCTATTAACTTGCTAATCATACTAGAAACATGCTAACATGCTAGTAACATGCTGATCAAAACAAAAACAAAAAAACAAAACCGAATTCACAATATGTCTTCCACTTATTGGGGAGAAACTCATGAAAACATATTGGGGAGCCACATAAAAGCCCAAAATCAAAGGAGAATAATCCATTTATTAACACTATTTAAAGACAAGTATTATTTTCTGGACTTTTTGCCCAAATTTTCATGATTATAATGTTTTTTTCTTTTTAATCTAATGTTTCTCAATTGTGATTTTCTTTACAATAGAAAAGTTTGATCATTTTCTTTATGAAAAACATTCTTTGTTTCTTTATTTTTATCACTCCACCTGTCAAAATTCAAATCTGAACTCCCAGAATCCATTGAGAATCCACTCTAATATTTCTAATATCGAAATCACGTTAGCAACATGCTAGTAACATGCTAATCATGCTAGAACCATACTAGTAACTTGTTCATCATGCTAACAATATCTATTAACATGCTAATCATACTAGAAACATGCTAACGTGCTAATCATGCTAGAAACATACTAACAACATACTAATCATGATAACAACTTGCTAGAAACATGTTAGCAACTTGCTAATAATGCTAGCAACATGTTATCAACTCGTTATTCATGCTAGAAAAATGCTAATCATGATAAAAACATGCTAATAACATGAATCATGCTAAAATCATACTAGTAATTTGTTAATCATGTTAACAATATTTATTAACATGCTAATAGTACTAGAAACATGCTAACATGCTAGTGACATGCTAATCATGCTAGAAACATACTAACAACATACTAATCATGAAAACAACTTACAAGTAACATGCTAATCATGATAACAACATGCTAGTAACATGCTAATGCTAGAAAAATGTTAGCAACTTGCTAATCATGTTAGCAACATGTTATCAACTTCATGTTAGAAAAATGCTAACAACATGCTAATCATGATAACAACATGCTAATAACATGTGAATCATGTTAGAATCATACTAGTAATTTGTTCATCATGCTAGCAATATCTATTAACATGCTAATCATACTAGAAACATGCTAACATGCTAGTGACATGCTAATCATGCTAGAAACATACTAACAACATACTAATCATAACAACTTGCAAGTAACATGCTAATCATGATAACAACATGCTAGTAACATGCTAATCATGCTAGAAACATGCTATCAACTCATTATTCATGCTAGAAAAATGCTAACAACATGCTAATCATGATAACAACATGCTAATAACATGTGAATCATGCTAGAATCATACTAGCAATTTGTTAATCATGGTAACAATATTTATTAACATGCTAATCATGTTAATAAATATTACAATATATAACATCCTGCCAACTTGCTAATCATGCTAGCAACATATTAACTTGCTAATCATGCTAGCAACACATTATTAACTTGTTAATCATGCTAGAAACATGTTAACAACTTGTTAATCATACTAGAAAAATGCTAACATGCTAATCATATTAATAACATGTTAATCATGCTAAAAACATGTTAACAACATGCTAATCATGATAACAGCATGCTAGTAACATGTTAATCCTGCTAGAAACATGCTAGCAACTTGCTAATCATTCTAGAAACATGCTAACAACTTGCAAAACATGCTAACAACTTGCTAATCATGCTAGAAACATGCTAGCAACTTGCTAACAATGCTAAAAACATGTTAACAATTTGCTAATCATGCTAGAATCATGCTAGCAACTTGCTAATCATTCTAGAAACATACTAGCAACTACATTTTTTATAAGCATGTTACCAACTTGCTAATGCTAGCACCATGTTAGCAACTTGCTAATCATTCTAGAAACATGCTAGCAAAGTTGCTAATCATGCTAGAAACATGCTAGCAACTTGCTAATCATGCTAGAAACATGCTAACAACATGCTAATCATGATAACAACATGCTAATAACATGTGAATCATGCTAGAATCATACTAGCAATTTGTTAATCATGATAACAATATTTATTAACATGCTAATCATGTTAGAAACATGACAACAAGATACTAGTCATACTAGAAACATCCTGCCAACTTGCTAATCATGCTAGCAACATATTATTAACTTGCTAATCATGCTAGCAACATATTATTAACTTGTTAATCATGCTAGAAACATGTTAACAACTTGTTAATCATACTAGAAAAATGCTAACATGCTAATCATATTAGTAATATGTTAATCATGCTAGAAACATGTTAACAACATGCTAATCATGATAACAACATGCTAGTAACATGTTAATCCTGCTAGAAACATGCTAGCAACTTGCTATTCATTCTAGAAACATGCTAACAACTTGCTAATCATGCTAGAAACATGCTAGCAACTTGCTAATAATGCTAAAAACATGTTAACAATTTGTTAATCATGCTAGAATCATACTAGCAACTTGCTAATCATTCTAGAAACATACTAGCAACTAAATTTTTTTATAAGCATGTTATCAACTTGCTAATGCTAGCACCATGTTAGCAACTTTGCTAATCATTCTAGAAACATGCTAGCAAACTTGCTAATCATGCTAGAAACATGCTAGCAACTTGCTAATCATGCTAGAAACATGTTAACAACTTGTTAATCATACTAGAAAAATGCTAACATGCTAATCATATTAGTAATATGTTAATCATGCTAGAAACATGTTAACAACATGCTAATCATGATAACAACATGCTAGTAACATGTTAATCCTGCTAGAAACATGCTAGCAACTTGCTAATCATTCTAGAAACATGCTAACAACTTGCTAATCATGCTAGAAACATGCTAGCAACTTGCTAATAATGCTAAAAACATGTTAACAATTTGCTAATCATGCTAGAATCATACTAGCAACTTGCTAATCATTCTAGAAACATACTAGCAGCTACATTTTTTATAAGCATGTTACCAACTTGCTAATGCTAGCACCATGTTAGCAACTTGCTAATCATTCTAGAAACATGCTAGCATGAGAAACGTCTTTAAAAACATGAAAAATCGTACTGATCCCAAACTTTTGAGCGTCAGTGTATATGTTTCGTTTTATATTACTATATCATTAACTTATTCAATTTATTATAAAATAATTAAGAAAATGTGACCTTTTATTCACCCACTTAAACACTTTTTTTAATTGTTTACAATTTAATACATGATTTATTTACTTTTTTTTTCAGAGTGGGAAAACAAAAATAATTAATCAATTGCTAAAAATAAATAAGCATATTTTATTTTCAGTATATTTCACATTGAAAAAACAAAAAAAAACAAAAAAAAAAAAAAAAAAAAAATATATATATATATATATATATATATATATATATGAATAATTTCATTTATATTCTAAATGTTTTTAATGTATTATAAAATTATGGTGAAATATATCGATTGCATTAAATGAGACCCGACACTGTATGTAATAAAAAGCAGAAGTTCTGTTATTGTTGACTCGTGTGACTGTCTGAGATTCGGGACTGTTGTGATTTTTGTGGTTCCTGATCCGAGAAACACTGCCGCTGCATGGAAAGAAGGGCTTTGTTGTTTGAGTTTAGCACATGTGTGTCTGGTCACATGAATGAAAACATTTACTTATTATAGAAACATACTATAAAAACTATACATTTTAGTTTTTAGTTGAAAAACGTTTGATGACATTTGGATGTTCTCTGCGCTCTGAATCAGGATCTGGCGTTTAAGAACGAGAGCGGTCTGACCGGAAACCCTCTGAAAATCACGTGGCTGGAGGGACAACCGGCCCCGACGTCACACTTCGACCCCGCAGCGAGCGCCTTCACCTCACAACAGGTACAAAAAAAAAAAAAAAACCTCAAAAATGTTTGTCATAGAACAACACAAAATCAGCACAAAAGAATGCATTTGATTTTAATTACAGAAGTCAAGCCTCTTTTGCATTGTGAGATTAATCTGGACAAATAAACACATTTTCCACAAATTCTCATTATTTTTACTTTTCTTTGTAGTCTTTTTTTCTCAGTAGTGATTTTCATTGCATAAATTAGATCATTTTCTTTATGGAAAATAAATAAATTCCTTTTGAATTTGGTCTGAAATGTATGTTAAAATCAGAATGATCAAATATAAACTTGTAATTATAAGAAAAAGTCCAAATTGAAAAGAGATGTTCTTTCTTTTTATTCAATGGCTGAAGAAATTATTATAATTTTGAACCCACTCAGAGTTATATATTTATATAATTAATATTTATATTATGATACTTCATAATCATTATAATAAATATTGTTATTGTTCAAATGTATTATTATTATTATTATTATTTAATACTAGTACTACTAATTATTTAATAATTACTATTATTAATTTAAAGAATAATAATTATTATTTAAAATAATATTTTATAAATCAAGATGCCAGTTTATTTGGTATTGTACTCTAGTAAAAAAAAAAAAATTAATAATTATAATAATTTTATTTGACAAATTTTGCATTACTTATATTTATCTTAATTTCTTCACTGTCTAACATTACATCATTAACAAATATGGTTTTACTGTTTAAAAAAAATCAACTTTGAGTTACAGCATTTATTAATCTAGTTTAGGAATTTCTAAGTAATTTTGAAAAAAGTAAAAAAGTCAGTAATTTATTAACTTTTTATTTAATGGTGGAAACGAGCTTGCCTTTATTTCTCACAATTGTGAGATATAAATTTGCAAATTGGAAAAAAAAAGTCAAGCTTCTTTCAAAATTATTATAATTTTGAACCCACTCAGAGTTTACTTATTTATTATATTTATATAATTAATATTTATATTATGATGTTTAATAATAATAATAATAATAATAATAAATATATATTTTTAATATATATTTATTATTATTATTATTTAATACTACTAATAATTAATTATTATTTAATAATTATTATTGTTATTAAATTTAGGAATATGTAAAACAATAATTATTATTTTAAATAATATTTTATAAATTAAGATGGCAGTATATTCGGTATTGTACTGTAAAGTAAGAAAAAATATATTTATTAATAATTGTAATCATTTTATTTTACAACTTAATCGTAAAATTGCAGTACTAATATTTATCTTAATTTCTTCACTTTCAAACATTAAATCATTAACAAATATAGTTTTACTGTGGTAAAGAGCAACTTTGAGTCACAGCTTTTATTAATCTAGTTTAGGAATTTCTAAGTAATTTTGAGAAAAAGTAAAAAAAAATCGGTAATTTATTAACTAATGTTGATTTGTTTTATATTTACTTATAATTTATTTCCCATTCAATTTTATATTTAAATATTTATTTACGATTTTTTATTACTAAGATTTTTTGATACTTAGAGGGTGGAAAACAACAACTAAATAAATAAATAAATAAGTAAATGGAAAAATAGGACAAGTAATGATTAAAAAAATAAAAGCACAATTTTAATAATTAAATGATATAAATTTAAATTTGATTTTAATATATATTTGTACGTATAATACATTTTGTTTATATTTTAAATGTCTAGATTATTATTATATAAATGATATCAATTGCATTAAATGATTTTTGCATTAAAATCTGATGCTTTTAGAGGACAGGAGAAAATGTTATTATATGTTTATATCTTTAAATTCTGATATTCTAATAATTGCAAAGCAAAAAGTTTAAATTGTAAGATAAAAGCCTTTTATTTTTTAATTATTTTTCTTTACTCAATTTTGCAATAAAAAAATATATCATTTGGACCCATATATTTGTGTTCCAGTGTCACATATTTATTATATTTAATATCTATTTAATAATATAATTTTGAGCCCACTCAAAATATGTTTTATTCATGATTTATAAACATGCAAACAGCACAGGAAACACCAAAATAAAAGTCCCTGAATGGCTGAGATGCATGGAAATCAGCTGAACCAACAAAACGCAGCTTAATTGGAAAGTAAGTAGTGCTTCTGTGCGTGAGCGTTTGTCTTTATGTAAAGTTTAACAAAAGTCTAAAGTTACCGCAGCGTTCCAGACCATTCCTATGGATTTGGCGTTCAATCTAAATAACATATTTCATAGGTCCGTCAGAGGGACGTATGTAAACACACGGGTTGGGCGGCTCGCGAGGCTCCCGAACAATGACTTCGCTGGGTTTGTTTGACTTGGAGCTCAAGGCACACGCACACGAACGCCTCTCGACCCCCAGCACGAGTCTCATTACGGAGACGTGTGTGTGTGTAATGTGTGACTGGCACGAGATCCTGCACAAAAAAACAGCGCTCTTGACTTTACTGCCTCCCCCTCGACCCGCTTCCTGTCTCTTCTGAACATTTCACATCTTTATTGGCTGTTATTAGAGCCAAATCTCAACTAGGATGGATGAGGAGAACTGTTTTGGTTGCATTAATGATTTTTTTTGCGTTGATGATTTTGTCTCAGTTGTGAAGCAGTAATGTAAGTTACATAATTTAGATTACTTTTTTTTCAAGTAACATTAAAGTTTAATTTACAAGTTACTTTTCCAAATAAGTAACTCCAGTTACTTTTTATCCCCAGTTATTGATTAAAAGCTCTCCTGTCCCCATGTTGATTACTTTAGTTCTAGAATAAATGTGAACATGCATTAATTCATCTCACTCACAAAAAAAAAAAAAAAAAGTATTCCTCAAAATGAATAAAATTTTGCAAACCTGCAATAATTAACTACGTTAAGTAATAAAAATATATTTTATGTATTTAAGCCTATTTTATTAATCAGTATCTTTGCTTCTGGTCTTTAATGATCCAATGCAACCAAGCAAAAATAAAAATAAAACATTTTTTATTGCTGAAGAGTGTTGAAATTCTTCTTCTGCTGTCTACTTTACAGACGGGAATTTATTTTTCCTTCAGCCTGAGGCTTTTGGTGTGAAAGGGCTTTTACATTTGACAAAAATACAACTTTTTATATTAAAAACTTACAAGCAAGCAATGCACAGATTTAAAAAGTAACGCAAACGTAACATAACGCAGGACTTTCCATAAAAAGTAATGTAATAAGTTTATGTACTAAACGCACTATAATTAAAACAAAAAAAGTAAAGCTAAAATAGAAGTATATAAAAAAATCTAACTTGCAGAACACTTTACAAAATTACTAAAACGTAAAGCGAAATTTAAATAAAAATTTAAAATATATAAAATAAAAACTAATTTAATAAAGCAATAAATGTTGATATACACTACCAGTCGAAAGTTTGATTTTTAATGTTTTAAAACATACATTTATACATGTAACAGTAAAATGTTGAAATATTTTTGCTAAATTTAGGAAGAAATGATGGAACTTAATACTTTTATTTAGCAAGGATGCTTTAAATTGATCAAAAGTGAAGGAAACCTGAAAAAAAATTCTCTGTTCTCTGTTTTTAACATAATAATAATAATAATAATAATGTCTATATAGTTTTATTTTATTTAATAAATGTAAGTTATTTTAAGTTATTTTATTAACTAAATCAAAATGTGAACTAAAAGTTGAAGTCACAATACCTGATTGTTCTTGTTTATTTTTGGTTTTATAAAGCGTAGCACATTTGAAATGGGAGCAAAAATTAATAAAAGAATCACAATGCATCAGTAGCATTTCTTGATCCATTAGGGTTTCCATCTCTATGAATAAACTCTGGAAAAAAAGTCTCTAACCTGGACTAAATCTAATCTAGCAGCAGAAGAGCTTTAGGCCTTTAGTTACATCAGTGAAGTATTGATAAAATCCACGGATGTGGAAAATCAGTCCTGACTTCTGGATGTTGAACTGATGCAGGTTTGAAAAGATATTTTCTTCCATCTCTGTTTAAATGTTCACTAAAAGTACGCTACTGTTCAAACGATCATCAAAGATGCATTAAATTGATCAAAAGTGACAGTAAAGACACATGATAATAATGTTACAAAAGAGTTCTATTTCAAATAAATGCTGTTCTTTTGAACTTTTTTCATCTGTGAATCAAGAAAAAATAAAACGCATCACAAATTCCACACAAATATTGTGCAGCACAACTGTTTTCAACACTTGTAATAATCAGAAATGTTTCTTGAGCAGCAAATCAGTATATTAGAATGATTTCTGAAGGATCATGTGACACTGAACTGGAGTAATAATTCTGAAAATTCAGCTTTGATCACAGAAATAAATTACATTTTCTAACATATTCACACAACAAACAGATATTTTAATTTATAATAATATTTCATAATTTTCACTGTTTTTCCTGTATTTTTAAACCTATAAATGCAGACTCGGTGAGCAGGAGAGCCTGACCCAAGCTTTTGAATGGCTGTGTAAATCATTGGTAGTTTGAGTTTGCAGCTTTTAAACAAACAAGCACAAATTATTTCTTCTGAAAATGTAAAACTAGTTATATATTTGTTTCAGTTCAGTTTTGTGCCATTAGCAGTCTTGACATCACATCTTTTAAATAAATAAAGCAGATGACATACAATTGAGGTCAAAAGTTTACATCTCTCTTTCATAATCATTCAAAATGATGGGACTCATATGCAGCTATTACAGAAGGTTCAAACCCTCACTGATGCTCCAGAAGAAAAAAATAAATAAAAATAAATAAATATCATGCATTAAGAGCCGGGGGGTGAAAACTTTTGACCAGAATGGAGATGTATACATTTTTCTTATTTTACCTAAACATCTTTTTTTTTTTTTTTATTTAGTACTGCCCTTCAGAAGCTACAGAAGATACTTGCATGTTTCCCAGAGGACAAAATAAGTTAAATTTACCCTGATCTTCAAATTCCAAAAGTTTTCACCCCCTAGCTCTTAATGCATGTTTTTTTTTTTTTTTCTGGATCATCAGTGAGTGTTTGAACCTTCTGTAATAGTTGCATATGAGTCCCTCAGTTGTCCTCAGTGTGAAAAGATGATCTCAAAATCACACAGTCATTGTTGGAAAATGGTTCAAATACACAAAAATGCTGGAAAACCACAGCATTTGTGGGAGCTGAAGGATTTTTCTGAAGAACAGCAGGCAGTTTTACTATTCAGGACAAACAAGGGGCTCATGAACAACTATCACTAAACAAAAAAACAGTATTAAGGATCAAGGGGATGTAAACTTTTGAACAGGGTCATTTTTATAAATCCAACTATGTGGATTATATGTAAACATCTTTTATGTGGAATATCTTATTCAGGTGTCAGCACTAATTAAACAATAACGTGCATTTTATGTGATCCCTCTTATTTTGCAGATTGTGAAAGGGGTGTGTAAACTTTTGAACCGTATGAAGAGCTGTAATTAGAGATTCTCAGCGCTCCATATTTAATCCATCTGGCTGTTAACAAACTCATTTAATGCCCCAGGATCCTCGTTTAGGTCATGGAGCCCAGTTGTGGGATTTTCCAGAGTAATGTGCATGAGTGTTATTAAGGGATCTGACACTGAATTGCTTCATCAGGCAGCAGGTTGTTAAAGGCAAGTGAAGAAAAACAGGGTAATTTTCACATTTTTACTGCTCTCGGAGTATGGCAAGCCGTTTTGACGTTTATTCATTTGCAGGATATGAATTCTTAATATCAACAATTCAATTTCCACTAGTTAAAATTATAATTCTTGATATCAGAAATGGGATTTTTACTAGTAACGATGGCAATTTTTGATATCAGGAATTACATTTCCACTAGAAAAAAGGTTAATTATTGATATCAACAATTGAATTTCAACTAGTAAAAACTATAATTGTTGATATCAAGAATTGTATTTTCACTAGTTAAATGTCACCATAGACTCCCATTCAAATTTAATTGTTGAAATCAAGAATTGATTTCTTACTAGTTAAAATGTCAATTTCACATATCAGAAATACAATTCTCACGAGTAAAAACCTTTATTTTTGATAATAATTACATTGTTACTAGTGCAAATGTCCGTTCTTGATATCAACAGTTCAATTGCTACTAGTGACAATGTCCATTTCTGATATCATGAATGGGATTGTAACTAGTAAGAATGACATTTTAGATATCTGAAATTACTCTCCTAATTATTGATAACACAAATATATTTTCAGATACCAGAAATAAGAAATGTAACATGTTGAAATACATTTACAGATATCAACAATTAGTGACAATTGAAATCTTGATATCTGGAATTGGCATTTTTCTAGTAACAATGTAATTGTTGATATCAAAAATAAAGGTTTTTACTACTTTTTTTACTTGTGAAAATGAAATTTTAACTAGTAAGAAATCAATTCTTGATATCATCAATTAAATTTGAATGAGAGTCTATGGTGACATTTAACCCTTTAGTCGCCAGGTTTTTTTTTTTTTGACATCAAGATTTCAAAAGCTTGTGGCTTGAAAGGGCTTAAAGATAGAGATCTACTGTAAATTAGAAAAATGTTGGACATGACCGAAAGTTTATGTGGGGTGTAAATATACTCATCTAATTTGCATATTATGATGTTATCAGGGGCGACAATCTTGAATTGAATAATTTTTTTTTAAATATTTTTTTTTTATATAATACTTTTTATCCTAATTCCAAATGATCAGAAAACCAAGAATAAATCAGGAGAAAGTATTAAATTATTATTATATTACTATACTATATAGTAGTAAAACGCATGTGAACAGTAGCCAAATTTTTAATCAGTTCGTCAGTAATATTCAGGAAATAATAGACACTGAATGGATGTGTGAACTTATTTGCTTATTGTTTTATTTTGTCTTTTTATCCTCATTCAAAATGATCAGAAAAGGGGAAGCAAACAATAAAACAGGGAAAAGTATTTAATTATTACTATATCACTATACTATGTAGTAGTAAAATGCATGTGAACAGGTTTTGATCAGTTCACCAATAATATTCAGGAAATAATAGATACTGAATGGATGTTTGCATGTTTTTTTGTCTTTTTTATCCTCATTCCAAATGATCAGAAAAGAGGAAACCAAAAATAATAATAATAATAATAATAATAATAATATATTGATAAAGAATTATAGTTTTTACTAGTTGAAATTCAATTCTTGAAATCAATAAATTAATTTCTCATTGTTGATATCAATAATTAACCTTTTTACTAGTGAAAATGTAATTCCTGGTATCAAAAATTGCCATTGTTACTAGTAAAAAGTCCAATTTCTGATATCAATTATAATTTTAACTAGTGTACATTGAATTGTTGATATCAAGAATTAATATCCTGCAAATGAATAAACGTCAAAACGGCTTGCCATATGTAACATGTTGAAATACATTTATAGTGACAGTTGAAATCTTGATATCAGGAATTGGCATTTTTACTAGAAACAATGTAATTTTTGATATCAAAAATGATCTTTCTACTAGTAAGAAATACAAAGCGGATATGTGTATTTAGAATTTTAACTAGTAAGAAATCCTTGATATCAACAATTAAATTTGAATGGGAGTCTATGGTGACATTTAACTAGTGAAAATACAATTCTTGATATCAAGTTTTTACTAGTTGAAATTCAATTGTTGCTATCAATAATTAACCTTTTTTTCTAGTGGAAATGTAATTCCTGATATCAAAAATTGCCATTGTTCCTAATAAAAATCCAATTTCTGATATCAAGAATTATAATTTTAACTAGTGAAAATTGAATTGTTGATATTAAGAATTCATATCCTGCGAATGAATAAAAGTCAAAACGGCTTGCCATAGTGAGAACTGTATTTCTGATAGGTGAAATAGACATTTTAACTAGGAAGAAATCAGTTCTTGATATCAACAATGAAATTTGAATGGGAGTCTATGGTGACATTTAACTAGTGAAAATACAATTCTTGATATCAACAATTATAGGCAAATGTTTTACCAAACTCATATTTAGGTATTGAATATTGACTTTTCACCAATTCCTAATGGGTAAAATACTGTTTCTCAGTTGAAAATCTTGTTTCACTCTGAAATTTGTCACATTTTGAAACTTCAGCTTTACTTTAATCACTTTTTAACCTTTTAAATGCAGGGTTATTATAGTAAACTAAAACTTAAACTGTAAAAATTACAAAAAGAAAGAAAAGTTATTATAGTAAACTACAACTATTAAAAAAATGAAAAAGTAGGCCTATTATAGTAAACTAAAACTTAAACCATGAAAAAATCATTACAAAAAGAAAAAAGTTATTATAGTAAACTACATGCATTTAAAAATGAAAAAGTAGGGCTATCATAGTAAACAACTTAAACTATATATACATTTTTAGTAACTTTTTACTAGTGGAAATGTAATTCCATATATCAAAAATTGCCATTGTTACTAGTAAAAATTCAATTTCTGATATTAAGAATGAGCATTTTAACTAGTGAAAATTGAATTGTTGATATTAAGAATTCATATGAATGAATAAAACCCAAAACGGCTTGCCATATGTAACATGTTGAAATACATTTATAGTGACAATTGAAATCTTGATATCAGGAATTGGCATTTTTAGTAACAGTGTAATTTTTGATATCAAAATGATCTTTCTACTAGTAAGAAATACAAAGCGGATATGTGTATTTAGAATTTTAACTAGTAAGAAATCCTTGATATCAACAATTAAATTTGAATGGGAGTCTATGGTGACATTTAACTAGTGAAAATACAATTCTTGATATCAACAATTATAGTTTTTACTAGTTGAAATTGAATTCTTGATATCAATAATTAACCTTTTTACTAGTGGAAATGTAATTCCTGATATCAAAAATTGCCATTGTTCCTAATAAAAATCCAATTTCTGATATCAAGAATTATAATTTTAACTAGTGAAAACTGAATTGTTGATATTAAGAATTCATATCCTGCGAATGAATAAACGTCAAAACGGCTTGCCATACTCTCAGTCGTGTCACCGATCTGGGAGGTCAGATCTACCAGCTATGTTGTACATTCGAGTCAGGGTCAACTGAGACGCTGTGGAGGTCTGGCTGAGCCCCTCCATGTCTCATAATTTCTCCTAATGGAGGAGTGTGAGTTTCGCCATCGGTGTCTCTGAGGTGTTAAACCGTGGGCAGAATTCTGGGAAGGCGTCGCTGCTTTAGACCATCTATGAGTGTAGGTCTGGTTTCAGGGTTGAGGGCCGGTCTGCAGCTGGGTTTTGCTCTTGGGTCGGCTGCGGGTCGTCCCACGCTGACCGCTGATGTACAGTATGTGACTCACGTCTCTGAGGTTTAATGCAGCTGCATCTGAGCTCAGGATAAATTTCTGGTCAGATATCGTAGTAATGTTTTGTTGTTCTGGGAGTAGAAATGAGAAAGGGGTGTGTAAGTGTTTGTCTCTTTGTTAAATGACTGAAATGTTGTGTGCAGAATGTGTTTTAACACTCAGAAGACGAGCGACAAGCCTTTTTAGCTGCAGTGTGATCGTGGATCGATGGTAGCAAGATGAAATTGAATAAATACTTAAATAAGAGCTGCATGATTTGAACAAAAAATGCAGTTGTGATTATTTTGTTATATATTTTGATTGTTGTATTATAAACATAATAATAATAATATTGAATCATTTGATTTAATAATTTAATTCAATGTAATTTAATAATAATAATAATAATAATAATAAATATTATATTATTATTATTAATTGTATTAAATGATAATAATATTTAGTATTAGTGCTAGTGTTAAGTGTTCATACTTATAATCAGTGTTATTATTTAAAAAATGTGCTAAAAAATAATTGTAATAATTCAAAATCTGTTTTACAACTTAATAGTAAAATTGCAATTCTAAGATTTGTCTTAATTTTTCCATGTTGGCAAAATGAAATTGAAAGAATGCTTAAATAAGAGCTGCATGATTTGGCCCAAAAAATGCAGTTGTGATTATTTCGTTATATATTTTGATTGTTGTTTAAACAGCTGTATTATAAACATTTAACATCTAATAATAATAATAATAATAATAATTATAATAATACATGTTTTACTCTTATAATAACAATATAACAATATTTAATAATAATAATTATAATAATTTGATTTAATTATTTAATTTAATGGAATTTAATAATAATAATAATAACTTTTATTAAATAATAATAATAGTAATAATAATGTTTAATAATAATTTGAATGAGTAATTTTATTTAATGTAATAATACATAATATATTGTTGTTATTATTATTATTATGATTATCTAATAACAATAATAATAACAATAACAATAATGTTTTTACTCTTATAATAATATGTAATAATAATAATAATAATTTGATTTAATTAAATCATTAACAAAATATGTTTAAATGCTACTCTTTACAAATGTAGTTAAATAGTTTTACTGCAGTAATGAAAAACATTTTCAACAACTTTTGCACAGCATTTATTAATAATACTTATAATACTTATAATACTATAATAATAATAATAATAGTAATAATAATAATAATAATAATAATAATTTTTATTAAATTATAATAATAATAATATATATTATTAATTAGTGTTAAGTGAGTGTTCAAACGTTTTATTATTTAATAATAAAGTATTAAATAATGTAAAATTAAAAATAAAGTAAAAAATGTTTTTAATAGTAATAATTCAAACTATTTTACAACTTAATGGTAAAATTGCAATTCTAATATTTGTCTTTATTTCTTCACTTTCAAACATTAAATCATTAACAAAAGATGTTTGAATGCTACTCTTTGCAATTGTAGTTAAATGGTTGTAATGAAAGCAATAAAAAAACCTTTAACTTTTGCACAGTATTTGTTAATCTAGTTGAAAAAGTTTTGTAAAGTTTAAAAAGTTTAAAGTTTAAAAAGTTTACGCAGACGTTTTAATCCAACAGAAATTAGTAATACTATTAAAAAATGATTATTTATAACATTATTAATTAAAACTATATTTTTAATACATTTTTATATGTATTTTTTGTTCTATATTTATATACGCAATGTATAATCAACTTTATCAGTGACATATCATCTGCTTGATTGTTTATATTGTCACAAATTGTAAAACTGTAAGGTATAAAGATGTTAATATATTATAAACAAACATCATGATTTTCTCTGCGGTTGCTTTGAATCACTGTGTATTGTGGAAAGCGCTGTACAAATGAGAATGATTTTGTCATTCATCTCTAAAATGTCCATTTTCATATTTCATATATCTTCGTTTTTTCATTGGAGCCACACTTGAGCCCAAAGCAGAGTTATTTAGTTAGAAACATTGGCCCCCGTCTAACATTTAATTGTTCCCTCCGCTCAGCTCTGACAATAAATCTACATTATTTGGATTGGATTTGGTTTCATGGCTCTGAGCTGTGATAAATTCTCGGGGCTTGCGTGATGTATGAAGGCACGGACGCTTGTGAAACGTCTTGGAGCGTGAAATAAATGACTAATAGGAGTTTTTGGATGGGGCGCTTATTCAAAACTGAGCAGAAAAATCATCTTGTTTAGCAGAAATGTAATTTGCACAATTTACTTTTACTGACTGCAGGATTTTCACACACTCAGCTTTTGGCTTCACTCGATGTTCCCGATATGTAAACTAATACATTTGCTCCCAGTAGCTTCTCTCAGTAACATCTGCTGGCGTCTGGATGAGATATCTGACATATTTAGTCCATATCTGACACGTTTTTGCTTTACATGTATGTGTGCGCAGATCGAGTTGGATATATTATATATAAATGACATTTAGCGACTTTGTAAACAAGTTTTAGTATAAAAAATAAACAGAAATGTTGTTATAATTAATAACTATTAAATATAATTTATTATCTTGGATTAAAATGTCTACTTTTTGACACTTTAGGTTGTGTAAATCAACATTAGTTAATACATGACTGACTCTTATGAAACTTTTTTCTAGATTTGTAAATGCTGTAAATCAGAGTTGTTTATTACTGAAGTAAAAATAAGCATGTTAATGATTTAATGATAGAAATTATAACATAAATAATAGTTTTTCAGTTTACTGTTATGTTGCAAAATAAAACTTGAATTGTTTTAATTATTAATGTTATTTTTTCACTTCACAGTACAATATTAAATATACTATCATCTTTTATTTTTATAATATACTTTTCATTAATAATAATTATAAAAAATATTATTATTGTATTATAACTTTTAAAGTTATTATTTTAGTTATAAAAAGATGAATATTATTTATTATTAATAATAATAATAGTAATAATAATAATACATTTTTATTATTGTTATTATATAATAATAAATGTTTTGTTATTATTAACGTAATGTATAAAAGTATTGTAGTAGTAGTATGAGATATATATAATATTTTTATTTTATATATTTTTATTGGTATTATTAAACAAAGTTATTATTATTATTGTTATATAATAAAAAGTCAACACTGAATATATATGTTTACATATACTATTATTAATTCTATAATAATATTTGTTATTATATTAATTACAATAATAATAATTATTATTATTATTATTATTAAATAATAATAATAAAAAATATTAACACTAAAATAATGATAAATATTATTTTTAGTATTAGTAGTAGTATGTATGGAGGGTCGAATTAAAATTAAATAATTAAATAAATGTTGAAGAATATTAAATAATGTTAATGTTAATGAAATAATTAAATTAATAAATGTATAATTAACTAAATATATTCTTAATTCAATATATAATAAATAATTAAATAAATATATAATTTATAAATTTATTTGTGCTTTCAATAATTAAATGATGTATTTAAGAATTTATTTATACATTTATATAAATACATATATAAATCATTCTTAAATAATAGTCATCATCATAATAAAAGTATTATTATTAATAAATAAAAATGTATATATTATATATAATATATCCAACTTATATATAAATATATATATATACCTTTTTGTGATTATTATTAACAATAAAAGTAATATTATTATTATTAGTAGTAGTAGTAGTAGTATGTGATGTTTAGAATATATATATATATATATATATATATATATATATATATACATATAATATAAATAAATGTTTATAATAGCACCATTCCAATTTCAGTCATAATATATGGTAAAATAATCATATTTGCATTTTTTGGGCCAAATCTTGTAGCCCTAATCGAAATATCTTTACTCCGTTTCATCTTGCTACCATGGATCCACGTTCACACTGCATCTAAATGCGGTTGTCGCTCCTCTTTTGAAAGCTCGAATCTCTGAGACGTGAGTCACGTACATCAGCGGTCAGCGTGGGACGATGGATCGTTGATTCGGTCGCTTCTGCAAATATTGATATGGCAAAAAGCATTGCATAATCAGTCTTCCCAGCACATTCGCTCGTAAATCACGCTGTTCTCTCTTGCTGTAGATTGAGATAAAAGTGCAGACTCAGGGAGTCTGAGAAACGTCTGTTTTTCTTTGCTGTCAAACGCGTCTGCGTTCCTGCCAGACACAACATGAAGCAGATGGATGGGCTATTTTGGGGAGTTTGCCTTTTTCAGCCATATCTATAGAGCTTGGCTGAATTCCACATTCTTCCCCAGAATAAACTTGCTCTTGGCACCCCTTGCTTAGTTGGCTTTCCCCAGTCGGAGGGGTTTCTGGGAAGGCCGACAGGATCTCGTGTGCTTGATGGACAGTTGACCCATGTTAGTTTGTGGTGAGAACCGTGATTTTAGATGATTTGATGCTCTGAGGGGGCATATCTGAGATGCATTTCTGTGCTTTTATATTCTGCTATGTTCTTGTTTCCAGTACAAATATCTAAACATTCCTAAATTAAGATATGAAGAGTTGCCAAGTGCCATCTGACATTTTCATCAAAATGAGCATTTTTATCGTGCTTCTATATGTATATTTGGTTATTTCTGTTTAATTGCATAGAAAATTACCTATATATTGCCATTAGAGTGAAAATACTAAATCTAAACATAGGATCATGATAAAAAGAGACATTTAGAGAATGTCTAGTTTGTTTAAAACAACATCCCCCATTTGGATTAGAAAATAAACTTGTTTTCCTTTTTGTATAAAGTTGATTTTTCTGACTCCATTCGGGGATATTTGTAACCCTGGACCGCATATAAATTGGGATTTATACATCATCTAAAAGTTGAACTTCAGTAAACGAGTTTTTCAGTAAACAAAACTCTTTAAACTGGGAATTTACTGATTCTTTCTGCAAAAAAGTGATATTTTGCATTGAAAAAAAAAATAGGATGCATAAAGAAGATAAATTGTTCAAAATGAAGTGATTTTATGCTGAAAACAAGAGCAAATATCAGTAACAAACATATATCAATAATCAACTTGTTTTCTTTTTGTAAGTTTTTAAGGCCCCATTTGTGGAAATTTGTTCTTGTTTTAAGCATAAACTCATTTAATTTTACTATTTTTTTCAGAAAACAAGATTTATCCTGTCACTTTATTCTTAGGCAAATGAAAATAAGACTTATATACTGAGTTTTCTGAAAATACACTTATTCTCTCTACAAAAGTGACACTTTGGACAGCAAAACATGATTTTCTTTGCTTTTTTTTTGTTTGGTTTTGCAGTACAAATATCTAAACATACTTCAGTCAAGATACTGAAGATACTTTTACTGGAGATGCACATTTAGAGAATGTCTAGTTTGTTTAAAACAAGATCTACCATTTAAGTTAGACAATAAAATAGTTTTCCTTTTGTATTAATATGATTTTTCTGACTTCATTCGGGGATATTTGTGACCCTGGACCACAAAAAAAAAAAGTGTAAATTTTTGGAAAATGGGATTTATACATCATCTAAAAGTTGAACTTCAGTAAACAAGAGTTTTTCAGTAAACAAAACTCTTTAAACTGGGAATTTACTGATTCTTTCTGCAAAAAAGTGATATTTTGCATTGAAAAAAAAATAGGATGCATAAAGAAGATAAATTGATCAAAATGAAGTGATTTTATGCTGAAAACAAGAGCAAATATCAGTAACAAACATATATTAATAATTAACTTGTTTTCTTTTTGTAAGTTTTTAAGGCCCCATTTGTGGAAATTTGTTCTTGTTTTAAGCATAAACTCATTTAATTTTGATAAGCTTAAACTTACTTCATTGTGATCAGTTTTTCAGTAAACAACACTCTTTAAACTGATTTTAGATGATTTGATGCTCTGAGGGAAATGCATCTCAGATGAAAATATGCCCATTTCTGTGCTTTTAGGATGATATTCTGCTATGTTCTTGCTTTCAATACAAATATCTAAACATTCCTAAATGAAGATATGAAGAGTTCAGATGCAAAAGCCTCTAAGTGCCATCTGACATTGTCATCAAAATGAGCATTTTTATCGTGCTTCTATATGTATGTTTGGTTATTTCTGTTGAATTGCATAGAAAATTACCTATATATTGCCATTAGAGTGAAAATACTAAATCTAAAGGTAGGGGCATGATAAAAAGAGACATTTAGAGAATGTCTAGTTTGTTTAAAACAACATCTCCCATTTGGATTAGAAAATAAACTTGTTTTCCTTTTTGTATAAAGTTGATTTTTCTGACTCCATTCGGGGATATTTGTGACCCTGGACCACAAAAAAAAAAAAAAAAAGTGTACATTTTTGGAAATTGGGATTTATACATCATCTAAAAGTTGAACTTCAGTAAACGAGTTTTTCAGTAAACAAAACTCTTTAAACTGGGAATTTACTGATTCTTTCTGCAAAAAAGTGATATTTTGCATTGAAAAAAAAAATAGGATGCATAAAGAAGATAAATTGTTCAAAATGAAGTGATTTTATGCTGAAAACAAGAGCAAATATCAGTAACAAACATATATCAATAATCAACTTGTTTTCTTTTTGTAAGTTTTTAAGGCCCCATTTGTGGAAATTTGTTCTTGTTTTAAGCATAAACTCATTTAATTTTACTATTTTTTTCAGAAAACAAGATTTATCCTGTCACTTTATTCTGAAGCAAATGAAAATAAGACTTATATACTGAGTTTTCTGAAAATACACTTATTCTCTCTACAAAAGTGACACTTTGGACAGCAAAACATGATTTTCTTTGCTTTTTTTTTGTTTGGTTTTGCAGTACAAATATCTAAACATACTTCAGTCAAGATACTGAAGATACTTTTACTGGAGATGCACATTTAGAGAATGTCTAGTTTGTTTAAAACAAGATCTACCATTTAAGTTAGACAATAAAATAGTTTTCCTTTTGTATTAATATGATTTTTCTGACTCCATTCGGGGATATTTGTGACCCTGGACCACAAAAAAAAAAAGTGTAAATTTTTGGAAAATGGGATTTATACATCATCTAAAAGTTGAACTTCAGTAAACAAGAGTTTTTCAGTAAACAAAACTCTTTAAACTGGGAATTTACTGATTCTTTCTGCAAAAAAGTGATGTTTTGCATTGAAAAAAAAAAATAGGATGCATAAAGAAGATAAATTGATCAAAATGAAATGATTTTATGCTGAAAACAAGAGCAAATATCAGAAAAAACATATATCAATACTCAACTTGTTTTCTTTTTGTAAGTTTTTAAGGCCCCATTTGTGGAAATTTGTTCTTGTTTTAAGCATAAACTTAATTTTGATAAGCTTAAACTTACTTCATTGTGATCAGTTTTTCAGTAAACAACACTCTTTAAACTGATTTCAGATGATTTGATGCTCTGAGGGGGCATATGTTCATCTGAGATGCGTTTCTTTGCTTTTAGGATGATATTCTGCAATGTTCTTGCTTTCAAAACAAATACTAAATCTAAAGGTAGGGGCATGATAAAAAGAGACTTTTAGAGAATGTCTAGTTTGTTTAAAACAACGTCTCCCATTTGGATTAGAAAATAAACTTGTTTTCCTTTTGTATAAAGTTGATTTTTCTGACTCCATTCGGGGATATTTGTGACCCTGGACCACAAAAAAAAAGTGAAATTGGGATTTATTTTTATTATTTATACTCTTTATCATCTAAAAGTTGAACTTCAGTAAACTTCAGTAAACAAGAGTTTTTCAGTAAACAAAACTCTTTAAACTGGGAATTTACATATTCTTTTAGCAAAAAAAGTGATATTTTGCATTGCAAAAAAAATAAAAATAAAATAAAGATAGGATGCATAAAGAAGATAAATTGATCAAAATGAAGTGATTTTATGCTGAAAACAAGAGCAAATATCAGTCTCAGAGTCAATGATTCAATGATCCATTCATAAAGATAGTCACTCGCTTCATTTCTAAATAAATCAGCCGTTTGGAATGAATCACTCATTAAGTGAAGGACTTGCTTGGACCTAAATCAGCACAAAAACACACTCAGAAAAAGATTTTTTAAATTTTTTTTTCAACATCACACACCCATAGTTTTAAGCATAAACTCACTTCATCCTGCCATTTTCTAGTAATTGAAAACAAGACTAAAATGCTGAGTTTTCTCTCTGTGCAAAAGTGACATTTTGCATTGCATTTTGGCTTGTTTTCTAGCACAAATATATAAACATTCATCAATCAAGATATGTTTTCTTGAGATGCGCAATGATGTAATATAAGAAGATAAATTGATCACGATGAAGTGAGTTTATGCTTGAAACAAAATCTGCCAATTTGGTCAGAAAAGAGTTTTTTTTTGTTAAGTTTACCATTTGAGACTCCATTTGCAGATATTTGTTCTTGTTGTAAGCATAAACCCACTTCATTTTGATCAGTTTTTCATAAAACAAGACTTATTTTGCCATATAAGACTTAAATACTGAGTTTTTGGAGAATGCACCGGTTCTCTGTCTGCAAAAGTGATATTTTGCATTGCATTTTGGCTTGTTTTCCAGCATAAATATATAAACATTCATCAATTAAGATGTGTTTTCTCAAGATGCACAATGACATAATATAAGAAAATAAACTGATCAAAATGAAGTGCGTTTATGGTTTAAACAACATCTGCCAATTTGGAAAAACAAGTTTTTCTTCCGAGTAAGGTTTGCATTTCAAACCCCATATTGCAGATATTTGTTCTTGTCTGAAGCATAAACTCACTTCATTTTTTTTATAAAACAAGACACATCTTGCCATTTTATTTAAAGTAAACAAAAATAAGACTTAAATACTGAGTTTTTAAGGAATACACTGATTCTCTATCTGCAAAAGTGGAATTTTGCACTGCAAAAACATGGTTTTCTTATTATTTATTTATTTATATTTTGACATGTTTTGCAGCACAAGTATATAAACATTCCTAAATCGAGATGCATTTACTTTAGATGCACAACGACAGAAAATAAGAAATAAATTGATTAAAATAAAGTGCGTTTATGCTTCAGACAAGAGCACACATCTGTCCTTTGGGTTAGAAAAATAAACTTGTTTTCCTATTGAATAAAGTTTATTTTTCAGACCCCATTTGCAGATATTTGTTCTTGTTTGAAGCATAAACTCACTTCATTTTGACCACTTTTTTATAAAACAAGACTTATCTGGTCATAATATTCTGATGCAAATGAAAATAAGACTTTAATAGTTTTCATTTGCAGATATTTGTTCTTGTTTTAAGCATAAAAAAAAATTCATTTTGATCATTTTTTTCAGGAAACAGACTCCGTATCTTTTGTAATTTTGCTTCTTAAAATGAAAAACTAAATGAAAACAAGACAAAACACTGAAGTTTCTAAAATTACTCAAATACCCTGATTGTTTCTCTGCAAAAGTCACATTTTGGACTGAAAAACATTATTTTTGGACTTTTTTTTTCTAGTGCAACTATATAAACATGAATAAATTAAGATGCATTTATTTAAGATGCAAAATGACAGAATATAAATAAAGAAATTGTTCAAAATGTTTTTAGAAGCAAAATTACATGAGTGTGGAATCTGTTCTCTGAAAAAAAGTTAGTTTATACTTAAAACAAGAGCAAATATCTGCCAATTAGGTCAGAAAAATAATCTTGTTTTTCTTTTCAATGAAGTAGAATTTTCTAAACTCATTTGCAGATATTTGTTCTTGTTTTAAGCATAAACTAACTTTTTTTTTTTTCAGAGAACAGATTCCACACTCATGTAATTTTGCTTCTAAAAATGAAAAACTAAATGAAAACACAAAAAAGTGACTTATTTTGGTATTTTTTGTCTTGTTTTTCAGTACAATATAACCATGAATAAAATAAGATGCATTTACGTGAGATGCAATTTTATGACAGAAAATAAAAAGTAACTAACTTTATTTTGATCAGCCTAAATACTGAGTTTTCTGCGAAAACTTTTCCTTTTCCTTTTGAATAAAGTTTATTCTTCAGACCCTGTTTGCAGATATTTTGACCAGTTTTTCATAGCACAAGACTTATCTGGTCATTTTATTCTGATGCAGATGAAAATGAGTTTTCTGAGCGTGTACTGATTCTCTAACAGAGAAATTGATCAAAATGAAGTGAGTTTAAACCTAAAACAAGAAAAAATATCCGCAAATGGTAACAGAAAAATCAGCTTTATACAAAAGGAAAACAAAATTATTTTTCTGACCCAATTGGCAGATATTTGTTCTTGTTTTAAGTTTAAACTCACTTCATTTTGATCAGTTTCTCTTTTTATGTCATTGTGCATCTCAAGAAAATGTATCTTTATTTAAGAACGTTTATGTATTTTGTAGATTTTATTTTTTTATTTGAAATTTTGTTAAAACTTGAATAAGTTTTAACAAGTTTTTTCTGTCATTTTTGATCAACGAAAAATGGAAAATATAAAAAAAAAAAATCTATAAATAAAATACCTGTATTATCAGTTACATTTGTGAAAAAAAATAATGAAATACATAATAAAAAAAACATTTTTAACTTTCCAATTTGTATTGCAAATTGAAAAAATCAAGAAAATCATGTTTTGCATTTGCAAAAACTTTTCTTTTTCTGGAAATAAAATTCCTTAAAACTTTTTCAGAAATGTTTAATTGTAATTATGTAATTTTGCTTCTAAAAATGAAAAACTAAATGAAAACAAGACAAAATACTGACGTTTCTGAAAATACTCAAAATACCCTGATTCTTTCTCTGCAAAAGTGACATTTTGCACTGCAAAACATGACTTTTTTTGTCTTGTTTTCCAGTACAACTATATAAACATTAATTAAGATGCATTTACTTGAGATGCAAAATGACAGAAGATAAAAAGAAATTGATCAAAATGAAGTGAGTTTAAGCTTAAACCAAGAACAAATATCTGCCAACTGGGTCCTTTTGTATGAAGTATAATTTTTTGATCCCATTTGCAGATATTTGTTCTTGTTTTAAGCATAAACTAAATTTTGATCATTTTTTTGCTTTTAGAGATTGCTTTTAGAAAACAGTCATTTTGCACTGCAAAACATGATTTTTTTGGTCTTGTTTTCCAGTACAACTTTATAAACGTGAATAAATTAAGATACAAAATGACAGAAGATAAAAAGAGAAATTTATTATTTTTTTTTAAGCATAAACTAACTTCATTTTGATTTTTTTTTTCAGAAAACAAAACTCCATATCTTATGTAAATTTGCTTCTAAAAATGATGCATCTCAAGAATGTATCTTTATTTAAGAACGTTTATATATTTTACTGCAAAACAAAACTTTTTTTTTTTTCCGGAAATAAAATTTCTTAAATGAAAACTTCATTTTGATAATTTTTCGAAAACAAGTCTCCATATCTAATGTAATTTTGCTTCTAAAAATGAAAAACTAAATGAAAACAAGACAAAATACTGACATTTCTGAAAAATTAAAAATACCCTCATTCTTTCTCTGCAAAAGTGACATTTTGCACTGCAAAACGTGATTTTTTTGGTCTTGTTTTCCAGTACAACTTTATAAACGTGATTAAATTAAGATACAAAATGACAGAAGATGAAAAGAGAAATTTCTTCTTTTTTTAAGCATAAACTAACTTCATTTTGATTTATTTTTTTCAGAAAACAAAACTCCATATCTTATGTAATTTTGCTTCTAAAAATGACACAAAACATGATTTTTTTTGTGTGTGTGTTTTGTATTTTTTGTCTTGTTTAACAGAAAATTCAGCTTCATACAAAAAGAAAACAAAATTATTTTTCTGACCAGTTGGCAGATGTTTGTTCTTGTTTTAAGTTTCAACTCACTTCATTTTGATCAGTTTCTCTTTTTATGTCATTGTGCATCTCAAGAATGTATCTTTATTTAAGAACGTTTATATATTTTACTGCAAAACAAAACTTTTTTTTTTTCCGGAAATACAATTTCTTAAATGAAAACTTCATTTTGATAATTTTTCGAAAACAAGTCTCCATATGTAATGTAATTTTGCTTCTAAAAATGAAAAACTAAATGAAAACAAGAGAAAATACTGACGTTTCTGAAAAATTAAAAATACCCTCATTCTTTCTCTGCAAAAGTGACATTTTGCACTGCAAAACGTGATTTTTTTGGTCTTGTTTTCCAGTGCAACTTTATAAACGTGAATAAATTAAGATGCAAAATGACAGAAGATAAAAAGAGAAATTTCTTCTTTTTTTAAGCATAAACTAACTTCATTTTGATTTTTTTTTTTTTTCAGAGAACAAAACTCCATATCTTATGTAATTTTGCTTCTAAAAATGACACAAAACATGATTTTTTTTGTGTGTGTTTTGTATTTTTTGTCTTGTTTAACAGAAAATTCAGCTTCATACAAAAAGAAAACAAAATTATTTTTCTGACCAGTTGGCAGATATTTGTTCTTGTTTTAAGTTTCAACTCACTTCATTTTGATCAGTTTCTCTTTTTATGTCATTGTGCATCTCAAGAATGTATCTTTATTTAAGAACGTTTATATATTTTACTGCAAAACAAAACTTTTTTTTTTTCCGGAAATAAAATTTCTTAAATGAAACCTCATTTTGATAATTTTTCGAAAGCAAGTCTCCATATCTAATGTAATTTTGCTTCTAAAAATGAAAAACTAAATGAAAACAAGACAAAATACTGACATTTCTGAAAAATTAAAAATACCCTCATTCTTTCTCTGCAAAAGTGACATTTTGCACTGCAAAACGTGATTTTTTTGGTCTTGTTTTCCAGTGCAACTTTATAAACGTGAATAAATTAAGATACAAAATGACAGAAGATAAAAAGAGAAATTTATTCTTTTTTTAAGCATAAACTAACTGATTTTTTTTTTTCAGAAAACAAGACTCCATATCTTCTCTAATTTTGCTTCTAAAAACATGATTTTTTTTTGTAGTTTTTTGTTTTCCAGCACAATGTAACCATGAATAAATTAAGCATTTACGTAAGATGCAAAAATGACAAGAAGAGAAATGTCTTGACGTGAAGTGAGTTTGCGCTTAAAACACGATCCGAGTTTGTTGAGAGAAAAAATGATGCCGTATATGAAGCTGTTTTTCTTACTCCATTAGCGGTTTTAATCTTATTTACTTCTTTCTTATGTAATTTAGCTTCTTTAAGTAAATGAAAACAGGCCTGAGGTTTCTGAGGAGCACTGAGGATCGTCTTGTTGTGCAGTACAAACATCTAAACGTGCTTAAATCAAGATGCATTTTCCGGATCTGTCAAAACAAAATAGTTTGCTGAGAGATGTGCTAGAGATGGCGCTCGGTCATTTCTCATTTGTCACGCCGACTGTAGTTTGGCAGCGTCCTCGTGGCGTGTTTGCGTGGCAGAGCTTCGCTGAAGGATCTTTCATGTTGCAGTGCGTTGCGTTTCTGGTTTTGATGATGAACAGCCCATCGCGTGCGTTACGCTTCTGAGCAGTCGGGTAAAGCTCGGTAATAGGAGTTGCTGCTTATGACTTCCTGGACCACGTCCATTGTTTTAATGTCAATAATAAAATAACGAGGATCTCCCCTGTCTACCGTCTGACGTGAGCGCACAAATATTCCTGCGTTTCCTGACTTTCTCCACGCTTCTCAAACGCTTCCAAGGTTTATTTTTTCTTCTCGTTCTCCTTTCGCATTGATTGATTGAGCTTTTTATGGTCTAGATGCATTATTCGCTAACTTGAGACAAAGTATAAGTCATATTTGGAAAGTACTGCCAGTTCTTGTTCATTTTTGATGCATGTTTTTCTTTCTGTAAACTATAAGCGTGGTTTCTAAGGTCTTGAGCTGCTTGGCCGCACGGCGCAGGGAAGAAACGCCAGGTCGGGGTTATTATCGTTAAGCAAAACTAAAACTGAAAGCATAAAAAAACATTTTCATTACTTGGAATAAACATGAACTGAAATGAAAAAGAAAAGCTTGTTTTATTTCAACTTGAAGTACTAAAATAACTAAAATTAGAACTGTAATATAATCTAATAAAAATGATAAAAAACGCAAACAAAATTGGCAAAACTTTATAGAAGTCGAATGAAAAGGGAAAATATAAAAGCTGTTTAAAAAAAAATAGAATGTTTTTATTTTATTGATTGTGTTGTTTTACATTTTCTTTAATGTTAATGTACTTTTGTATTGACTAATCTGCATTCAGGACCTGAATGAGTCATTTTCTAATTTAATTTTAAGCACCTTTAGTCTTAAAGACGGTCAACAGTCAATTATTTGACCACCCAGATGTAGATCATCAAAGCAAAATGACTAAAGCTTTAACTAAAATTAATTCAGTTGGAAAATCTAAAAATAAATATATTAATAAAATTATTCTTAGTTTTAGTAATTTCATTTTATGTTTTTGTCATTTTTAAATATCCACATATTAAATGCTTTTAATTTAATTAACTTTATTTGTATATTTTCTATTTTCATTGGAAATGTAGTTCAAATTTTAGTAATTTTGCTGCTTTTTTTAATACATCTGTGTGGTATTGAAATGAAAAATGGAAAATATATAAATAAAATATTTGTATTATCAGTTACATTTATGAAAAATTATCTATATTTATTTTTATATATTTGTTAATATATATATCTCACATATATATAAAATTATAAAAACTAATTTCATTTTTTAATTATTTTTATTTTTCCAAATTAATTAATTTTAATTAGTTTTAGTATTTTTGCTCTTATTCTTCAGTCATTTTTGATAAACTACATCTGTAATAAATCTATAAATAAAATACCTGTATTATTAGTTACCTTTTATGAAGAATATATATATATATATATATATATATATATATATATTGCACTTTTAGTTAGTTTTAGTAATTTTGTCCTATGTTTTTGTCGTTATTAAATATCTACATATTAAATACATTTAATTTAATTGAATTTATTTGTATATTTTCTATTTTCATCAGAAATTTTGTTCACATTTTAGTAATTTTGTTCCTTTTTTTTGTCATTTTTGTTATGTTAAAATAAATCTATAAATAAAATATCTGTATTATCAGTTACATTTATTAAAGGAAAAAATGTATATAAAAACATAAAAAAACCCTACATTTTTCATTTTTTAAAAAATATTTAGTGTATAATATTTGTTTTTATTTATATCTTTTTATTTTTATTTATTTATTTATTTATTTATTTTAATTTAGTTTTAGTAATTTTGTTCTTTGTTTTTAGCATTTTTGTGTAAATTACAATTTCCATTTTGGAAAATATACAAATATGAAAATAAATATAAAATAAAATACCTATATTATCACTTACATTTAGAAAAGACTAAATACTAATAATAATTAGAAAACCAAAAAATCTAAATTAATGCAAAAAATTAGATTGGAGTCAGAAAAACATCAACTTAATACAAAATCATTTTTTGTGACCAAACTAGCACATCTTGTTTTCTCACTTCATGATTTGATAAATTTCTCTTATTATCTTCTGTCATTTTGTGTCTCAAGTAAATGCATCTTAATTGATGATATTTATATATATATATATATATATATATATATATATATATATATATAATATATGAATAACCATTTTCATCTGTATTTTGGTTAAAGTTGATGTTGATTGGCCAGTACAGACGTTATCACACATGCTTTGGATCAGATTCCCCATTATTCTCATCAGTAACATCTTGTCAGTTTTGGCTCTCTGTATCTGTCATGTGCGTGTCTGTTGTCTGTCTGATGGCCTCCTGCGGTTGCGGACGCGGCGTGAGGCCTGTTTGTTCAGCAGGTAGTGTTTAAAGCCTCGTGCACATCTGGAAGTATCACGTTCCCTCACTTCTCCAGCTGTCAGGAGAAAAACGTGTGCGTTTGGCTGCAGAAACGGCATCGGTTTGGTCGTGTAGCGGCTCTGATTCTGTGTCTGAGATCATGTGCTCATCAAAGGGCTCTCCTCTCTCATGGGTGGACAGAACATTCAGTTCAGCTGCTGGAAATGCAGTCATTTGTGTTAATCAGCTGTTTTAAAGCTGTTTGGCTCATTTTTGCAGGAGTGTTCCTCTCGTTAGACCCTGATGAATCATATACACTGCTGCTCAAAAGATTGGGATCAGTAAGATTTTTAAAGACGTCTCTTATGCTCATCAAGGCTGCATTTATTTGATCAAAAATACAGAATTTTTTTTTTTATATTGTGAAATATTTTTTTAATTTAAAATAACTCTTTTCTATGTGAATATATTTTAAGATGTAATTTATTCCTGTGATGCAAAGCTGAATTTTTTTTAGCATCTTTACTCCACATGACCCTTCAGAAATCATTCTAATATGCTGATTTATTATTATTATTGTTGAAAACAGTTTTGCTGTTTAATATTTTGTTTGTAACCTGTGTTTATTTTTTTTCCCCCGGATTCTTTAACAAATGAAAAGTTGAAAAGAACAGAGTTTATTTAAAATAGAAATATTTAGTTTGGGGTCAGTACATTTTTATTCTTTCTTTTTTGGAAGTACGTGAATACTTTTATCTAGCAAGGACGTGTTAAATTGATAAAAAGTGATAGCAAAGACTTATATTGTCAGAAAAGATTAAAAAAAAAACACTTTTTAATTCATCAAAGAATCCTGAAAAAATATCACAGGTTCCAAAAAAATATTAGGCAGCATAACTGTTTCCAACATTGATAATAAAAGTAATAAATCAGTATATTAGAATGATTTCTGAAGGATCATGTGACACTGAAGACTGGAGTAATGATGCTGAAAATTCAGCTTCGCATCACAGAAATAAATTCTGTTTTAAAGTATATTAAAATAGAAACCTACTTTTTAAAATTGAAAAAGATTAGGTTAGGGTTAGGGTTAGGGTTATTTTCATAACTGTTTTTTCTGCATTTTTAATCAAATAAACACAGCCTTGGAAAGCAGAAAAGTCATCTTTAAAAACATAAAAAAAATTGAGCAGCAGTATAGTTTGTTTAGATTTTTTTATTTTTATTTTATACATTTTTTTTTATTATTTTTTTTTACAGAGAAATTATTAATATTGTATTTTTTTTTCTTAATTGCTATAAGCCTTATTGATATATTCGATCTATATAAAAATATATTGTTAGTATATAATAAAAGAATAATACATTTTAAATAACATATAATAAATAATTTATTTTTAATGAAGTAAAATAAATTAAATGCGTTTACTACATTTTACGAAGGCACTACTTTTTTTTAGAAAAAAAAAATAGCAGGCTTGATTAGTGTTTTGTAAATTCTGTTTTAAAGTATATTAAAATAGAAACACACTATTTTAAATTGCAATACGTTTTCATAATTTACTGTTTTTTCTACATTTTTTAATGAAATAAACAGCCTTGGTGAGCAGAAAAGCCATCTTTAGAAAACATT
This sequence comes from Cirrhinus molitorella, assembly GCA_033026305.1. Lineage (NCBI taxonomy): Eukaryota > Metazoa > Chordata > Actinopteri > Cypriniformes > Cyprinidae > Cirrhinus > Cirrhinus molitorella. Next base: position 34,913,532 of record CM065135.1, read on the forward strand.
AACATTTTTTTTATTTTTATTAATTTTTTTTTTTTAATAAATAATCTTCTTAAGTGCAGTTACAGAGAGATTATAAATAAATATAATTTTTTTTCTTAATTGCTTCAATTAATTTTCTTTCTTTTCTTAATTCCTTATTGACTTATTGGTTCTATATATGTTAGAGAGAGAGACAAATATATTATTAGTATATATAATTAATAATAATTTTTAAATAATGTATAATAAATATAAATAATAAACATATTTTTATTAAATAAAATAAATGCTTTTTTTTTACATTTTACGAAGGCACTACTTTTTTAATGAAAAAATAGCAGGCTTGTTTAATATACATATACATATACATACACATTGTTTATATATACATATACATATTTAAATAAAGTATAATAAATATAAATAATAAATAACTTTTTCTTCAATAAAATTAAATGCTTTTATTACATTTTACGAAAGGCCAAAAACGGGCTTGATTAGTGTTTTGTTGCACTTTAAGCAATCAAGTGCCTAATTGTGTTTATGTGATCACTGCATATTCAAAATAAAATCTATATTTTTAATATGTATATTTGCATGCACAAATATAAATACATACATTTTCATTAAAACGTGATTTTATTAAAGAATCGTGTGAATGTGAACTAAAATGAATAGTTAATCCGGCTGATTGTCACTGAATTGACCTTATAGAAATATATAGATTGATATAATAGATCGTACAGTTCAAACACGCAGATACGACTGTTCGTTTAGTCTGAAGCTTGGAAAGCAGATAAGGAAATCACAGTTTGAAAAGGCCAAATAAAAGCCGCTCAATGTTTAACTAGACTCCAGCAATCATTGACTGACACTGCTGAGATATTTCTGAAATATCTGATGGTCTGACTGTTATACAACGTTATATAACAACATCTGAAGGGGGTATTTCTTAAAAAAGGGTGTGGGGTTTGGACAGCAAAACACTGGTCTGAAACGCACTGCATTTCCAGGAAGAAACGTCTGGTTGAGCAATGTGTGGAGTTTTGTTATTATTGTCCAGAGTTCAGATGTTTGATCAGAAACACTGCAAGCTTCCTGCAGCAAGAGTCACAGGCCATTTCCAGTTAGGGCTGGGTGGTATAGCCATTTATTTAGTTGTAAACGATGTGGAATGAGGCTGTTTACATCAGCATACAGTAGTTTGATACAAGTGCATCTCAAGAATAGCTTCTGCTGGGAAAATGCATCATCTAATCTGTGCTAAACATTATATTAAGGGCTTTAAAATAAGTTTAGTTGTGCTGTTTAATGCATTTGAGATATTTTCAGGAGTGCATGCGCTGATTCTCTGCTAAATTCATTGATTAAAATAATTGTTTTGCTAAAACATTTGTGCTACTATAAGTGTATGTTTATGATACTGTAAAGTGATTTTGTTTTGGGATAATCAAAATATAATGCAGTTAGTCTGGGCTTTTGTTTTATTTATTTATTTATTTGTATTATTATTTATTATTCAACAGAGTCAGTTATTGGAATGGCACCCAGATGTAGTTCATCAAAAATGGGGGAAAAATGTGAAGTAAAATGCAACTGAAAATGTAAAACATAAAAATAAAATGTCTATATTATCACTTACATTTAGGAAAAATAAAATAGCATAAAAATAAAATGTTTTAGCTTGAATTGCATTTGAGTTTTAGTAATTTTATTTAATGTTTTTTTTTTGTTTTCATTTTTAAATAACTACATAAATACTTATGTTTCTTTTTATTTATTTGTATATTTGTATTTATTTATTTTTATTTTTTTTTTTTAGATATCGGAGTGTTAGAATGATTTTAGCCTTTTTTGCACATAATAAATAGGTTTGGGGATGGACGTTTTTTGAATATTTGAGCTAATAAAAAAATAATATTGAATTAAGTTTAATGAGAAAGACAAAAATGTATGGAAAAAAAGCTTTTAATGTGTACATATATGCTCAGGTCTGCATATGATCACCGTGTTTGCATTGTTTCATATGTTCTTGTTAAAAAAAATCTGCGAATAGTGTTTTCATTTTTCTAATAATTTTTGCTGATTGAATATTGCAAACTCTATTTGTTTTCATTCTATTCTATTTGCCTTTAATATAGAGATTGTTTGATTAGACAATATTGGGGAGGAAAAAACATTTGTTTAAATAAATAAATAATATATATAAAAAATAAATATATATATATATATATATATATATATATATATATAAAAACAAATAGGAAAACAGAAAAAACTGAGAAATATCGCAATTCTGCCAAAAAATACAGATTTTTTGGGCCATACAGAAAAACAGAGCAAAATGACTAAAAATTTATTTTTTTATTAATTTAAATGGAAATGGAAAACATAAAAATAAATAAAATAGCTATATTATCAAATAGCATTTAGAAAAAATAAAATAGCATACAAATATTTTTTTTATTTTTAATATTTTAATTTTTTTAATGTTTTTATAAAATTCATTTTTTTCCATTTTCATTTGAATTCTAGTTATAGTAATTTAATTGTGTTTTTGTCATTTATAAATAACTACAAATTAAATAGTTTTAATTTCATTTAATTTATAATGTATATTTTATACTTTTTTGTGATTTTACATATACGTTTCAGTCGCCATGTTTGGTTGTGTCGTGTTATTTTTGAAAAAATGTTTGAATTTTTATGAAATTCAAATAGTGTTTTCATTTTTCGAATAATTTTTGCAGATTGAATATTCAACTATTCATGCACAACTCTGTTGGTTTTCATTGCCTTTAATATAAAGATTGTTTTACTAGACAATATATAATGAATAATTAAAAAAATCTGAATAGGAAAACATTGAAAAAACTGAGATATATCGCAATTCTGCCCAAAAGACTTTTTTGGCCGTATCGCCTAGCCCTATTTCCAAAATGGGCAAAAACTAAGCAAAATGACTAAAAACTAAAACTATTTGAACTAAAAATCAAATGAAAATGGAAAATTAATATGCAAATAAAATATATAAATTATCACTTACATTTAGGAGAAATAGAATTGCATAAAAAATTAAAAGAAAAGCATTTAATGTGTACATATACGCTTGAGATGTATGCATAGTTTCACATATTTTTGAAAAAATGTTTGAATATGAAATTCAAATTGTGTTTTCATTTTTCAAATAATTTTTGCAGATTGAATATTCATGCACAACTCTGTTGGTTTTTATTGTCTTTAATGTAAAGTTTGTTTCACTAGACAATATATAATAAATAATTTAAAAAATCTGAATAGGAAAACATTAAAAAAACCTGAGATATATCACAATTCAGCCAAAAAATACTGACTTTTTTGGCCATATTGCCTAGCCCTATTTCTAAAATGGGCAAAAACTGAGCAAAATGACAAAAAACTAAAACTATTGGAACTAAAAATCAAATGAAAATGGAAAATTAATATGCAAATTAAATATATAAATTATCACTTACATTTAGGAGAAATAAAATTGCATTAAAAAATGTTAGTGTTTTAAAAAGAAAAGCATTTAATATGTACAAATACGCTTGAGTCGGCATATGGTCATCGTGTTTGCATAGTTTCACGTGTTATGTTTAAAAAAAAATATTATTTCGAATATTTTTTGCAGATTGAATATTCAACTATTCATGCACAGCTCTGTTGGTTTTAATTGTCTTTAATATAAAGATTGTTTCACTAGACAGTATATAATGAATAATTAAAAAAAAATCTGAATAGGAAAACATTGAAAAAACTGAGATATATCACAATTCTGCCCAAAAATACAGACTTTTTTGACCGTATCGCCTAGCCCTATTTCCAAAATGGGCAAAAACTGAGCAAAATTACTAAAAACTAAAACTATTTGAACTAAAAATCAAATGAAAATGGAAAACATAAAAATTAATATGCAAATTAAATATATAAATAATCACTTACATTTAGGAGAAATAAAATTGCATTAAAAAAATGTTAGTGTTTTAAAAAGAAAAGCATTTAATGTGTACATATACGCTTGAGTCGGCATATGGTCATCGTGTTTGCATAGTTTCACGTGTTATTTTTGAAAAAAAATATTATTTTGAATATTTTTTGCAGATTGATTATTCAACTATGCATGCACAACTCTGTTGGTTTTAATTGTCTTTAATATAAAGTTTGTTTCACTAGACAGTATATAATGAATAATTAAAAAAAATCTGAATAGGAAAACATTGAAAAAACTGATTCTGCCACAAAATAATGAGTTTTTTGGCCATATTGCCTAGCCCTATTTCCAAAATGGACAAAAACTGAGCAAAATGACTAAAAACTAAAACTATTGGAACTAAAAATCAAACGAAAACATAAAAATTAATATGCAAATAAAATAGATAAATGATCACGTACATTTAGGAGAAATAAAATTGCATTTAATATGTACATATACGCTTGAGTCGGCATATGGTCATCGTGTTTGCATAGTTTCACGTGTTATTTTTAAAAAAAAATATTTTGAATATTTTTTGCAGATTGAATATTCAACTATTCATGCACAACTCTGTTGGTTTTCATTGTCTTTAATATAAAGATTGTTTCACTAGACAGTATCGGGCAGGATGTAAAGAACATTTCTTTAAATAAATATTTTTTTAAATCTGAATACTTAAAAGAGACTTTTTTGGCCGTATTGCCCTGTTTCCAGTTCGTGACTCTCGTTTACTGATGGATTTTATCCATCACCTGCAGCACAGAGTCCAGAATGGAGGGTCCCAGATCCAGACTGAATGTAAACGATGAGTCCGTTTGGTCCGGCTGCATTTCCTCTATGTTAGTTTGGGTCGAATCCCGTCCGGAGCTCAGGCTCCCGCGCGCAGGACTCCAGCTGATCCCACCGGGCTCTGCGTGCGAACCCGTGTCCTCGTCGTCCTCCATATCCAGGAGGGGAAGCGAGCTGCACTTCTGCCTCTGATCGGCCGGAGCGCGTTCCCAGATCGGGCTGCAGCGGCCCGCTTCGTCCACGTTGACGCGGGGCGGTTTCGGCGGCGGAGGGAGGAACAGGTTCTGCTCGCTCTTTGAGCTCTGGAGCAGGAGACTGTGGCCCTCTTTTAGGAAGGACAGGTCACCGAAACTGTCCGTGTGTCCGCTCGCGCCGATGTGAGAGAGGTGACGGAAATCTCCCAGAGGAAGGCTGATCATGTTGACCGACAAAACATCTTTTCGGTTCGTTAACCTCCTCTGAAAGCGTCCAGACGTGGGTTTGCGGAGAAACGACGACCGCAAGGGCATCTTTAGAGCGTCAGCTGGAGCTGGAAAGATGGATTCTGGAACAGATTAGAGGGAAAAGTCAGCAAACGTAACAATAATTGTAGTAATAACTAGATGAAAAAAAAGTTCATCAAAGACAAACTTGAAGTTGGCTTGGAAAAGCCTGACCAGAAAGTTTTAAAAAGTTTTAAAATAGTTTTTAGTCTGAAATAGTTTGAAGTTTAAGGTAGTTTTAAAGCTAAAAGCTTCAATGTTTTGACAATACAGTCAAGATGGCTAGCATGATTCCAACATGATTAGCTAATAATTGTATATAATATGCAATATAATTGTATATAATATAGTAAATAAAATTGTATATAATAATTGTATATAATAATATATAATAGTAATAACTGTTAATTAATATTTCCCCAAAAAACTTTAAAATAAATATTTTTTTCTTAGTGCAAAGAACATTTAACCCATCTATGTATCTAAAAAAATCGATATTATTACTTACAAATAGGAAATTTAAAATAGCATAAACAGAAAATGTGTTAATATTTAAAAATGTGTTTTTATAAAATGAATATTTTCCATTTTCATTTGAGTGTTTTATATATATATATATATATATATATATATATAATTATTATTACTTTTTTTAATTGTCATATGAATATATATATATTTTTTGTTAAAGATTGTTTTTAAATGTATTTTTTGAATAAATATTTTTTCTTAAATACTATAAGCATTATTGATTTTAGCCTTTATATCATAAATGTGGAGTTTGGAGTTATTAATTAATATGCTTATTCATCAAGGATGCATTAAATTGGTCAAAAATGACAGTATAGACACATTACAAAAGATTACAAATAAATGCTGTTCTTTTGGACTTTATATTCGTCTGTAAATCCTGAATTTATTTTTTTTTTTATATTACGGTTTCCACAAAAATATTAGGCATAACAGCTGTTTTCAACATTGACAATAATCAGAAACGTTTCTTAAGCATTTTACAATGATTTCTGAAGGACCATGTGACACTGAAGACTGGAGTAATGATGCTGAAAATTCAGCTTTGATCACAGAAATAAATGACATTTTATAATATATTCACACAGCAAACGGATATTTTAAATTCTAATAATATTTTATAATTTTCACTGTATTTTTGATTAAAAAAATACAGCCTTGATTAACAAAAGAGGCCGTTTGATCAGTCCATTTTAAACAGTATTTGATTAAGATTAGATTAAGACGGAAGTTTTCTTCAAGCTTGTTACAGATTAACAGCTGATATTGCAACATCTTTACAGCCGCCGGCATGCTCCGTCTTCTCACCCACTGCAGATGACGTTTGATCCTTCCGTGAGAACGTAAATGAAATCACATTTACACATATTTTAATTGCACAGTTACATTCTGGATTCATGCGTAACCGGTGACCTGCATTCTCAGAGCATGTTCTCATAAAGCGCTCTCATTAAAGTATGAATATGGCTGAATTAGTTTAGTTTGGTCAGAGTAATTAGTCCCATTTGTTGTGATAATGCACATAGGAAGCTCTTTACTCCAGTTGGCATCGGCGCGGACGGTCGTGGCCCTGTTTCGCGGTTTACAGTTCATTAGATCAGTTTTCGTGACTCGCAACACTCACTCCTTAAATTTGTATGGCACTACAGAAAACATGTTTTGTTGGCCAATAAAGGTTTTATCGGCACTTTAGTAGCAGCGGGAGACGGCGAGCGCATAACGGCATTCCTCCACAAGCATGCAACGAAAGGGAGGGAGGAGAGAAGAGGGCTATTTTGAAGGAAATGCATGATTTCGAGGGTTTAAATGGATAAATCAGCATAACAACTGTTGCTACATCAGTGCAAACCTTTAAAACGTTGTTTGTTTGTTTGTTTCTTACCTGGAAAGGTGTGCAGGTGTTTCACGCCCACATCTGAACATCTGAGGTCTGAAGCCAACAAACGTTAGAGGCGTTTCTGCTAACATGACAAGACTTGTTAGGCTAAAAAACAGGTTGAACGGAGCGATTCTCTAAATAGCATTGTATATCCTGGCACAATAGGCATAATTAATCATCATGCTTCGCTGATATTGACGTCATATTGATACAGATCTTTCTCAGAATAGTGTACACTTTCGCCTTTTCATTTTCAATGCATATCATTGCTTTTATACAAAGCCGTAAAACTGGCTACGTGCTTTAAAAATAAAGTTTTTTTTGCAGCGAATGCTATAGGAAAAACATTTTTGGTCCCTAAAAGAACCATCATTTCTTATTGTGAAGAACATTTCACTATAAAGAACCTTTTTGTACAATGGGAATGGAACCAAGACGCCAATAAACAACCATGGAGAAACATTTTTTGGTTCCCCAAAGAACTTTTCAATGGTTAATACTTAAAAGAAACACTTTTTCTTATTGCGAAGAACATCTTACTAATCTGAAGAGCCTTTTTTTCACAGTTATGCCATAGAAGAACCATTTTTGGTTCCCCAAGGAACCTTTCAGTGATTAGTTCTTCAAGGAACCATTATTTTCTTGGTTTGAAGAACATTTGAATCATCAAAAGGACCTTTTTCCACCATAAAGACACTTTTGCACAATGGAAAGATTATGCAGATCTTAAAGTTGGTTCCATTATTTTCTTGATTTGGAGAACATTTTAATGATCTCAAAAAGCTTTTTCCACTATAAAGAACCTTTTTGCACAATGTGTAGATATTAAAGGTTCTTAATGGAACCAAGATGCCAATAAAGAACCATGCAGAAACATTTTTTGGTTCCCCAAAGAACTTTTCAATGGTTAATACTTAAAAGAAACACTTTTTCTTATTGTGAAGAACATCTTACTAATCTGAAGAGCCTTTTTTTCACAGTTATGCCATAGAAGAACCATTTTTGGTTCCCCAAGAACCATTCAGTAATCAGTTCTTCAAAGTACCATTACTTTCTGTGTGCAAAGAACACTTTTAATGCTCTAAAGAACCTTTTTCCACTATAAAGAACCTTTTGCACACTTGAAAATCAAGACACCAATGAAGAACCATTATTTTTAAGTGTCTAGAAGAACCATTTTTGGTTCTCCAAAGAACCTTTCAATGCAGTTCTTAAAATAACCATTTCTCCATTCGTCTTGCATTTTAATAATCTGATTAAACTTTTTTCCTCAATAAAGATTCTTTAGTTGTTCCATGGATGGTAAAGTTTCTTAATTCATTCATCAATGCCAATAAAGAATCATTCACTTTTAAAAGTGTAGAAGAACCTTTGTTGGTTCCACAAAGAACCTTTCAGTGAACAGTTCTTAAAATAACCAATTCTTACATTTTAATCTAAAGAAACTTTTTTTCACTGTAAAGAACCTTTAGTGGTTCTGTTGATGTTTCAAATCCTTCATGGAGCCATAAATCCCAATAAAGAACCTTTATTTTTACAAGCATAGCCAGTTTTATGACTTTATTTTACAGCAACGCCATGTATTGCTGGTGGAAGTAAAATAGTGGAAGTGATCTGAAGTGTCACTCAGCAAAACGAAGAGTTTCTCTTACCGTAACCCTAGAGATCTTTTCAGTTTTGTCTTGTTTTCAAGCTCTCCTTCTGCAGGACAGAGTCTGTCTTAAATTGCGAGTGTTAAAGTCCAGAGTTCGTCAAACAGGTGAAGCTTCGCAGGTGCCCCTGGAGTCCGACCCGCCTCTCCTCCCTAAAGCTCGGCGTTTGTTTGGTCTGTGCTGATGTCACACCTGACAACGTAACTTCTCTGAATTTCGATCTCAGATAATGAGGAAGTTCACCTGAGCTGTTTGCCTCACACATTCATGTTCCTGTGAAAGCTGGGAAGGGCATGGCTGGTTTCTGTCGCGTCCACGTCACGTTGTAGGGGCTTCACTCGTTACTAATCTCATGTCATTGTGTCTGCTGCTGATTTCCTGTTCCCCGTAGGCATTGCTAAAGCCCTTCCAGCTTTGTAATGACAGCGGTCTCTCGCTCCGGGACGTGTATGTACAGGCGGACCGGCGTTACACAAGTGCTGTTGACATGTAGTAATTCCTGCTTCACACCCATCACCATACAGACATCGAAAGCTGACTATGTTGTCGTCTGAGTCAAGTCTAGGCATGAATTATTTTTGTTGTTTTTCTAGGAGAATCAAAGTTTATCCAGTGACTTCTGTGAAAATCCATCACTGAAGGGCCAGAAATGAAGCAGGTTTAAGGGCTAGTTTAGGAGGTTCTCAATATGCTGATAACCAGGACATAAATGATGAATATAAAACACATCAGATCTTAATCTGCCTATGAACTGCCCACTTAGATAGAAAGTGATTGTCTGACCAACTTGTAAAATGGCCAATCATTGTTTGTATTGTTTACATGCCATATGTGAAATGAATTGATTTATAGAAAAATGTCAATACATTTCTTGTCAAAATCCTGTATTATTTTATTCTAAGCTTAAAAATATTAATATGCATTAATAGCATCGTACTCTGTTTGAAAGAAAAGAGCTGTCCTCTGCACCTTTCAAGGTTAATCAGATATTGATAACTCATACACTTTGTCTATCACAGTTTCATAAATATTTAGAAAATATGAATGTTGCCATATTTCAGCAGTGTGCCAGTGGAATTTCACTACATTATTTTCTTATAATCAATGTGGTCATTTATAAGAAAAATGACTTTTTGGGCCATTTTTCATTGTGGTTACCAAGTGACAACCATTCCTTTATATATTTATTTATATTATCCATCCATCTACACATTGCTCTGTTGCTCCATCTATTCATCCATCAATTCTGTTGCTCCATCATTTTGTTTTCTGTCCATCCATCCATCCACCATCCATCCATCCACCCATCCACCATCTATCCTGTTGCTCCATCCATCCATTATTCAATCTATCCATTATCTATCCATCCATCTATCATTCTGTCTGTCCATCTATCCTTACATATGTCCATCAATCCATCATTCTGTCACTCCATCCATTCACCCATCCATTCATCCATCCATCCATCCATCCATTTTTTTGTCCATCCATCAATCCATCCTATCATTCTGTTGCTCCATTCATCCATTCGTCTTTATGTCTGTTTTTTGTCCATCTATCCATCTATCTGTCATGTTGCTCCATCCATCATTTTATCCATCCATCCATCCATCCATCCATCCATCCATTTATCATTTTATCCTTCATTCTATCCACCCTTCTATCCATCCATCTATCCATCCATCATTCTATCCTTCCTTCTTCTTTCCATCCATTCATCCATCCATCCATCCATCCATCATCCATCCATCATTCTATCCATCCGTCCATCCATCATTTAATCTATCGGTCCGTCCATCATTCCATCTGTCCATCATTCTATAGGTCCATCTATACATCCGTCCGTCCATCGATCCAGCACACTCTATATGTCTACCCATCCATCCATCATTATATACAACTGTCCACACATCCATCCATCATTCTGTCCATCAATCCAGCACACTCTATACGTCTACCCATCCATCCATAATTCTATACGTCCGTCCACACATCCGTCCATCAGTCCATCCATCATTCTGTATATCCGTCTCTCCATCATTCTGTCCATCGATCCAGCATACTCTATACATCTACCCATCCATCCATAATTCTATACGTCCGTCCACACATCTGTCCATCAGTCCATCCATCATTCTGTATATCCATCTCTCCATCATTCTGTCCATCGATCCAGCATACTCTATACATCTACCCATCCATCCATAATTCTATACGTCCGTCCACACATCTGTCCATCAGTCCATCCATCATTCTGTATATCCATCTCTCCATCATTCTGTCCATCGATCCAGCATACTCTATACATCTACCCATCCATCCATAATTCTATACGTCCGTCCACACATCCGTCCATCAGTCCATCCATCATTCTGTATATCCGTCTCTCCATCATTCTGTCCATCGATCCAGCATACTCTATACATCTACCCATCCATCCATAATTCTATACGTCCGTCCACACATCTGTCCATCAGTCCATCCATCATTCTGTATATCCATCTCTCCATCATTCTGTCCATCGATCCAGCATACTCTATACATCTACCCATCCATCCATAATTCTATACGTCCGTCCACACATCTGTCCATCAGTCCATCCATCATTCTGTATATCCATCTCTCCATCATTCTGTCCATCGATCCAGCATACTCTATACATCTACCCATCCATCCATAATTCTATACGTCCGTCCACACATCCGTCCATCAGTCCATCCATCATTCTGTATATCCGTCTCTCCATCATTCTGTCCATCGATCCAGCATACTCTATACATCTACCCATCCATCCATAATTCTATACGTCCGTCCACACATCCGTCCATCAGTCCATCCATCATTCTGTATATCCGTCTCTCCATCATTCTGTCCATCGATCCAGCACACTCTATACATCTACCCATCCATCCATCATTCTATACGTCCGTCCACACATCCATCCATCAGTCCATCCATCATTCTGTCCATCAATCCAGCACACTCTATACGTCTACCCATCCATCCATCATTCTATACGTCCATCCACACATCCATCCATCAGTCCATCCATCATTCTGTCCATCAATCCAGCGCACTCTATACGTCCGTCCACACATCCATCCCATCAGTCCAACCCTCATTCTGTCCATCAATCCAGCACACACTATACGTCTACCCATTCATCCATCATTCTATACGTCCATCCACACATCCATCCATCAGTCCATCCATCATTCTGTCCATCCGTCTCTCCGTCCATCCTTCATTCTATATGTCCATTTATCCATTCATCCATCATTCTATGTCCATTTGTCCATCCATTCACCATTCTATGTCAATTTGTCCATCTGTCCATCATTCTATATGTCCAATTGTCCATCCATCATTTTATGTCGATTTGTCCATCCTTCCACCATTCTTTATGTCCATTTGTCCATCCATCCTGCCCGTAGGGGCAGCTGTGGCCTAATGGTTAGGGAGTCGGAAAGGTTGCGAGTTCGAGTCCCAGGTCCGGCAGGGATTGTCGGTGGGGGGAGTGAATGATCAGCATTTTCTCCACCCTCAGTGTGCCACATGTCACGTCCTTTCCTTTTCATTTTTCCTTCCACCATTCTATATGTCCATTGGTCCATCCATCCGTCATTCTTTGTCCATTTGTCCATCCATCCATCCATCCGTTATTCTATACGTCCGTCCACGCATCCATCCATCCATCCATCCATCTATCCATCCATCATTCTATGTCCATTTTATCCATTCATCCATCATTCTATGTCCATTTGTCCATCCATCCACAATTCTATATGTCCATTGGTCCATCCATCTGTCCATCATTCTATGTCCATTTGTCCATCCATCTGTCCATCATTGTATATGTCCATTTGTCCATCCATCCATCATTCTATAAGTCCATTTGTCCATCCATCCATCATTCTATATGTCCATTTGTCCATCCATCCACCATTCTATGTCCATTGGTCCATCCATCCGTCCATCATTGTATATGTCCATTTGTCCATCCATCCATCCATCCATCATTCTATAAGTCCATTTGTCCATCTATCCACCATTCTATATGTCCATTTTTCCATCTATCCATCATTCTATATATTCGTCCATCCATCCATCCATCCATCATTCTATACATCCGTCTGTCAGTCTGTTCGTCCATACATCAGTCTATCCATCAGTCACCATTACAATATGCCATATGGGCTGATACTTTAGCTATGAAATATCTGATACTTTGAGCCTCAAAAACGTTTGCAAATCCAGTGTCTAGTTGTCCTTCAGAAGTGTTCGGTTTCCCGGCAGACGGATAAAACCTGCTCATGCTGACTGCTTGCATAAAGCCAGTCATGTCTAGGTCATTTCCAAACACTACAACATCCAGTCAGAACTTCTGACCAGCAGACAGTAGTATACTTACTGGAAAAGATCAGCTTGATGTACAGTAGAAGGGCTCTGAGTGTCCTTGTGTTTGTCAAGCGCTCCAGTGTTATTCCAGGACACACTTGGTACATTCATATATAAAATATTTTGTCTAGTCATTTGAAAATGCCCTGAACAGAGTTAAGGATTGCACTGTTTTTTTTTTTGTTCCCTCTCCCAAACAACATGAAAAGATAATCAAATGTTCCTGCTGGGATCCCGGATGGACGCCAGATTCGGAGGGGAAGCTCGAGAGCTGGGTTTTCTCCACGCTTGCTTTCCGTCAGAGTCCTTTCAAACACGTCCAATAAACAAAGGGCCGCCCTTCCTTCATCGGCTTCAAAGAAGCAGGTCTTCCTCCACACATGCGATCACTCACAGAAACCAAACATCAGCTCTTCATCATAACGTTTATCCAGCGTTGGAACTGTGAATTTCAACAGCTCTCTGACGAGAAATGCTTTCATGCAAACAGATAATCAAGACATTACGACTGCTTTCGCTCGTCTGAGGCCCAGCGGCCACGCCAAACTGACTTTAGCGTTATTCCTGCTATGCGTCTTAATGACCTTGGCTTCGTTTTCGAGAGCCTGAGATTGTTGAGTCGCTTCCAGACTCTGGTTTCTGCGGTTTTGTTTTGTACAGATTTCTTCTTGTACTCTGATATTTTTCTTGTTTCTGGGAAACGCTTCCAAGTGCTCTTGCGGCCGCTTTTGTCTAATTATTGGTCTTCATCTTTTCTTTTCGCTCTTAATCGATCAACTAAACAATCCTAGAAGTGATTATGATGAAATACCGCCTGCTCAACACTCACTTGATGTTGCTGCTACTGTCTCTTCATAGGTGGCATTAGCGACTGATTTGAGCCACAATTATTTAAAGTATTTTATGCACTATATATTTTTCCATAATTTCTAAACACCTTTTAACTTTTTTTTAATTCAATTATCATATTTTATATTTTTATATTGAAGACATATATTTCAGAAATGTTATTAATGCACATATTTATATTATTTACTTTTAATTTTATTTAAATGATATTTAATGTAATTTTCATTATATTTAATTTAATATTTTATTTTTACATGCAGATTCTCAAATATATTAATATGTATTTATATATAATGCATTTTATATTTATTTAATTTATATTTATTTTTTATTTTACATGTAGCTTCTCAAATAATACAAGGTCATAAAGATTTCTGAACTTTTTAAATAGATTGTTTTTTAGATTAAAGTGTTATATTTAATACTTCTTTTTTAGAAATTGTATTAATGCACATTTATTGTATATTTTATTCAAATGATATGTAAATTTTTAATTGTATTTACTTTAATTTTTTCATGCAGATTCTCAAAAATATTAAATGTTTATTTTATTTATATATAAATTCATATTTTATTTTAACATGCAGATTTGCAAATATATTAATATATGTTTCTCAAAAAATATAATTATATATATATATATATATATATATATATATATATATGTGTGTATTTAAGTTTTATATTTAATACTTATATTTTAGAAATGTATTAATACTCATAATTTTATTATTATATATTGCATATTTACATTTTTTTTTATTTATGTTAAAATGATATGCAATTAAATTTTTCATTGTTTAATTTAATATTTTATTCCTACATGCAGATTCTCTAAAAAAAAAAAAAAAAAAAAACATATATATATATATATATATATATATATATATATATATATAACAACGCAAGGTTCTGGAAAATTTGTAATTTTAAATGTTTTTGAAAGAGGTCTCTTCTGCTCACCAAGGCTGGATTTATTTGATCAAAAATATAGTAAAAATTAAATTGTAATTTATTTCTGTGATCAAAGTCTTCTGTGTCACAGGATCCTTCAGAAATCATTTTAAAATGCTAATTTGCTGCTCAAGAAATTTCAGATTTAACATTTTATTTTTAAGGATTAACAGATGAATAGAACGTTCAAAAGAACAGCATTTATTTAAAATAGAAGGTTTTGTAACATTATAAATATTTTTACTATCAAGTTAATATTATTTATCAAGTTAATGCATCCTTGATTAATAAAGAATATTAATTTATTTTTAAAAAATATCTTTCATATGTATATGTATCTATATGGTGCATAAAATTCTGGCATACTGTATTGTTATTATGTTATTGTCTATCAAGCTTAGGTAAATATCTCTGGATGTTGTTAATGCGGTGTGCGTGCTAATATGCTTGTGTCCTTCAGAGATGTTTACCTCCTGGCGCACATGATTTGTGATTATTAAATCAAGGATGTGCCGTTCAGAGAGTTTTGAAGCAATATCTGGGCTCTGAGATCAGATGGGATCACGCAAACTATGCCAGGTTTACTGTAAATACAGCAGGGGTTTTAATGGATAATAGTTGGGTGTGTGTTGCATTCTTTACTGAACGCCACTGACGTTATGATGAAGAGAATGTGCTGCACATTAATGAGGTTTTACTCAGAAAATCAGTATGTGATCATGTATAGGGAATATTTCTGAACATCTGTGTTCTGTAGCTGATGGCATGATGGGAGTTATCACTCTCAAACAGTTTGAACACTGTATTGCCGATCGAGTTAAAGCTAAAGTTGTTGCTGCCACAGTAATACAATCATGTATGCTCATATTCACATTTATTAAATTCGAATCTGTTTTTAACTCTGCAGTCTTTTCTTGAGTTTTTCCTTTGGATGCAAGCTAAGTCTTTATTTGCTTTAGGCTTTTGACTATTGTTTGAGCAGGTGTTCTGGGTGAGTTTTTATTCTTTAGCACTGAAAAGAACTTGGTGTGCAGTAAAATACCTGGAAGTTGTGCCACCATTATTTATTTTAACTATTTTGTGCACTATTTATTTTTCCATCATTTTTAATCTCCTTTGAACTATTTTTAAATTCACTTATTTCACTTCTTATATTTAATATTTTTATGTTTAAATTGTATATTTATATTTTAGACATTTTATTCATGCACACATTTATATTATTTTATTAAAATGTTTATTGCAATGATATTTTTATTTAATTTAATATTTTATTTTTGCATGCAGATTCTCAAATATATTAATATATATCCTCGCAAAAAATATTAAATGTTTATATATATATATATATATATATATATATATATAATTTGTATTTATTTTTTATTTTACATGTAATTTATCAAATAATACAAGGCCATACAGATTTGTAAACTTTTTTTTCCTTTAACCTTTTCTTTAACTCATAAATTCACTTATTTCACTTATTATTTTTATATTTTAGTTTTGTATTTAGGACTTATATTTAAAAAAAAATATTAATGCACATTTTTACTATTTAATTTTGATGTTATTTAAATGATATTTAATTACATTTTTTATTATATTAATTTTTACATGCAGATTCTCAAATGTATTCATATATATTTATCAGAAAATGTAAAGTGTTTATATATCTTATATAATGTATTTTATATTTATTTATTTTGTATTTCTTTTTTATTTTAAATGTAGTTTCTCAAATAATAGATTTTCTAAACTTTTTTCTTAGCTTTTTTTAATTCACTTATTTCACTACTTATTGTATATTTTTATTTTTACATTTTATATTTAATTCTTACATTTTAGAAATTGTATTAATGCACATATTTATATTATTATACATTTTAATTTGATTTTATTTATATTTAAATATGTAATAAAAAATTTCATTAGATAAAATTTTATATTTAATTTATACAAATATATTAGTGTATTTCTTAAAAAAAGTATAAATACACATATATACACATATATATGTATGTATGTATGTGTGTATTTTATATTTATCTTTTATTTTAACAATATGATATTAATTTTAGCTAAAATATGTACATAATTTTTAAATGTTCTTAATTTTTATTTCAGTTTTCAGTAAACTTATTTAGTACACATTTTCATTAGATTTAATTTAATATTTAACTTTTACAAATATATTATGTATTTCTTAAAATATATATATATATATATATAAAAATATATTTACATATATATATATATATATATATATATATATATATATATATATATATATATATATTGTTTTATATATTTATATTTATTTTTTTTTACATGTAGTTTCTCAAATAATATGAGGTCACAAAGATTTTATCTGTAACACACAATTTTGAAAATATTATAGCAATATTTTAAAGCATTTTGTTCAAAAAGCACTAAGTTACAGGCAAAATAAAAAAAAAAAATACTAATAATTTTACATAAACTGGTAAAAATTGAGCAGCTCCTAAATAAATACTCAAGCCTTTATATGTTTGCATCCCTGTGATCTGTGATTCAAATTCTTTCTCCATTGAGTCTCTTTAGATCTATTAATTTCCTGATTTGTTGGTGTCGTAGTCGCCGTTGCTGCTATTTTGAGTTTATTACTATCTTGTAAAGATCTCTAATTAAGTGTGTGGCACTCATTTATCACTCCGAATGCTTGTGTTGACAGATATAGATGAGGATGAATGAGGTTCTCCTCGAGTGCTCTCATGTTTTCAACACTCGTGTCTGAATGTGTTTGAGAAGAGCCATGAGTCCATGTTCCTCCAGATCCTCACATTATCCACAATCCTCTATCTTAAGTGTGTGTGTGTTTATCAGCCGCGTGACGCTGCCAGATGCAGAACAAACGCGTGCGGAGACCTTCATTTGATCACATTCACCTTCATGTGTTTGTGAGCTGCTTTTTCACATTGTGTTTCTGGTAAAAGCTGCGGTGGATCAGGGTTTTAGTTCCTTTCTGTTAGATTAGAGATGTTGTTGTTGTTGTTGCATTGGCAATTAACTGGAATACGTTTCATTTTAAGTGCTACAATTACTAAAACTAAAAAAAAAAGTGTTTTTAAAGCTGAATAAAAAAAAAACTAATAAAAATCGCAAGTATGCATCATTAACTGAAACGAAAACTGCTAAAAAAAAATGTTTGTTAACTGAAATAAAGATGAGATAAATATAAATATTACATAAAAACTTTAAAAACTTAACTGAAACGAACTGAAATGGGCCTAAGTTTAATTCTAAGTATTACACTTGCTAAATTTAAATAAAAATAAATTAAGGCTGAAAAGAAATTAAAAGTATGTATGTATCATTAAAAGTCATTTTTGTTAACTGAAATAAAATTAATTAAATTACATGAAAATATGACAAAACTTAAGTATTAGAAATATTTCCTTGGTAACTTACTGAAATAAGTTTAATTTTAAATACTGCAATTACTAATTGGATAAATGGAAAAAAAAAATACAAATAAAAATAAAGATTGCATTAGCTGAAACTAAAACTATAAAAAAAGTTTGTTAACTGAATTAATGATGACATAAAATATAAATATTACACAAAAACCTTAAAAACTTATAAAAATCATTTGTTAACTGAAATAAAATTATATTAACATTACATGAAAATATTAACAAGTATTTAAGTTGTAACATTTATAAAATTAAAACTGAAATAAATAAATGAAAGCTAACTAGAAATAAAAAAAAACAAAAACTAATAAAAATGACAAGTATAAGACTATTAACTAAAAATTCTCATTATCTGAAATAAAACAAGGCTGAATATGAACATTTAAAACATGTACATAACTAAAAATATGAATATCATATTGTTATTTCTTTTTTGTCACTGAAATAAAGCAAAAATATAATTATTAGATGAAAAATATAAAAATACTAAAAATGTTGCTTTGGCAACTAACACAAACAAGTTAGAAAACCTAAACAAAATGAAAGAAAAAACAAAATGAAAGAATTAAAATAATACAAAATAGAATAAAAAATAATAATAATAAATTACAAAAGCATATAATAAATAAATGAATAAATAAATAAGTAAAACTGCTTAAAATGTAAATGAAAAATAAGAAATAAAATACTATTTTAATTATATAATTAAAAAAAACAGAATAGAAAAAGAATAGAGCAAGGGAGTGTTAGAAGCCTCTTTTTTCTTTCTTTCTCTCTTTTTTTTTTTTAGAAAACAAGCAGTTAAAAATGAATAGAGTGCAAGTCACGTTTTTTGGTGAAGAATAGGATAGAGAGTGCTAAAGTTTTTCAAATGTTATATACTGTTGGCATTTTTGAAAATGTCTTATTGCAACTTTCAGTTTTAAGAAAGAAAAAGTGCCGTCATAAGCGTGTTGAACAGATATATATCTTGTGGTCTGGTGGCGATGTTGAGATGAGCCTCAGAGGCGTCTGTAAGCGGAGAGCTGATGTCATTTTTCAGCGTCTGATTCATCATTCAAGAGTCTGTCCGCCGCTGATGTCACCTGCGTTCGTTTTACTGTAGCGTGTGTTGTTTCCGCTCTGTGGTTTGGTCCCGTCGTGTTTTACATGAACCGCAGCCAGACGCTCCACACACACACACAGCATGCTGGGAAGACCCAATTATGAGTGTAGAAGAGTCATAATTATGTGATGCTGTTGAGTGATTTTGGTCAGACAGACATGAGCGCTTCAGGCCTTTCTGGAGCTATTTAGTGCTTTTTTACTGAATGCATGCTTGTGTTCTTCTCATTCTTGTGCAGTGCAGTTAAAATCAGTAAAAATTGCTTTTATTTAAAAAAAAAAAGCTGAAATTAAATAGAAATATTAGATGAAAACTTACAAATAAAAATAAATAAATAAATCAGTAAATTAATTAAAATAATAAATACAATAAAAAATAAGATAAGTTATTTGTATTTAAATTTTACTTTTATTCATTTACCTTTTTTTGCTTTTTTATTAGTATTTTCTAGGTTTTTTTTTAATTAGTGGTAGGGTTTGAGACAATCTTTTTACTCAAAAAAATAGAATAACATTTTCTGAAATAGGATAGAATTTAACATAAACATTAGATGTTTAACATACATGCATATACTGTATGTGTGTGTTAAACATTTAATATTGATGTTAATTTCTATGTTAACTTTACCTATATAGGTATTTAACAAGGTAATACATAATGGAACAGAGTTAAAAATGACTGATTGTCTCAAACCCTAACCTAAAAAAAAAAAAAAAAAAAGAGAAAATACTAATAAAAAAGCAAAAAATGACATTTAAATGAATAAAATTAATAAAAATAAAATGTAAATACTAATATTTATATTAAATTGAAAGAATAAAAATAGTAATTTAATGCAAAATTTAATTTAATAACAATATTTTATTAAAATATTACATTAATACAGATTAAAAACAAACAATGGAATATATATATATATATATATATATATATATATATATATATATATATATATATATATATATTTTTTTTTTTTATTTGTATTCTATTAATTATTAATGTATTTTAATTAAAATAATTTAAATTAATTAAAATCTTTGCATTGAAGGTAATGGTTTTTATATTTTTTTTTTTCTATATAAAAATAAAATAAAAATAAACCATTTCCTTCAATGCAAAGATTGAAATTGATTATTACTGTGATTTATTTATTTATTATTGTGACTTACATACACTTAGTAAAGTTTGATTGGACAAATCTGGATCTGAAGTCTATTTTTATTACTACTCTACAGGACTATGTGTAAGTTAAATAATACACTAAAAACAGTGAAATATTATTTAAATTCAAAATGGCTCTTTTCTATGTGAATATATTATAAAATGTGATTTATTTCTGTAATCAAACCTGCATTTTCAGCATCATCACTCCAGTGTTCAGTGTCACATGATCCTTCAGAAATCATTCTAATATTCGAATGATTCTAAAGAAAATGTTGAAAACTGTCCTACATTTGATTTTTTTCGGATTCACAGATGAACGGAAAGTTCATTAGAACAGCGTTTGTTTGAAGCGGGAATCTTTCGTAACATTATACATGTCTTTGCCGGCGCTCTTGAGCGGTGATGTACGGGACGTTCAGACCCGTGACCCATTTTCAAGTCACGACCCGACACACTTCCGCTGGAAACTGGGTCGCCGCTGCTCCTTCAGGCTCCGAGTCGAGCGAGAGCTTTGGAAAGTCTGTATGTGTAAAGTGATGCCGCTTTTGTTTAGTTTATTGAAGATGCAGCAGTTGTTTATTTACTTAATTGAGCTTGCGTGATATTTGCTGGTTAGGTGGGAGATGGAGCCTGAGCTCATGGAGCTGGAATGATAATCGCGGCCCTCCTTCCGGAATGCTGTGCTTCCCTCTCTCTCTCCCTGAGTCTCTCTCTCTCTCTCTCTCTCTCTCTCTCTCTTTGTGGTTGATGCGAGACCCCAGTCATCTCTTCCAGATGCTCCTAGCCCTGCACAATCACTTTCTCTGCTTGTCTTTGTTTTGTAGACACGCATCTCTGGCCTTAAATCCTTCGCAGTCATCGATCCTGTTTCTCTTCGCTCGTTAGACATTATTCAACTAGCTTAGTTGACTTTGACTTACTTTTTGTTATATAAATAAAATTATAGTTTTATATTTAAGAAAATGCATGTAAAATAAAAATATAAAATATAAAAAATTAAATAATCAAATTATACACACACACATATATGTTCAGCATTTAATTAAATATCTATGTTTTCATTTTTTAAACAAGCTAATACATAATATATAAAATAAATAAATTATATATATATATATATATATATATATATATAAATAAAACAACTAAACATTACTCTCCAAAATATATTTCCTTTTTCCATTAGGAGTGAATTATTTATATATATATATATATATATATATATATATATATATAAAATATACATATATATATATATATATATATATATATATATATATAAAATATACATATATATATATATATATATATATATATATATATATATATTTAAAAAAATAAATATTAAGTGGATGGAAGGAGCTTTTTGTTAACTTTTTGATTTTTGATTTTTTTGCAACTGCATTTGGTTTTGAAATTACATTTTGTAAAACCTAGACAAAATACAAGGGGAAGAAAAATGTGTGTGTGTGTATATATATATATATATATATATATATATATATAAAACAACTGAACTTTACTCTCCAAAATATCTTTCTTTTTTTCCATTAGGGGTGAATTAAAGTGGCTCACTGATTTTATGTTGCTTGCTTTTTTAAAAATTAAAATAGGCATATTTCATACAACATTTTTATCTGGCTTCAGTCATTTATTTATTTTTTTTTAAATATTGAAAAATATTAAGTGGATTTAAGGTGCTTTTTATTAACTTTTTTTTTTTTTGTAACTGCATTTAGTTTTGAAATTTTGTACAACCAAGACAAAATACATACTAATATATATCTATATATATAATGAAAATTATATAATTATATTATAATACATTTAAACATTTAAAAAATAAAAGAGATGGTGCAAAATAAATATTTTCTTTTTCAATAGAAATTGTTTTAAAGCAGCTTTGCGGTAATTTAATGTTTATGTTAACACCCGTTATTTAATGCATTATCTAAAATGAACTATCAATGAGAAAAACATTTGCTAGTATTTATTAGTTGTTTTTTTTTGTTAATTAATAAAATAAAACTACATTGTTAATTGCATGCTAGATCAGATCCAATAAATAATATTAATAGATACAACTTTTCATTTTCATTATGTATGCATTAAAATTAAATATGATTAATAATGATTTAGATATATTGTAACTAATTTAAACAAATGCATTTGCAAAAATGGATAACTTTTAATTGTGTTAGCTGTATTTTTTACTTATTTTTATTTTACATCAAAATAACCCAGCTGCAGTTAGATTGAGATTAATTGGAATGCACAATTGAAAAACATGGTTTTTGAAAATGCTTAAAAACGGAGTTATCTGTTTTTCATGTCTTAAAGTCAGATCACTATTAGAGCTGGACAATAAGATACGTTTATATTTGGAGACAGTATCAACCAGATGAGATTTTATGTACACAGGTAAACCTGAATTTAGTAGTTCATTTAAGGTACACTGTAAATAACAATTTACTGAGCAGGCAACTTTTTACTAAGTGAGATATTTGAGTTGATTCAACTTAACATTTTAAGGCGGCCGAGTAACAAACAGCTGTTAAGTTTAACATTTTTTTTTTTTTTTTAGTTTAGTCAACTCGTATATCTAAGTTGTCACTTAGCACAACTTAACATTTCAACCTGAATAAACTTCTTTGAGTTGACTCAACTTAACATTTTAAGGCAGCAGGGTAACTAATTATTTTAAGTTGACTCAACAAATAGTTTTTTTTTTGTTTTTTACAGTGAAGTCATTTGTTTTTGCAATGATTATTATACAATTTTGGTGTCCTGACAAACCTAATTACTACTAAAACTACTATAAAAATGGCATATATGGCAGTTTAAGGTCATATAAGTCTTACAACCAGCGATCGTAACCGGTTAGTTCTTGATTCTGATTGGCTGACCGACATTCCAGTGTGTTGATTTAATGATTTTTAATTGCTGTGAGCTCATTGCAGTTTTGTCAAGCGCATTATAGTTGCTTATCGCTTAGTTTAGAGATGAAAGCTGTTACGTGTCGAGATTTAGTGCTCAGGTTTACGTTTGCATGGAAAAAAGCGGTGTGTCTCAGCACTAAAAGTGATTCCTGGGATGCTTGTGTGTGTGATCTAATGCTGAAGAAAGGCTGAATCAGACAGCAGTGAACCAAAACGCAACAGGAACTACAAATTTAGTGACTCAGAGTCAAATTCCACATTCTAGAAGATCTGAGTCAGATTTCTGATCTAAACCAGGACAAATACACACTGCGCTCTATGGAGGTTTTTACATCACTCACCTTCATGCTTTATGTTCTGGATTTTCTGACTGTATTTCTGTGAGTCAGGCTTTCTTTAAAGGTCTTAATGTACTTTTCACTAATTAAGGAGCAGAAAGTCTGCGTCATGGCATTAAATGTTGCATGCATTGCAAAAAAAATAAATGTCTTACTCAGTATTTTTGTTTGTATTCCAGTATAAATATCTAAATGTCCTTAAATATGCATTTACTTCATATACAAACAGCTTTTTGATAGTCTCATGAAATGATTTTGATCTATTACTGCATTCATTTTGCACAATTCTTTTTTTTTTTTTTAGGTCAAAACACAAGATTTTATGTTGCGTTGAGAATTTTTACAAATGCAAATGTTAAAAGACATTCAGTTTGTGTTGAGTTTAATTTAATTGAGCCAAATACAGTTTTACAAAAAATATTTAATTAAAAACAAATCGGTCTATTGTTATATAAGATGTTTTATTAAAGTTAACATGTAATCTTCCTCTTGCGGGTCTTAAAAACTGACATTTTCATAAATTACGGCCTTAAATCAGAGCAGAAAGTCTTACACTCATAAAGTCGTGGCATGAAATGTTGCATGCGCTGCAAAAAATAAAAAATGAATATCTTCCTCAGTGTTTTGTTTTGTGTTCCAATATAAATATCTAAACATCCTTGAATCAAGATG